>JAODJU010000033.1:22654996-22682622 GCA_026776725.1 Gnathonemus echidnorhynchus
GCCGGGCGGCCATACCCGCCGGCCCGCCCCGGCTCAGAAGGCCACCTGCTCCGGGGACTCTCCCTGCCAAGGTCACCAGAGATCACCCCGGCCCTGGCCAGCAGAGGGTACGAGCGAACGCGGGCAGAAAATCCGCGTCCCCTTCCGGAAGGTCATCTTCGGGGGGCTGTCCACCATCACCAGCAAACTCCGCCTCTTCGTCCTCCACACCGTCCACGCCAATGACCAACGGTTCACCCGACACATCTGCAAGCCAACTGCAGTCATTAGCGGCTCCCCCCAAAGGCCTGTTTCCCTTTACTCCTCATCCACCACTGTCATCCCCCGCACTCCCCCCCCCGTTGGGATACCACAGCCTCAGGTGCAGCACTGCCTCTCTGAGTCAAGTCCCCCTGTACTCCCATCCGTCCAGCAACATGCATAGTACCCCGTCCTCAAAACCCAGCTCTGAGTGTGCGGGGTTGCCCTGTAACTGCTGTGCCCGGCAGCATGGCCACGTCTCCCAGAACACTCCCCTCTCCTGGCAAACGGTGCCCCCCAGCCCTGCAGTACCCCGCCTGTCCTCTGGGGGTGCTGGTGTGGTCTGCTGCCCCACACCGGACAGCGCCCCACGTCATGAGTGCTGCGGTTCCTCACCTCGTCGCCCCTGCTGCCAGTCATCTCCACACCACAGCCCCGCTTGCATCACCAGCAGCCCCGTCCACCACTCGTCCCCCCATGAAGCCTGCTCCCCTGCCAGGGAGCAAAGCGCCCCCACCAGGTGGCTCATGGAACAGCCGGCCCCTGCCTGCCAGGCCCCCTGTTGCCAAGCAGCGTACCCTGCCTTGCCGCCTGGACCTCCAGCTGATGGAGCGACTGGCATCTTGTCTGCTGACGCCTACAGGATCCTCGTGGATCAGGACCGTCAGCTGAAGTTACTGCACGCTCAGGTTCGGCCCTGAATTTATCATTCTGAGGCACTTTATTGGGGTTCAGAGAGTGCAGTTTTGCTGACCGGACATTTTTAAGTAGCCTCATCTGTCTGTGAAAGATGCTGCTGTTCCGAGAAGGTCTAAGTTAGTCCCAGGAGCCTGAAGGGGAGGATTCTGTTCTAATCCTGTCTGCCGTTCTCTAATACATTGTAATATTACTTTTAACTAAATGCAACCACCCACCCCCAGATAAAGAAGCTCCTTGAAGCTCAGGGCAAAGAATCAAGTCCCGCAGCCCCCCCATCCTCCACGGAGAGGCGGCAGGAGGAGGTGAAGGAGCAAGTCAGCATTGCTGTGAGCACAGGTACCGCATTCTGGATCTCATTCTGGATCTCATTCTGGATCTCACGTTTATGCCACACTGTTGCCCTCGGCCCTTAACTGCCTTTGTGCTTAAAACTGGGCTAAAGCTCAGAATATAATACTCATCTGGGGGGTGCAGTGGGGGTGGGAAGCAGTTAGGTTTAGGGTCTTGTGTAAAATCACCAAAAGTTACTTCTGAAGTAACTGTACTGGGGTCTGCGTGTGTGGGGGGTTTCTGCCTGTTACAGGAGCCAGCTTGTTCTGGAGTCCCCCACAAGGAGAGCCTGAGTCAGAGCATGAGGCACAGGGTGAGATTGAGGCCGGCTCCGCCTTCACTGCCCCCACCCCAGAGGAGCACGGCTCTCCCTCCATGCCCAGCAACGGCCCGGACAGGGAGGACGGGCGGCGGCAGGTGTTGGGCGTGGCTTCACCCAAGTACGGCTTCTCATGGTGACCTCATCGCGGGGGCGGGGCTTTGTCTGTGAAGGTGACAGGGACCAGAAAAAACTGCCAGCGCTGCAGTGAATGAGGATTATCTGCCTCTGTCTGACACTTGAAGCATCCAGACAAGCAGAGTGGTTTGAATGACCATGAGCTATTTGTAATGTTTTTACATATAAAACATCAGTCTGCAGCAGCCACCCTCACAGGGCGAGTCGATGGTGTGTGATGGCAGAGGAGAGCTTTGCAGTCTTCAGGGGTCCATTCCTCACCTGTTCCTCGCAGATCTCTGCCTGGCGATGGGCTGCATGTCTTCCGGAGCCCAGTGCCGGGAGAGTCCGCCATGATGTGTGACCGGGCCGGGTCTCCAGACAAGCTGGGCTCCCCCCCGCAGGAAGCCAGCATCTCGGAGGATGAGCAGCAGAGATTTTACAAAGTCTTGCTGGTCAGTTTGTCATTTTGTGGCATGAATTTTGATATGATGTCGTGCAGTGGGTATGCCCCCCCCCCCCCCCCCCCCCCCCCCGGCTAGGGGTGGGGGCATTCATGAGGTGCCCTGACGTATAAACATGGGAAGCCCCCTCTTAGAACTTATTAAAGGCTTTCAGATGAAGATCAGAAGCCTGCCCACATGGCCTTTGGAGGCCTTCAGACTGGCCAGTTTCAGCAGATCCACTTATGGTCTGGTTCTCAGCTAGTCTGACCTCAGGACCCTCATTACCCTTTGTTCAGAAAAGCACGACCCAAATTTGGCTGGTGGTAGGCTAAATAGCCCATCTTCTGCTGTAAACTCTTTAAGGTTGCAGATCCCATAGCCCTGTCTGTCTGTAGGGCCAGGTGAACAGTCGCCTTCAAGCCTCCTTGGGAAAGGAAGAGGCCGAGCGGCAAGAACACGCTGTATGGACTGGACCCCCCACGGAGAGGCATAGCCTGTCCCCTAAGGAGGCTCCGCCCCCCAGGTCTGCCCAGCTCAAGGGACGGAAGAAGACCTCGGAGCCTGACAAGCCGGAGCAAGACCAGGTGCTGCAAGCCACACTCAGGCAGCTGCAGAAGCTGGGGGTGACCTTGGAGCTGGACCCTGGCCGGCAGGGCAAGGCCACACGCAGCACTCTTGAGAGCACCAGGTATGCCCCATGCCTTTGTCTCAGTCACCGCCTTCGACGTTCCTCAGGCTTATCAGAATTCCATCTGTCCCCTTACAGCACGCTGGCCTCCATCAGTCCCGAGGCAGTGGTCCCTAGACTGACCCTCTCAGAATCTCTTGGGACGAGCATGTGGACCCCCAGTGTGGGGGGCAGTGTGGACCTGAGCCTCGAGGCCAACGCCATCGCCCTGAAATACCTCAGTGACTCTCATCTCTCACGGTTCTCCTTGGGGATGAGGCCTTCAGTACCTCTGCGGAGCCCTGGTGCAGTGCATTCTGGGAATGCTTCCACAGAATGTGCCACGACGGGGCTGAGCGTGCTTTCCTCTAGCAACATGTCCTTTGCCACCAGGAAGTACATGAAGAAGTATGGGCTGATAGAGGAAGACAGCGGCGAGGAGGAGGTGGAAATGGAGGAAGAGGCAGAGAGCACGGATCTGCGGAGGGACTCCGCCCTGGGGCACTCCGCCGGGACAGACCTTTCTGAGAATTTCAGTCCTGAGCGAGGCGGGATCCTGAAGAACATTGGGAACAACCAGGCAGGCTCCCAGAGCCAACTTCTCCGAGACCTACGACCAAAGATGCAGCTTCTCTCTAGTGGTGCCAAAAAGAAATCCCAAAAGGAGAACGAGCCCCGGGGGCTAGAGAGAGGCCCGCAGCCCGTGGGGGGGGGAGCCCAGGCACCTCGGGACCCTTCAGCGGCAGAGAGCTCTGTGGGCAACTTCTTGGACCTTAGCCGTCTCCGGCAGCTCCCCAAGCTCTTCTGACAAACACATAACCGCTGACTGGCTCGAGCGGTAACTATTCAAACAAATGTACTGTACATGTGACAACTTCTGAAAATGTTTGTTTATAGATTACAGTAGATGTCAGTGCAATTGTCTGCATTGCCCTCCTGGTTTGGTATCACCAATCCATGCTATTCCCTCATTAGTTACAGTGTAGTCAATACTGTCAGCCCTGTTTGTTGCACCAACCTGAAGTCATTTGTTTTGGGATGTGGCTGCATTGCAGGTATGGGAAGAAGGAGTGATGTCAGTGCTATCATTTCAGAACTGGCCTTTTATCCTTTTAAGATGTGCATGTCTCTCTGTGGAGAGCTGCTAGAAGTAAACATCATTGCTAATTGAATTGATTTCAGTTACTTAAACCTGGGTATGTTTACATTTTAAGTTTATTTTACCCTTTTAAATGTTTTGTTTGTCAGGAAAATGTTTTTATATGTGGTTTACTCTGCCTGTAATGGAATTTTATTTTTGGCTGATTGTAGGTCAGTCAGTCTATGTTCCACATTTGTTTTCCAAATCAGGTGGCTGTGAACAAAGTCAGTGTTATATTTTATTTGCTTTTATTTTATTGGAAAACTTGCATCAATTACCTCCACTTTTTTGACACCACTATGCTAACACTATTCTGATTTTTTTTTTTTTATTAAAATAAAGGTCTACTTGATTTTTTTTTATGTTTGCTAACTGGTTATTCCACAAGTAGAGCACATTTTAATGATTGTTAGTAATGGTTCTGTTTATCTGAAAACTTCAGACCAGATCACATTGCATTCTTTTGAATGTCTCAAAAGGTATCTTCTGTTTTGTGAAATTCCAGTTTCAGAATCACAGTGAGATCATGTATCCGTTACTGCACCTTAGGAAGCTCTTCATAATGCTCTCATAATGAATTATGGGAGTATTTCGTTTAACTGCTTTTGGGAAGCAAGCTGCCCAAGAGAACCACCTAATGACGAATAGTATGGTGTAACTACAGAGCAAGATTTCCAGGAAGCACAAAATCCATAATACAATACAGATCGTAAACAGACTGGTGGCATGTTGTCCTGCCGGGCTGACATTTCGAGGGGAATCTTTGAGGCTGAGTATAGTCACTGCAGTCACAGTCACTTTTACAGACAATGGGGTTTTTGATACACTTTCTGCACTGACTGTGCTCGGATATTTACATGATCGACAGTGGCGACACACTGGTTTCTGTCTACCGTTTCCTCCTGACTGCTTCCTAAGCTCACGGCTGCCTTCGACAACTCCCCTCTCGCCAGCCTTGCGTAACGTGTTAATGAACATCCCCACACTCGCGTCCTTAAAAGGAGAAAGGGACAAGGACGGCCTCGCTTCCTAGAGCAGTCGCGGATGTTTCAAACAGATTTCACCGGAGTTTTCACAGACCATACACGATTAACCCATCAATATGGGCCATCCATAATTGTTTTGTTTGAACGTTAAAAAGATCTCATTTGGGCTAATTTTTTAATTGTCTGTCACCTCCCTGAGTTTGCTTTTTCAAAATGCAAACTACCTTGTTCAAGAACAGAAGGTAACGAGCTGTACGCCCCCATAAACATCGAAGATCCTAGTTCCCGAGACACACCGAAAGTGACAGCAGTAACAATGACTCATGGGCAGTTGTGGAAGCTACAAAGATATCCAACGCTGAGCCAATAAAAAACACTGCAGATCCACCTCCCTTCAGCCATCTGTGCACTAGACAGATCCACCACCAAACATACATATCCCTCCTTGCATGGCTTTGTTCATTATTGTCAGACATTCATCAGCACATCTACTGATAGGAGTTTGTGATAATTTAAAACCCGTGTCAGTGTGACTCACTGTTTTACTGACCTCATTGTCCCAGGTCTGTGTCATTCGGCTGCCAAAATCGGGCAGTTATCAGAACATCTTTTATGTAACTTCTGAACATGTCAGGTGAGTAGAAGAATCCATGTTGCATCACACTGGGAGATCGTAGTACGAGGTGTATGGCCACGGCAGCTGAGGGTCTCCTTCCTCAAATTAATATCACACCTTTCGTGGCAAGATCCAGCACCTGCAGGAGATGGTTTAAAGGAGAGGAACTACAGTAGTGAATGGAGAGTGGCAGTCTCTGAAAGAATGATTTGACCTTGCATTAGATTTACTCCCTAAGGTGTCTGGGTCTCACCTATTTCCTGATCTATGTAAATCTGTGTGGGGTGGCACAGTGGTTAGCACTGTTGCCCCACCTCTCGGACCTGAGTTCAAGTCTCCACCATGGCTCCATGGGTGTAAAGTTTGCATGCTCTCCCTGTGCCATCATGGGATTTTCCCCAGGTCCTGTTTCCTCCCTACAGTCCAAAAATATTCTTAGGTGAACTGGAGCTACCAAACTGCCCATAGGTGTGAGTGTGCCCTAAGATGGGTTGGCACCCCATCCTGGATCATTCCCTGCCTTGTGCCCATAGGCTCCAGACCCCCTGTGACCCTGAACAGAACAAGCGGTTACAGAAAATGGATGGATATAAAATTTGACCTTCAGTCCACTGGCAGAAGTATTTAGTGATCAGTGGTCATTGTTGACACACCACAGCAATGAAATGGAATGAAAAGGGGGCAGCTAATTCAGCACCTGGGGGGCAGTACCTTGCTCAGGGTACCTCAGTGGTGCCTTGCTGGTCAGGGATTCAAACCCACAATCTTTCTATTACAAGTGTGCCCCCCTAACCATTAAGCCACCACTGCCCAGAATCTTCTTACATTGTGGTCTGAAATGGTTAAGGCTTCTGTATAGAGCTGCTTCTTGGCAGAAGGGCGTGGGCACTGGGAAGCCCTCTTGAACAGTGTTAAGTAAAGACAAGAAGCCATGTCTGGATTATATCCCAGAAAAATTCTACCAACTGCTCCACAGCCTCCCGATGGAGGGAAGGGTAGAGGGGTACAGGGAAGGCAGTCTGTCTGGCTAAGGGCCCCCATAACAGACAGCTAATGCTGGCTCTAAAATCGGAGTAACACTTGACAAAAGAAATGTGTACTATAAACAGCAGTGTACTGGTTGGAAACACAGTCAAACAAGTAGCCATTATTCAACACACCATATGAGCAAATCCTAATATAATAATATATATTTATCACATTTCAATGTACAAACAGCTAAATGAGAGACAATTTCTGTGCAAATATTTCCGCATCGTAATGCCTCGATCCCTGGGATAAATTACTGTTTGACTTAAACGAACCAATGATTTGCACATTTAATTGGCCAGGAGCACAGGAAGGCTCCTAATTGAGTTTTCAAAATTATCATTATAATCGATTTATATAGGCACAAAATAAGTTTTAGTTAACTACAGAAATTTTATAGAAATTTTACTTCCAGTCGTTTTCACGGTATTCGGCATTTGTTTGTTTTTTTTTTTTTTTTTTTTAAATAAATGTTTAGAATTTGATACTCATTAATGTTTTCTACAGGGGGTTACTTTAAACATAATATGGTCATCATAGCCTTCATTTGAATTATTATGTGAAGAGTGTTTTTGATTTGCGCTATTTAAATACAAAGAATTCGCAGTACATAAAAAGAAGAGAAAACAGGAATTAACTTTTCCGCTAGCTGTCATGGGAGCCCAGAACATCGTTGTCACACTGATTGGGATACTTGGTTCGTTGTAATTCGTATACCGTAGCTAACGCGTTTACGGGGTTTACACTATACGAATCATTTAATTCCTAAAAGAGACAAACAACTAAAGATGTCGGAAGGAAACGGCATATCCCCGTGGCAAAGAAAACCTGATTTCGTAGCACAGCAAACCAAGTAAAACTGGCACGACTGGCGTTCGCCACATCAAGCACCACAGACTCGATTATAACTGCAGTTGATGGGGGATTGCCAAACTCTTTTTTTTTCTTTTCTTTTTTCAAAATCTTGAAATGTGACACCCACATAAAAACATAATAGCTTGAAATTTGAATGAGTCATTACACATGTATGAGGAGGACATATTTTATGTCAATTTAATAATACTTATGTGCGTATATTATCATACTAAAACCATACGCAATTAAACCATAAATTAATATGCACGTACAAATCACTGTACATCGATATGAGTTTCGTCCATTGCTACTGATCCATTTCCAGGGCTGCCAACTTTGGTCAGCTGGAGTGAGAGTTTCAATTCGAGACAAGGCTGTAGACGCATTTACATAACTAACAGTTTTATTACCTTGTAAATAGTCTGTAGGGTTTGCAAACTACCCCAACGCTTTTGATGTAGCTAATTTTAGGTTTATAATGGAATTATACAGATTTCTATCGTCCATATCACGCCAAATGCGTGAGAGCTGGCAACCCTGCATTTCTCTGTAACCGGTGAAGGTAGCGTCAAGCTGCAACCACCCCTCCGTCCAGGTACATACAGTAGCGACGTCTGTCCACTAGGGGCACCCATCGGCCATTTCTTAGACGCTCCGCCCACAGCCTCTCCCGCGGGCGGCTGCGCTGAGTGTCCGCTCTAGATCCCTGGCGGCCGCTGCACGGACGAGATGGCGACCGAGAGGCGACTCCGACGCTTCTCCGCCGACGGCTGAGGATTGACACTGTTCAATCGCAAACCGTGAGTAGCCTTGGACCGGAATACCGCGAGCCCATCGGGGAGGATATAACCAGCCCGACTTTCGCTTTGTCTAGTTGGGCTATGAGCTATGACGCTGCCGCGGGTGTCTTCCTGGTACCGCGGTCCAGTTTCGGCGAGGAATCTCGGGAGCCGCTAAAAACGGCCGGGCGCTGTTATGGTCGACTGGGGGTGTTGTCGGACTCGCCGGTTACTCATCGCCCTTTGAGCTCTTACTGACCAGTTAAGGAACTTGAGCCCGTTGGGCTGGTTAAGCGGTTACTGCTTTCGGAAAAGTGGTTTCCACAGTTGAAGCAGCTGTCGATACTAAGCCGAACCCAGCGGCCTTTCTGCGCTCCAGGCCCTTGTGAGCTGAAGACACGGAATTATCCTATCCGGATGGATGCTGCCTGGCTCCACGCTTTGAGGAATATGCGTAATATTTATGGACGATAGTTTGATGTTATTTGGATGTTACTTAAAAGGTTTTGAGCGCCCGCTCTTCTGTTTCCCGGTGGGTAACGCGCGGCTGGCTGTACTCCGGGGTCGGGTGGGGGTATCACCCGTACTTCGCTCCTTTCGCGGTTGCATATATCTTTCTTTAAATCGGGCTTCAGTATCGACGGCCTGATAGTCGGCCATCAGCCGCGGAAACCAAACCAACCGTTAGCCGAAGCGGCTGCGGCACTCGCCTCCGGTGAAACCTTCCGAAGAAACGGAGAAACGTCGAAGACCTGTTATCGGGACGGTTCTCCACGACCCATACGCCGCGCCGGTACTTTGGTGCTGCACGACTGCATCCTCTTGGCCGCACGCCGACCAGGCCGCAGCCTCCCAGCTCGCTTTGTTACCCCGGCCGCGCCTCGCCCGCCGAGCCCCGCGACGTGGGGGGCGCTCGGCGTTTAGTGGTCTGCGCTTGTTTGGTGTGCTATTTAATGTGTTTGTGAGTTAAATGTTTAATTGTGGGTAGTTTTGTAATAATTCGAGGCAGCTTGGAGCTCACGGCGACATGAAAGTTGAATCGGCCGTGTTTACCAGGACCGAAAGCGGGGTGTCAAGGAGGTAGGGTTCCCCATTGTCCCGTGCGGAGACGGCTTAGCTCGCTAGGGCCTTTCCCGGTTCCCTCCACCCCCATCAGCTTAGTGGGAAGGGTGTCTCCCGGGAGAGGCGGCCCAGCCCCCCGCCCCGATCTGACGGAACTGCTGTGCCGTTTGTGTTTCTTCCGGGTAGCTCGCGATCGGCTGCACAAGTATTAAACACATTTCTGTGTTGGCAATATATTCTATCTTCACGATGCAATGGAAAATGATCCGTGCACCTATTATATTATTACTTTTTATGTTCTGCTTTCATATCTCGGCTTGACATATTTACTGTTAATGGTTTTTTTTTAACCAAAGCGGTGTTTTCTTTACAGTCTAATTTCTGTTAGATCCAGTTATTTTATAACCTGATAATAAATTTACCATTGCGTCTTCTTGACCGTATAACTGAGTGTATTGTTACTGTAAACGACACATTTTGAAATACAACTTTCCAATACATGTTTTTCCCCCCTTATAAAAACATACACCTAATTTGCCAATGCATGCATCACAGAATTGGACAACTGTCATCCCGAGGTTTATTGTATATTTCAATTTGAATTCATTACTACATTGTGTATAATAGTTGTGTATTATCAGTGTGAGCAGGTTTAAGGTTCCTTCAAAGCATATGCATAACTAGGTATGGAAGTGGTTAGGGTGAACTGTGGAAAGGCCCTAGATCTTTATGATAGCAGATACTCTTGAAGTGGATTAAGTGTCCTTTGTCAAGTAAATGCAAGATGAGTCAGCACTGAAAACACTGAAAATGAAAACATTTCCATTTGATTTGCTCTTGAATGGTTAAGTCTTAATTTATTAGTCACTAGTTTTGTAACACATCGGTTTTATACTCCTAAAGCAGTGTGGGTTGTTACACTTTAAATGTTTTAATGAAGTGCGTGTCTGTGTGCACGCGTGCAAACACTGGTGGGAGGGGGTGTTTTGCGTGTATTGTGGGCTCTGGATCAGAGACCCTAATTTGATAGTTTATTCATGTGAGTGGGTGGATAAAGCGGCTTTTGATTTAGACAGGATGGCAAGTCAGTTTCAAGTCTAGATCTTGAAAAAATGTATAATGTTGAATTCATTTAAAAAAAACAAAAAGGCAAGTTGAGTTTTCTTAAATAGGAGTGGAGCAGAATTACTTATTTTTTTCCCCTACATGTGCTCAGGCTTTTTGGTCTGATTGTATTATAAAATTGTTTTAAAATGGGGAATAACACACATTGCATCTTTAAGTTCCTTGGAAAACAATGCAGACTCAGTGCGTTGGTCAGCAGAGTTCAGCTTAGCTGGTCATATCTTGGTACGGTAATTCAGTGTTTTTAGTTGTGGTGTAGGTATAACTTCCTTAACAGAAGTCACCATGTGTCTGTTTTGCCTGCACGTCAGATTCTTTGTCATTTTAGTTTTATGTTATTGTTAGCATTAGGATGTGTTGTATTGTTGTAAATTTAACTGTGTGTATGACAAAGTTTTTATATGATGTTCACGTCTCCTAATTACACATGTAAGAAATTCATGACACATATTTTGTCCTAAATGGCAAACTTCTCTGCCGTCAGTGCTTGTTGCGCTGTTTGAGCATGGGGCCATGTTTGTGGCCAGCACATGCTGGTGAATGAAAGCTGAAAAGACTGATAGATAAATGACCGAAACCTTGGAAATTTCAGAGACTGAAGGTTGTGGGATTTGTGGTATTCATCTGTGGGGGAAATATGCAGCATATCATATACATAGTAAAATGCTTCCTTATAGGCACATTTACTGTTTTTGACAAATGCAACTGTTAAGTAGATAGTAAGCTTTTTTTAAAGTACAAAGTTAAGGAAAATATTTTGCTTGAATTACATCAAAGGTTGTTGTCATACTTTGAGTCTCAGGGTGGTGGGTGTTGCAGAGAATATTAACCGGCTTTGCAAGTCTGAAATAAATGGTTTGTAAAGTGTCTTGGAGGTGAAGCAGGTTGTTGTCTTTCTTCGGGTTACCCTGCATGCTTTGGGAACTTCCCAGTTAAGACTTTTTTTTTTTTTTTTTGCCAATCTGTGGGCTGTACCTTGTTAACTTCCTTCTTAATTAGTTTTGTTTGGCTCCACATCTGTGTTTTTGCAAATGATTCTGAATGATTGTTTACACATCAGCTGTAGCTTTCCCGTCCTTTCCAATGCCATGCAATACTTTTGATAAAAGCATTTAATTGACAGGGGATATTATGGAATAAACAGGTCAAAGGGATGGGCCTTGGATTCTTGTGAATAATGAAACTTTGAATATGTCTGAGAATGTAGATGATGTCTTCAGTCCCTTGTTATGTAATGTTCACTCTCAGGGAGCTGCAGTCAGTTTCAGAGTCCCGTTTGACTGTAGTTTTTGGGTGAGAAGCCCACCTACACCTTTAGAACATCAGCTCTAAGCAGCATGTCTGAAAACTTCAGAAGGCTGTATCTGCCTATAATGCCCTGCCCTTGACTACCTTAGTGGTGAATCAGCATCAATAGTAAGAGTATGGAAAGTTTCGCTCTTCACACATGCACTGAAATTAGAATTTTTCTTTTTGTTGAATTGGTCTAGCTTACAAATGAGCTGGATAGGATTGTCTACCTGGTACCTATTATTTTTTTCCAAAAGCCTTCTGCATAATTATCATAAGTGGGTGAATGTGGGAGGCTGGCATGAACTGCCAGATGAGTAGGGCTGAATACCGAAAGTTGGTAGTTCTAAGGAAGTAACTTGAAGTCTTATTACTGTCGAAGGCTGACAAATATTTGGTGCTAGATTGCAGCACTTTTAACAGTATCTGGCATGTGGTCGTGGCCACCTTTTCTCGGATGAATTTGCACTGACTTGCTCATACTTTTTTCTGGTGGATTTTGTTTGTTTTTGTTTTTTTTGGTATGTGACGTGACCGGCATTTGGCCCCTCACTGCCACGTAAGCTGACATGAGAGGATCATGGTTTGGGTTTTCCAAAAATAGCAGCTAGGCCCAGATCTGGCAGTACACCGAACCTAATGAAACATGATCATATACAGCATTAAACTACTAAAATTTTTTGACTGCACAAGAAATCTTGCAGCTTCACGCCCACCCTTGACACGAATGAGGTTCCGTCTTCCTGTCCCCAGCCCGAGTCGACAAGCAGGGTACCCAGTGTTTTTGACTAAGCCGCATAGCTGGGCAGTCAGCTGGGAAATTAGCTGTCGAATAAACAGAAAATGCATCTGCAGGTTCACCGCTGGCAATTTAAAAAGGCATGCGTGTCTGAGTGGCATTTGCCTCTTGAGTATCTTGAGACATGCGTTCTATTAAAGGTTTTTTAAATCATCTTGCGCTCACAGTGCTCTGGTGCAGTGTTTTGTAAATAAAATTTGAGTGGGGGTGTATTGTGTTGGTTCCAAAATTATAAGCGATACCCTGCCCTGGTGTTAATGTAAAGTGGTTAATGGGCAATTGGTATTTGATATGATTTGGCATTTGATTCATAAGCCCTGTTTGAGTATAAAGTTTTCCTGTAGTATTATAAACACATTGGTGTGTACAGTTTCTTTTGCTGTTTTGAGTCTAGACATTATTTACCTTTCCTTGATGAAAAGTAACCAGACAGGCTTTTCAAAAGATGGACAGAAGGCCTGGCAGGCAAGTGCTCTGTTTGGGATTCCACCTGGGTATTTATAGTAATGTAACCCTAACTCTGTTGGCGGGGCCCATTCAGGGCGATGCAGCAAATTACTGAGGGAAGTGGGGGCGTGTGCTCTACTTGCATCACTGTTTGGATGGTAGCTTGAGAAGAACAGGGTTGCAGGACTGCAGCTATGAGGTGCCAGAGATCCAGAGAATCTCCATTCACCTGCCATGGTGCCTCATGTAGACACTGATAAAATGGGCTGCATGTTTTTGTAAAGCTTGCTATATAAGTCTTAATTTAAAGATAAAAACAATCCATGGACTTTTCATTTGTGTCATTTTGTTACAAAGGTCATCCCGTAATCGTTACTTGTTGATTTTAAGGTTTACTGTATTTATAATGGAATCTGTTGTGGCTTGCTTTTTGACTAGACAGTTTCAGTCAGATATTGCTCTGTTTTGTAAGTGATTGGGTAGAACCTTGTCCTTTGTTTGTCAGGGTTCTCACCTTGATTAGTCATATCGCCATCAACAACTTCCTGTAGTTCATCTATCGGAAACATGCCGCTTACCTCTGCTTCAGTCATCTTTTGTTCCGTTGGGTGCCGGCAAGAAAACAAAACATACTCACTCATATGGCTGACTACTTTGAATGGTTAGAGCATGACTGTCTCAGGCTCAGTAGACCTTACGAGCATCACTCATCATTCTACTTCGTGATTGTGCTACCCATAGTGAGAAATTTAACAGGCCCAGAGCCGTGGTCATGTGACTTACGGTCACATGGCCCTGCGGTGAGATGAACAGGACAGTAAGGAAATGTAAACATGAACAGCAGCTCAGGGCTGTTTAACTCTTAGCCATCTTTCTCAGCTCATCTTTCTAAACTTGTTTTTTTTTTTTTTTGAAGTCCATCAATCTTCCAGCTGCTTAACCTGGGGAGGATTCTGGGTGACACAACTGGCACAACACCTGTCCCACACTGGCAATTTAGAGATGCCAGTCAGGCTGATGTTATCCCTCTGGGAGGTAACCCACACAATACAGGCAGAACAGGCAAACTCCACACCCCGCACATGTGGGATTTGAACCCCCAGTGAGTCCCTGAGCAGGGCTGCCACGATCACATCGCTATGTAATCACGATTATATGGCACATGCACAATCACCAGGGCTGAAACATTTGTCATTATGCTGGCCATTCGGTACTTTACGGACATTTTCTCATGCCTACAATTTGCTAAGCGAATTAGTAGTGTGCCTAAGATATTAATGTGATGTGTATTGTGATGTCCAAAAGTCAGCAGTCTGTATAAGTTCAGAAATCTGCTAACATTTGTGTTCACTTGTTCAGACTTATATTCTTATTCCACTGTACACTAATGCATACCTTAAATTCCCAGTGTCTCCCTCTTTCCATCTATGAAGGACTCACTTCTCTCTGCGCTTCACTGATGGTGTTTCCTGTTTTACGCAAGCGCTTCCTGTCCTTTGTCATAATGCCTTTTTATCATAATTTCCTTAATCACTGAACTCTCTTCTTCGAAACCCTTGGAAAGGTAAATTACCTTTGTGGCGGGTCTTCTAGTACAGAGGGACCCCGCCTCCGGCCCCACGGTGATTCGTCACCTGGTGTTTGAAAGAGGAACTTCCACTAAGAGAGACTAGAAAGCCAGCCAGAAAATACCATTGGTGTGAATGTCCCACTTAATATTTTGGCAGAGATGGATGGATGTTGGCTAGCAATGCATATGAGACTTGGGAATCTAGCTTGAGAGAGCAGAATTGTGTCAATGGAAAGCCAATTCCCCAAAGCACAGCTGAGCTGTGGAACTGGGAGTGAAGGCTGTGAAGATTGTCATAGTACATGCTGCCCCAGTGAATATTCTGCATTGTATTTGTCTCGTGAAGATGAGGTCCTCTCATTCCTTATTGGTTAATAGAGTTCAGTGACATTAAGGCCTTTAGATTTGCTATCATCAAGAATACTTAATGGCTGCGCTGGAATAATTCATTTTATGACACATCTGAGTAACCTGTAGTCATGACAAAAGCTGCTGCATTCCGTCCTGCAGTTACAATCTGTAATGTACCAACCCCCTTTTTACTTTGTAAGACTGCTCAGCTGATTCATCAGTCTGTTTGCTGTTGTTAGACAGGTTTGTGCAGATGATAAAAGCCTGCAATTACAGCATGATTTATTGGCCTCATAATTCCTTTCGACATTTCCGCGAGGCGCAGTCTCGGCCTGTTTGGTCTTGCTAAATCTCTCCTTTCGGTATGAACCCTAACTGCACAACTTGGGGCATTCTCCATCTGTAGAAACACGTGGTAAGATTATTTCTTTTCTGATGCGGTTTAGAGTTCATTGCATAAAATCTAGTAATTGCTTTGCTAGATCTGGTGATCAACCTATGAATTTTACAGTGGCTGTTGGTCAGCGATGTACTCTGGTATTGTGGAGCCGGGCTCTTCATCAGAAGTCCAATTCCCGTTTACACCCTGATTGCCCTCTGGTCAGCACTGTGGCGTCTGTGGCTCCCATGTTTCCTGTGACCGTAATGCCAGTGTTTGTCCTCTGGAGGTGCTGTGCACCTAACAGTTCACGCCTGTACCCAGCTCAGTCTGGAAATGGCTAAGCTTCTTCTTCAGTGTCTGCTTTATGCAGTTAAATATACCATGTCTTTGTGATGAGGAAACATATTAAATATTTCCATTTCCTTTGTCTTTCAGGTTGTATATTTCACACTATGTGCTGAACGTCCAAGATGTCTGAAAATATTTGTTTTGAAGATTTTTTTTTTTGATTCCAGTGGAATCTAGATCTTTATTTTATTTTATTTTTTTTTTAAGTTGAGCACACAGACGTTTGAGGAGGAGAGATCCTAAGACGCAGTGCGTGCCCCAGGCCCGCCAGCCTGTTACAATGCCCGTGCAAGCCCCACAATGGACGGAGTTTCTGTCGTGCCCCATCTGCACCCACACGTTCGAGCAGACCATCCGGCGCCCCATCAGCCTGGGCTGCGGCCACACCGTGTGCAAGATGTGTCTGAACAAGCTGCACCGCAAGGCCTGCCCCTTCGACCAGACGGCCATCAGCACCGACATCGAGCTGCTTCCCGTGAACACGGCCCTGCTGCAGTTGGTGGGCGGCCAGGTGAGTTAGCCCCGTCTTCCTCTCTCCTCCCCCTTGGTGAGTCTCCACCCCTGACCCCCTTGGGGTTGTGCGCCATGTCCCGTGATCCCAGGACTGTTGGTGTCGGCTCATCTTCACCCTCCAGGACAGTTATTTCTGGTGATTTGCTGGGTCTTGTGTTTTCTTAACATAAAAACAAAAAGCCATAGGAGAAATGACATCAGTGGTTTTCTTCGGAAGTGCCGTGTTTGTGGCGCCTCCTTTATGAAAGACTCCCTCACAATAATGGCATCTTCTGCACTAAAGATGCAGTTTATTGTTTAATGTATCCATATTGACTGATGTTTGCTAAAAGATCCAGATATCAGCTTTAATCTAATGTCAGTCTTGGTCAGTATTGTTGGGCACTATTTAAACTTGATATTTAAAGTTAGCAGCATCAGAGCTAATTATAACTACAAAAAAATGGAGATGATTGTATTGAATGATCAGCCATTTTCCATAATGAAGGACAAGGGATTTCATCAGCTACTTAACTACTTAGAAGTATTATCAGGGCTCTATGGTAACTATTTTTCCCAAGGAGCACTTTTTAAAAAAAAAAAATTTAGGAGCGCCAAGAAAAATTTGGGAGCACATCCTGTTCTGTTTTTCAAGCACTCATTAGTGCATCATAATACAGTTTCACATAAAAGCTAGTGGGGTAGAAAGGTTATGCATGACGGACAAAACTGACAACAAACTAGATTTTTATTTTCATATTTTGGATTTCTTTTGATGTTCTCTCATATTTCACATTACAATTCATACTATAGGTCTCGCCATTATAAACCTAAAATTATAAGGTTGGGTGTTTTGCAAACCATTTAGACTATTGACAAGGTAATAAAACTGTTACATGCATGTTACATGTGTGTGCTTGTGTGTCCAGACTTGACTTGAATTGTAAATCTCACAGCTGACCAAAGTTGGCAACCCTACGTTTTATTTGAAATGTGAAATGCACTGATTTCAGCTGAAGCAGCTTGTTCCTCTGTTTGAATTGTTCAATTAATAATTATTGGAGCAACGAGAAAACATTACATATGTCTTAAATCTTTTCGTAATTAGAACGTCCATACCCAACTGTAATAGCAATAAAAGTGTACTTAATATACCGTATTAAAAAAAATTACATAAAGGGACAAGGCATGCTACTTCTCCCGAAACTTGGAAAAAAATAATATATAATATAATCTGTCACTGTCCAAAAAGATAATTTTAGGTTGCTCGCTCCACTGGGCCTAAATCTTTTTTTCATATTCGCACACCAACCTTTTTACTTGCATATGCATTGTAGAGCCTTGTTTATGGTGTGGGGGAACGATCGTGGCCTTTGAAAAGGTGACTAATTGCATTCTATATTGGTTCACAACACAGCATTTTATTTTACAATATGGGACAGGTGGCATCTCTGATCAAAAGAGGTGCCAGCCCATGGGACAGTTTTATACAGACTGCATACGAAGTTTTTAATTCTTTGCCTGGCCAGCAGATATGATTCTGTTTTCAACAGAATAAAAAAATGTGTAACATAATTCCACTGCAGTCATTAACCCCCCTGCAAGTGGCTGAGGGGTTAGCTGGGGACTGGTATCCAGTGTGCAAAATACCCGTCAATATTTGGGGGGGGGGGGTCCCCATCCATCCTATTGTTGTGCAATATCGATCTTGAGACCCCCTTAAAATTTTGCTTTTCAGGCTTTCAGGGGGTCTCATGGGTTAATCGGGGGTGTTGGACCCCCCTGTATTTCACACACTGCTGGTATCACTTATATTAAACAGAAATTATGTCCCATCAGGGCAAATTTCTAAATTGGCACCACTATTCCATACACTGCTCAGTATTTACTTTAAATGTAGGCATACAGTGGTTCCAGTATTTTCCTGTTTAGCTTTGTCTGGTCTTGTCTTCCTCTTTCCTTGATTGAAGTACCTTTGCTCAGTAGTGTCTTTAAAGGAGGAATCTGCAGACCTTAGTGATCAGCTTTATCACCATTGGGGTGGGGGGGTTGTGGCAGTGCTGCTTGTGATTGTGGGACACGTGTTTTCAGATCTACAGAGAAACACGTGGGTTGTTCTTGGAAGTGCGTGTTTGCTTTTAGGCGTGTGGTTGGAGCTCGCCCGCGTTGATTTGCCAATCTGGTCCGGCGAGCTTCCAGGCTGGGTGGCACGGCGATAATGGGGCCCCGCTCTGCTCCACCCAGCCACCTGAGCTCTGCAGTGCTTGCTGGGGCACCATGTACACAGACCTGGCCGTCATCAGACTCGCAAGGGAGTTTTTTAAAATGACTCACTGAATCAGTTCTTTCCTGTACTCAGAAATAGCTCTGTATTATCCTTTAGTAATGCATTTTATTCTATTTAAAGCTGAGATATCATCACTGTTTTCTATATTTGGGCCGCAGCAGGAAAGAGTGGTTTGCTGTTTACCAAATCGCTGCTATGTAGTTTTGGATAACTTGTGGTTGCTTTCACATTGATATAAATGTAATTTATGTATGCAGAACCGTTTTAACAAGCAGGAATAAGACGCGTTTTTCTATTGTTAAACACATGGATCTTCCTCGTTAAGGGGAAGCAGTGACTGCTGTCATTACGCTCTTTACAGTTCCTGTCAGGCTTGCCCATGGTTTCCCTTAAAGGGGAGCGTGCGCCTGGTGCTGGCTGCTCTTCAGTGTAGATGGCGTGTGTCAGAGGGGATCGTTCAGCCCCTTCCTGTCACTGCCGGGGGGACTGTAATGGAGAGTTGAGTCCGTGCCGCTGTAGCAGACTTGGCGCTCTGCTGGGGCCTGGCCCTGCTTATGCTCTTTGGGCTTTATTTGGTAATTCACAGCAACATTGTGTCATCCCCCCCTCCCCAAAATTCAGTCACTGTTTCAGAATTTTCCTGGAGTCTGCATGTGGCTTGCTCTGATGTTCACTGTGACCCCCCCCCCCCCATTACCGCAGGCCCCCAGACAGCAGCCTGTCTCCCTGCTGAGCGGCGCCGATGACACCCAGCACTATGAGGAAGCCTGCCGCTGTGTGGAGGAGTTGGCTCTCTACCTCAAACCCCTCGGCGGCAGCAGTAAAGGTAAAGCCCTGTGCGGGAGCCCAGAGCATGTTTGCCCCCCCCCTCATCTTCCTCCTCCCCCTTGCCTCCCTTCTCTCTCAGCTCCTCCCCCCCCATTTGCCTCTCTCGCTCACCCCCTCCTCTGCTCTCCTCCCCCTCCAGGCCTGGTTCTGAGCAGCCCGGCCCAGAGCATGCTGAGTCGGCCCATGCAGCGCAAGCTGGTGACCCTGGTGCACTGCCAGCTGGTGGAGGAGGAGGGCCGTGTGCGGGCCATGCGGGCAGCCCGCTCGCTCGGCGAACGCACCGTCACCGAGCTCATCCTCCAGCACCAGAACCCCCAGCAGCTCTCCTCCAACCTGTGGGCTGCCGTTCGTGCTCGCGGGTGCCAGTTCCTGGGGCCCGGTATGTTGTGGGAACCGCAGGCCGGCCCCCGTCCGTCTGGCACGTGACAGTGTTCTGTCACCGTTGGCTGTGGAATGGTGCTTACAGCTCGTGTGTCCCTTCAGCCATGCAGGAAGAGGCCCTGAAGCTGGTGCTGCTGGCCCTGGAAGACGGCTCGGCCCTGTCTCGCAAGGTCCTTGTGCTCTTCGTGGTGCAGAGGTTGGAGCCACGCTTTCCACAGGCCTCCAAAACCAGCATCGGGCACGTGGTGCAGCTGCTGTACCGTGCGTCCTGCTTCAAGGTAGAGCGCCCCCCTTTGGCCATGTCACCCACTGCAGTCAGTGCTTTAAGGGTCGGGGGATTGTGTGTTCAGTGCTGTGAATGTTTTTTTTTTTTTTTTTTTTTTTTCCCGGGGAGGGGGGGTACTCTCACTTATCCCGTGTAACTTCAGCAGTGGTGGTTTCTTTAAGACAACAGATGAAGCAGATCTTCACCGAAAAAAGATCAATGACACATTCATATCACCCGATATTTTAATGCCAGTGTTTATTTCCCTGTGTGCTGCTACTCAAAATGTCTGACAGCAAAACAGCAGCAACCTTAGGCTGGTTAAGATAAAAAATCTTTTGCTTCACTTGTTTTCCTCGCTAAGCTTCTACATAAGCTTATACTTCTCATCACTTTGTTTAGTAGTTGATTGGCAGGTTGTGGATTATGACACATTTTAAACCCCCCCCCATTGAAGGAAACCTCACCTAGTATTTCCAGTTATGTGCACCTCAGATACTAATCGATATTAAAAATTAGATTCTGATTAGATACTCATTTTCACCATTATTGATACCAACCATGCAGTTTTCGCCTCATTCGCCACACTTCACACAGCACCAGTACAATGCAAGCACACACTCGCGCTGCTTAACACACACATACCGAGTTGGCTGAACATAGCATATGCTGCAGTTAAAGGCATTTCACAAGCTGCTTTAGTTAAAAAAAAAAAATGCAAAAGTGCCGTTTGGAAGTATGGAAAGGCTAAGGATGTCGATAAGCCTCTATGCAGACAGTGCTACAAAAAAAAAACATATACATATGTGTGTGTGCATATGCAATCCATTTACCATTGTATTTGTTCTATGATATTTCAGAAAAGACTGCACCTGTTAAACAATTCGTCACCATCACTTTCTAAGCATCAGCTTGCCAGGTTAATAGTTACACAACTGTAGGCTGAGATACAGGCCAAATAGGGATGCATTCGGTTGAAATCAGTAACCAATGGAAATTGTTCAGGACTACAGTGTAATGAGTATTTAAATATTTACCCTGGTGGGGGAGGGTTCAGTGTAGACTTGCCTTCATTAAAAGTTTTGGTCAACAGCTGCCCACTTCTCCCCCCTCAGCTCACAGCTAAATGGCCACTTTGCTCACAGGTAACGAAACGCGACGAGGACTCGTCCCTCATGCAGCTGAAGGAGGAGTTCCGCACGTATGAGGCGCTGCGGCGTGAGCACGACTCGCAGATTGTGCAGATCGCCATGGAGGGGGGGCTGCGCATCGCCCCTGACCAGTGGTCCTCGCTGCTCTACGGAGACCAGTCACACAAGTCCCACATGCAGTCCATCATCGACAAGGTAGCTCGCCAGGCACCGCTGCGGTCGGATATCATGTCAGATATGAACGGTACCTATTTTGGCCCATGATTAACATTTTTTTTGTAAAGTTCAACATTTAGAAATTCAGATTGTGCAAGACCACCATGTTATAAAATCTAAATAAAATCGCACCCCTAGCACAATGCGTAGCTTTTACCCTGTGATACCTTAAGTTTAAGCCACATCCCCCACTGAATCAAAAACAAGTCTGGCCTTTCTGTATGAACTAGGAAGTTGTGGGCTTGCAGAGTTTGCAGGGCGTGATTTAAAATGATGCACTGGCCCACAACAGTCACAAGGTGGCGCCAGTGTCAGGTGCCACTCGGTAATTCTACTTTTTGCAGCTGTGCATCTTTGGGGAGCTTTGGAGTCAGGACAGCTTGTGGGGGGGTGGGGGCGGGGAGGTCACCTGCTGACTTTTGAGGAAGGCTGGCAGGGCTCACTGTCACACTACTACTCATTGGGGGGGGGGTTACCCACTTAATGTTTATCTGTGTCTGATTTGGCAGCTCCAGACACCGGCATCGTTTGCACAGAGCGTCCAGGAGCTGACCATCGCCCTCCAGAGGACCGGGGACCCTGCTAACCTGAACCGCCTGCGGCCTCACCTCGAGCTCCTGGCCGACATCGATCCCAGCCCAGGTGAGCATGCAGGCCGGGATGAGTGGGAGCAGCAGAGAGCAGACATGCAAAGCCTGAATGGGCAACAGGATGTGACCTCACTGCTACCTTCCTGTCCAGATGCTCCACCCCCAGTATGGGAGCAGCTTGACAATGGGTTGGTGGCAGTGAAGACTGTGGTCCATGGCCTGGTGGACTTCATCCAGAACCACAGCAAGAAGGGGAATGATCAGCAACAGGTGAGTCACCATCAAATGCGTGCCGTCAATAACGGTCTTACCGATAGGCTCAGGTGGAATCTAATTTTCCATGCCATTATATACCGTGGTATACGGTATTCTGACTTCCTGACCGTTGGCATTCCTGACAGGTCGATTTTGAGTTTCTTGATGTCAACTGTGATTGTGCTTGTCACACTCGCATGTCTCATTTGCAGCCGTCCCAGCACAGTAAGTACAAGACATACATGTGCCGGGACATGAAGCAGAAGGGGGGGTGTCCCCGCGGGACCAGCTGCACCTTTGCGCATTCCCAGGAGGAGCTCGACAAGTGAGTATGCGGTCTGCCTCATCATGCCTGCACCCTCCTCTCTGCGGCCCATCGCAGAGCGAGCAGTCTCTATGTCCGACTGCAGGTACCGCAAGATGAGCAGGCGCCCACCGGCGCGACGCCCGCACTGCTCATCCCTGGTGCCGGGCGGTGAGGGGGGGCTACCAGATGAGGACGAGGCGGCCCGCGATGCCCTGGCCCGGAAGTCGCCCGGCTTTAGCAACGGTATCATAGCGGCGGGGCCCGGCTCGCCACTGCCACAGCTTATATCGCGGGGCCCCAGTTCCTGTGACCCCGGGCGCAAGCCGTCCAGGATCGACACTGGCAGCCCTGTTGCCCCGGGATCACCCCCGGACTGGTGAGCGAACTGCCTCTGTTTCCCCATCCGTTTTGACCCTCTCTTCCTGGCTTCTCAATCTTGGCCTTCCCTTCGGCTGGTTAAGGCCGGTGTGTCCTTAACCTGGTGGCTGAATTACAGCAGCAATTATTGCAGGAGGAAGTGTTCTGCCGATTCAAGGTCATCCTCAGGAGTTTTGGCCTCCGTTGTTTGGCTGGTCATGCCTTTGCTCTAGTGCGATTGCTCCTGTCTGTCTCTTGCCACTTGCATTGGTATTCAGGCTCTGGTTTCCCCTCTCAGCCTGGACCCCGTCCCCAAAAACCACCACTTATCGAACCAAAGGCTGGGAGGGCAAACCCTCACAGGCCACCGGCAGGTGCCCCTGGTCCACAGGGGGCCCTCCATGTACCCGCAACAGCAGGCTGAGGTCATCTACCCCGAGCCCCGGCCTCCGGGTTCTGCAATGCAGTATGACTCCTCCCATTACCCCGCAGGTAAGAGGCCGGCCGCCCTGGGACTTCCCTCTCTGTAAGGCGACTGAGCCCTTCCCGTATAAATACAGCAGCCCGGCAATGTGTGCGTTTCTGTTCTCCACTGCAGGAACCCCCTATCCCTACCAGCCCTCGCCGTATCTCCCCAAGCGCTACATCCGCAACTCCTCACAGGCCAGCGAGCCGGGCCTGCTCCCCTACCAGGAGCCCTACACAGGACCCTATGTGCCGGAACGGCAGTACACCACCCCTCAATCTGGGCCTCAGTTTTCCGCCATGTTCCACCACTACGATGCACGGCGCCCACCCCCTACAAGCCAGTCCTACCTGCCGCGCGACGACCTGGTCCGCATGAGTCCCGGCCCTGTCGACGTCCCCCCACCGCCGCCTCCCCCTCCCCCTTCGACGGGATCTACATACCTTCAGGAATCTTCCCGGGACTTGTACTCCTCGGATACATACTGCCCCGTGGGGCCTCACGTTCAGGTGCGGCCATGGGTGAAGGTAAGAGACCGCCTGCTTTATTCAAGTCCTAAACAATACAAATGTGAGTGTCAAGAGTAACAGTCACGCTTGGACTGGCTCTATGCTGATTGGCTGTCTGCCGGCTCAGTAGGAAAACGCTCAGAGCTTCTTAAATGTGTGGCAGGGTACTGGCCATCTTAAAATTCAGAGAGAAGAATGTGAAATGTGTCAGGGCATGGCATGTAGCACTGTCTGGAGGATGAGTAGATCATACTTGGCATTTTATTATGAGCTAATAGTAATAAATATTGTCATTCATAGCACATAAGTGCTAATGAGGGTCATGTGAAAGGAAACAAAGTACAAGAAGTGTCTGAATGTGTAGCGTCTCATAATCTGGTGAAGATGCCAGCGCTTAAATGCAGCCCATAATAATTATCTGCAAGTTTGCTCCATGGTTATTTGATGACCTATAAACTTGAAGGCTTTATCAGCATACTGACAGGCTACATAATTCGCTATGAAGATGAGCTTTCAGGTACAGCTTCAGCCATGTTGATGTCAGTGTCTCAGGCCTTTTCCTTCTTTCTCTAAAGCCCCCATTAGTCTGTAATATGCCAGGCTTATAGTGGGAATACTGGGGGACTGGTTTGACCCCTGTGGTCCTCTTCCACTTTCAGCCTAACCCCCTACAGGACCCCTACAGTCGGCCTCAGCAGAGCCTGGGTTACCTGGTCCAGAGACGCAACGAGCTGATGGCCCAGCTGGAAGAGAGAGAGGTGATGTCCCCTCTGCCGTTCGCCCCCTCCCCGGCGCTGCCCCATACGTTCCCCAACAACTATCAGCGCAAGGTGAGTCCTCATCACTGAGGTCGTTGTGTAGGTCACAAGAGGAATGCCGATGTGATTATGCCCACCCCCCCCCGCCCCCCGTTTCTTTCAGTACATTGAGGAGAACTCGCAGGGCTTCGGGAAGTGTCCCGAGGCCGACTATGAGAGCCAGTACTCCCCCTGGTTATGTGACACCATCAGCTCCTATATCAGCACCAAGGAGAGCAAGTCCAAAGAGAACGTGACGGCCAGCGGCATGGAGATGATGGTGAGTGAGGAGCACAGCTTTCTGCTTTTCATAAAACAAGCCGTGCGTTAGTTTGGCCACGAACGGGGGGGGTTTCTGTCAAACCGTTTCGAAATTTGTGCATCTGCGCATTTCAAAATGTCCAGCCTTGTCATCAAACACATTTCCTAATTATGTAACGGCCTCAAATGGAGCTGTCTGTGGTTCCTGCAGCAAACGGCAAAGTCCGTGGGGTGTGGGTGCGCTTGTGGGTGGGGTCGCAGCAGCCCCATGTTGATGCCTGAGGGTGTGCAGAAGGCTAAAATAAACACATACTTAAGCAACGTCTAGCCCCCTCTGGGGCTCAGGCTCTCCTCTGCTCTTTGGCACGGACTTGCTGGGTAATGCTGCTCCCTTTGACTATGAAACAGAAGCAGGGAGGTGAAGGTTATCTGTGGCTTATCTGCTGTTTGCTCTGCTGTTGTTTCCCTCCTTTCGCTTGCTGTTGGCCATCCAAAGGTCTCTCCCTGCTTGGGAGTTTTTAATCTCTTCGCCCGTGTTAGTGGCCGTTGGTTTAACGCAATTCAGTTCGCTGAGGATGCCGGCCCTGTGTTTATACCCGTTTCCTGGTTTTTAGCATGAAGGTCGCGTTTCCCCCTTCAGTTACGACATCATGCCAGATAACATCATGTGTGATTCATGCATTTCAACTTGTGTTTCAGTGGCAGTAACGTGTCATTCAGTGCCGTAGCGGTGTCGGGCTTTAGCGGATCCCGGCCCGTCTCGTGCTGGTTCTGCCCGTCAGGTTGGTGTGCGGTTATTCGGAGGGCTGTCACTGAAGGCTGTTCTGTGCCCCCGAGCGCAGAATTCGGAGAGCAAAGGCTTGAGGGAGCCGGTGATGGACCTGCAGCGCAGGTCGGCTGAGGCCAAAGACGACGACCCCATCATCCCATTCGGGCCGCAGCCCACCGTGTCCCGCTTCGGGGCCATCTCCCGGACCTCCAAGACGGGCTACCAGACCACCGGGCCCATCCAGGCCATGGCTTCCTCTCAGGGGTCGGCCGCGAAACACCTCACGTTTGCAGGTACGGCTGGATCCTCCCTGCTGCTCGTTCATGTCCGTCTGCGAGTTGTGCTCTCTGATGTGTCCCTGCTGCTTCCTCGCAGCCGACTACACCTACGGGAACCACGGAGCCTGGGGAGGCAACGCCTCTTACGCTCAGCACCAAAACATGGCTTCTCAGGGACACTTCAGTGAGCGGTAAGGGCAGCTCCGCCTACATCGCCCGTGTCTACGTCGCCTCACTGCCCCCAGCCTGTTGGCCTTAGTGCTCCCCCCTCTCTCTCTCTCTCTCAGCCCCCCCAGTCTTCCCACTCCCACCCCGGACCGGGAGCTGCTGAAGATGGAGCTGCGGCAGGTGAACGAGCAGATCAGCCAGCAGACGCAGATGCGGGGACTGGAGGTGCGTCTGGGCGCTTCATACGTTTTGCCGTTTTGGAGCCGGGTATCCAGTGCTATGGGGAGGCCGAAACGGGATCGGCAGGCACAGGTGGAGGCTGGCAGCTCCCTTTGTCACTTTGAATTAAATTACATCGCATTAGTGAACAAAGACCCCAAAATCTTCATCTAAAACCAACTTGATTGATGCTGATGAGCATCTGCAGTAATGCATTTGCTCAGGGATCCCCTGCTTCCTACATGCTGCCTGTTGAGTATTAATGAGTGGGGGAGGGTGGCTTTCCCTGCGGGGTTCTGCCTCCTGGGCTGCACGTGTCTGTGCCTCGCTGGCTCCTGTCAGTCGTCGGTGCCTTTGCTGGTTGCCTGTGTGAGTGACCTGTGTCCTGTGCCCGTTTGCTGAAGACCATCCAGCATTTACGCCTTTCTCCCTACACTGCTTGTGCTGAAGTCTGGGACTCTGTTTATCCCCCTGTGTGGGCTCCCCGTGCCCCCGCCCCACCCCAGGCTGTCAGCAACACCCTGCTGCTGCAGAGGGAGGCGGGCCCACTGGCTCCTTCCCCCGGTTCCGGGGACTGGCCCGCGGGAGGCCTGTCCAGTGAGCAGCTCAGCCTGGAGCTGCACCACGTGGAGCGAGAGATTGGCAAGCGGACCCGGGAGATGGCGCTGGTGAGTCTGCCCCGGGGAGCGCAGAGGTGCTGGACCCAGAGATGCGGGGGGGAACTGCCCGCATGTGGGCTCACGGCCACTGGCTCACCCGCCTGTCGCACTGCTTTGCCCCCTCTGCTGTTCTCTCTCTCTCTCTCTCTCTCTCTCTCTCTCGCTTGCTGCCTCCTTTTTGTTTATGACCTCACAGCTGCCTGTATATACTGTATGTTTAATCTTGCATATCTGAGATTTAGCACCGCGAATGTTTCTCTGCATGTCGCCTCTCTAAGTTCTGTTTGACGGGTGGGGGGGGGGGGGTGTCACTGATGTCCTGCCTGGGTGACGCACTGTGTCACCAACACCCCACTCCATCCAACGGACGACTGTATCGAAAGTTAGCAGGCAAAGCAAGTGCCGACTTGCCTCTTTCCTTCAGGAGAACCACCTGTCCCATGAGGTGAAGTTTAAGATGAAACCCTTGGAGAACGGGCAGGCGGAGCACGACGGCCAGCGCGAGGACGCACCCCTGGGCCTTGGGTGAGCAGCCGCAACCCCGGCACACCCCCGCCCCCCGGCTGTGGTGTCTGTCTGCCTGTCTGACTCCATTCTTCTTCCCCCATTTGGCAGCGAGGTCTCCAATGGCTCGAGCAGCCTGCCTCAGGACAGCAGTGTCACCTCCCTGGCCAGCAGGACGTCCTCCCTCAGCCTGGCCAGCGACCTGGGGGGCGGCTCCTCGGACCTGCAGAAGAATGGCGTGGTGCCCTCCTGCTCCTAGTCCCCCCCCC
>JAODJU010000033.1:22685321-22695963 GCA_026776725.1 Gnathonemus echidnorhynchus
CCCCCCCCCCCCCCCCCCATATTTTAGGAAGAATTAATATTCCCTTGCATTAGTAGTTCTTGACATACTTGTACTTAAGACATTGTGAGGGTCACCATGATGTTAAGGTAAATGATGCAGTTACAGAGCAGTGCTCCGTTCTTCACTGTACACCTCATGCAGTCACCCAGTAGGGTACGGGGATTTCAGTTTGTTCAGTGCAGGTTGTCTTGGGTGAGGTGGTGCTCAGTGATTTTCAGTGTGTCGCAGTTAGGCAGTTCTCTGCCTGCTTTTGTTGGTGGGAGGGGGGGGTCGCTTTCAGGTCTGACGTGAGGATGCCGGGTTTCCCAGTGGCGACGCGTTCCCTCCTCACATTGCCGCCTTTTCTCCTGGTCTGCCTCCACCGTAACACGAGTAGACTGATGTACATTTTTGCTACATTAGTTGTCTTAATTGGCACATCCACCAATGTCCTTTCTACATTACTCTTTTGGTTACTTTGTTTACTTATCTATACTGGTCTTTGGAGACAGTCTGCGATCTTAAAGCACCTATTTTGGTGGAACCAGTTGATTTCTGTGTAATGTTGCTTAATACATTTATAGTTGTTTTTATGCTTGTGAAAGAGCTTTGGACTTCTAAGCAATCGCCAAGATTGGGCACAGAACAGCCCTGACAGACATGGGAAGATGGGCCGCTTTCTGCCAGCCGCCCCGATCCCGTCTCTAAACTGCTGCTTCGGCACCATCCTTTGGGTTTCAGATTCTGAAGCAGTGACCTCCCTTGTCTGGCCTCGGCTGACTTTCCTTCCGGTTGTGTGGCTGATTTGTTGTTCCTCCCAGTTGTTCAACTTTCCAATCTTGAAAATGTCATACACCCTGTGATGGTTCTCCATTTAATACCTTTTAACTAATGTGCTTTTAATCCAGTCAGGGTGTGAGAACAGGCCTGACTTCCAACATTAATATCCTCGGCGGTTCGGCCACGCAGATCCCTCCGCGCTTTCGACGTGCCTTTCTGACGGGCTGATGACGATTCGTTAGTTTGCGTTTCGTTCTCCAGGACACAGCACTCCAACGCAGGGCCGCTTCCCCATTCGCTTCGAGTCTGCATTTATATTAAATGACCTCTATGGATCGGTAATGCGAAGATCTGTGAGAACTGCTTACCAATGCTGAGCTGATTATCGCTTACTATTTCTAAGGTAAAGAACTGCCTTGGCAGCAATTACAATGTGTTTATGTAGCTGTTTTTTCAACTGCTCAGAAAAAACCATTGGCATTTTTAAAAATTGGTCTTTTTTCCAGTATTTAATACCTCACCGCGACTCATTTAACTAGGGTTATATAAATATACCTGCACATAATTCTCATTTTTATTACCTTTTGAAGTTTGCAATTAATTCAGGGATTAAAGATTTTAAAAAATGTTTTGTAACTAAAAAATGTGTGTGAATTTGAACATGCTTGAGTTCAAGTCCTCACGTTGCTGAGCAGGTTTTAAGTGGTTTAGCAATTTCTAATTTTTGTATATATCTTACTGGCAGATGTAACTGAGCACTGGATTCACCGTTCATCATTACCCCCCACCCCCCACCATGGAAAGGCTGTGGTTGGCACCAGTTCTTCCTGAAAACATTGTAACTATGTAGCGCGCTTCGTGACGACGTCTCGACAGCGATTAGCCAGATTCCTGATCCTCCTCGCTCTCAGGCCGCTGCCTTGATCATCGATCCCTGACAGAAACACGTTTGAGATTCGCTCCATTTTGAAAATGGATTCTCTCCTGGTCGCACCGCTTTCACTAGCCACACACAAACACACACAGCTTCCCCGCGCCGGTCACTCAACCTGGTGAGCGGTCTGTCAGGGGTGCCCCCCCAGCAAATGGTTTGAGGAACAGTGAGATTGGTTATCCCACTTATGCTCCTGTTTTCTCAGTAGTAAGATGTTCTCTTAGGATAGGCAGAGGGGAGGGGGGCATAGCACAAAGGGCACATTGTAGTAGCAGTGTTGTAGCTCGTAGTTTTAGGTCAGTGTTTCTTAACCCAGTCCTCAGGACCCCGTCCGGTCCACGTTTTTGCTCCCTCCCAGCTCCCAGCCAGGCAGCCTACATTTTTGCTCTCTACTGGGAGTTGGGAGGGAGCAAAAACATGGACTGCTGGGGGCCCCACATGGACTGGGTTGGGAAACACTATTAGGTCATTCACAGGATTTTTGGAGGAGTCTGTCCACTCCAGTTCCTGCACTCCAGGCACGCCTGTTGGGAGTCTGTATCCTCCAGCTGAGTGTCCGCGTTCAGTCTCAGACTGGCTTTGTCATCACGAGATCAGGCTGTTCTTGCATAGTTTTGAATTTTACTCCTAACACTGGGAAATGTAATTGCTGTTCGATTACTCCCATGTTGTCTTGTAAAAGATTGCTTAAATTAAGGTACAAGTTAACTTCAAGAAAAAAGTTTGTTTCTTATATTATACTCCATTAAGGAATGTTTAGAATTATATTTCTCCAATGTGGATGTAGCTGATAATATACCATTTTCTTCGTAAAAGAATTCACTGTGTGAAAATTTGTTTGCATTTTTGTATAATACAATCTGCTTCTTGTTTCTTTTGACTTGGGAAGGGATGACAAACTGGAAGTTTGGGGGAAAAATATAAAAAAACTGTGAAATTAAAAATGTAAGTTATGTGTAACAGTGATTCTTTACTGGCAGGGACTGTGATTAAATAATTGTAAATCTCCTGTTGTCCGGTGTGGTTTTTACCCCTTTTTTACACCCCTCTCAAGACAGCCTCAGCACCTGCACCGATTAGTCAAGGATCCTTACCTCTCGACTTGAGGGGTTTGCTGTAAATGCACCACTTCTTTAACCTTGATTCTGAGAACCCAGGGGGTTTAAGGTTAATTAAATATTCTAATTAATCCAATTCATTTGCATTTTAAGCATATTTAAAATAGTAAACACTTCTCTTAATGAGTTACATGTGGAGCGCTCTGAGCTGCATTTACTCAATCTGCTTTTTTGAATGGCACCCCCTTTCTTTCTGGCCAGCATTGTTTCTTTTAGGATATAAGGACTCACCTGAATATGGTGCTGTTTAAATAACTGGTCTTGAGCCTGAAAGACCTTGATTGGGTGGGCGTGGCAGCACTGGGCCGGACAGCCTGCCTGAGACTTGACTTCAGCAACCGAATGGGTGAGGAGGAGTTGGTGAATATTCAGCGGCTGGGATTTTAAGAAAAGTTGTAGATGTATCATGTCATCCTTAAACTCAATTGGCTCCTTGCATCATTCTCTTCGTAGAAGTTACTCTCACTGTGTAAAAAAAAAAAAAAAACAAAGGTGGAGCCCCCAGCCTTAAAGTTTAATAACCTTATTGGTTAAATACACGTGTTTTTTTAAAAAAGTTGTTTGGTTGCTCTGTGTCTCTATCCCCCAGTCACCTAACAGATGTGTTTGGCAATGGTGCACTGTTTACTGAGCTTTGGGCTAAAGGACAGAGCCCTCCCCAGGAGTTTGGTGCTCAGTTTCAGTAGGGGGGCGGGGGGTAGCTTGGTTTCCAGGAAGAATGTTTGTGCTTTGATAGACGTGTAAGCTCTAAAAACTTTCCTCTTGATCTTATTTGTTAGCTACACATTTGATGCTTATTTTCTGTCAAAATGATTTTACTTGGTGTTTGTGAAAGCAAAAGCCATTCCTTTGGGTCGTGCATTTAGCAAGTGATCAATAGCTCAAAGGTAACTGAACTGTGTTGATCTGAGCAAATTATTGTCCCCAAAACTCCCAGGATGCACTGCAGCGTACTGACCCATCTGCTTCTTAGTGCCTTTGTACCCTGCCTGACAGGCTGCTCTCTTCAAGCCCTATTTCTTACAGAATAAGTTATCGAATACAGGTAAGCTTGTGTTTTTTCTTTTCATTTTTCTGCTAAACCAATTCATTCTGGACTTGTAGTAGTTTTTTTGTTGAATTACAGTCTATGGGCTCTTTTCATTTTAGAAAACCAACAGCAATGAACAATTTGCTTTACTAAAAATAAGAACTCTGAAAATGAATTACCATTGTAATACATGAATTTCCCAAGATTTAATTGATTGTGAAGTAACTGATTCTGTAAAAGATAATTAATTCGGAGAGTCATTTTTTCTGAGTAGTTAATTTGGTAATGATAGATGACAGTTTATGTCGACGGGACCATTAATCGACATCTATCTGCTGTTCCTGTGTGTTTTGCCGTTTGCAAGGCAGTGTGAATATGAACAGCAGGAGTCAGAGGTGTCTGTTCCTCATTATTTTGGACAAGCAGCATATCTGATGACCCATGGCCTTCAAACAAATTATTTTGTGGTATATAAACAATAATGTGTGGGAAGCTGCTGTGTACATTGTTCTGAGCCTTGGTGCACCTTCTAAGCCACTCAGTTTTCAAATTCATTTCTGACAAAAGACTGAAGAAGACATCACTACTGATCCCGGCGTGCGTGTTAAATATAATTCTACTGGTTCAGTAATTTGAAATCTTGCTGGTGACCATTTGGTTTAGCTTGGGCAACATGACAACTATTTGCTGTTTGTCCTAAAAATATTGACATTGTACTGACCTCTGTCTCTGATGGAATCTCTGGCTGCTCTGGAATAGTATAGGAAGGTCGAATAACGATCACCCGCAGGGCTCTTCTTGGTCCAGCAGGATGAGTTGGCCTGTTGGCGTCTGGTCTCTGTGGCTTCTGTGCCTGGCGTCGGCCGTCCTGGGCCTCGTCGACATCTGTAACACCAAGCCCAAAAGCCTGAAGCTGGAGCCCATGTGTGTCCATCGCAAGCCCGAGTCTCCCGATAAGGGCACGACACTGGAGCAGGGGACCGACAAGGTTCCCAACGGCACCAACCCCCGGGTTTGGGAGCTGTCCAAGGCCAACAGCCGCTTCGCCCTCACCCTGTACGGGCACCTAGCACAGGCTAAGCCCAGCACCGCCAACATATTCATGTCCCCCCTCAGCATTTCCAACGCCTTCGCTATGACGAAGCTGGGCGCCTGCAACACCACACTGGAGCAGCTCATGAACGTAAGAGCTGGTGGCTCTGGGGTGACACTGCAGCTGGCATGGGGGGAAGTGGGTGCAAGCAACAGGAAGTCAACTACACCCTACATTAATAAAATGATTTGTGGGTGACCCCAAAAAGTCAGCTAAACATCAGCAACACACTTCTGGGTTTATGCCCAACTCACTCACTCACAGTGTTGTGAAGTAACTAGTTACATGTAATGACGTTACATAATGAAATTACAAAATAAATGTACAGACACTCCCTTAGGCTAGGCCCTGATGTTTGTTAGGTTATATGAACTGTATTAAAATGCATTTTTGCCATACGATAGATTTATCGGAACATAACCCCATTGTAACCTTGTAATCTGTTACAGTTATAGAGGAAAAAATATGTAATATTAGTTACTAATCAAAATGTTGGTGATCATAAAGAGGTTACATCCAAATGTATTCTATGTAGAATATATCATTCCTTTTGTTGTTTTGCATCTTTTGGCCATGTGGAAATACCTTTTGGCATATTTCCAGACAATGCGGGTCAGCAAAGCCAGGATTGGCATTTTCAGCTTTATTGCCCACTTTAAAACATTTGTTAGAAAAAGTAATCAAATGTAATTGTATATTACTATATTACTTTGATGACGTAATCAAAACACTTACATTACTTATTACATTTTAAACAGGGTAACTAACAATCTCTAACCTATTACCTTTCAAAAGTAACCTTCCCAATCACTGTTCACTGTGATTATCTGTATGATAGGACATGCACAAAATGACTTTAAGCTTGTGGGATGTTTTGAAACTTTTTCCAGTTGAGTATGTTACTACAGTAGCATTTTTGATGCATGTACAATGTCTTAGCTTCCATGCTACATCTGTACTAATCTTTAAATCTCATATCTAATCTGCCTCTTGCAGGTTTTTGAGTTTAGCTCTATCAAGGAGAAGACATCTGACCAGGTTCACTACTTTTTTGCTAAATTGAACTGCCAGATATATCGTAAAAAGCATGAGTCCATTGAACTGGTCTCAGCTAACCGCCTGTTTGGGGAGAAGTCCTTCCTTATCAACGAAACCTACCAGAACATCAGTGAGCTTGTGTATGGAGCCAAAATGATGCCACTCAATTTCAAGGTCACTCATATCGTCATGACGCTTTCCTGTAAACAGACCATTAGCGTTTTCACTGTACTTGACTGTAGCTCTTTTTACACCCTTCCCTCCAGGAGAAGCCAGAGTTATCACGGATGATAATCAATGATTGGATTTCCAATAAGACAGAGAATAAGATCCAGGAGACACTTCCAAATGGGGCAATAGACTCCAATACAGTGCTAGTTCTGGTGAACACCATCTACTTTAAGGTGCTTAAAGAGAATTGGACCTCATCTGTTATCCTTCAGAGTCTGTAAAATGGCCTGTCTTGCCACTTTCAGAAGAGTGTCTTGTCATGTGGTTTGTGTCATGCTGTTCCTGCAGGGCCAATGGGAAAGGCAGTTTGATAAGGAGAACGTCTACAAGACAGAATTTTTTGTTACCGAGTCACATTCTTGCCCCGTGTCCATGATGTACCAGGAGCACAAATTCTACTATAGGATGTTCAGTGAAGATAAGGTCCAAGTCCTTAGCCTTCCATACAAAGGTGGAGAAATTTCAATGGTTCTCATCCTGCCCAGAAAAGACACGCCACTGTCCGAGGTTGGTCTCCATCTTGTTACTGTCTGTCTGAGTTGAGTAGGCAAGACTGTGATGTTATAGCATTTACATACAACCTTTCAGTTCCAAACAAAGGGGTGCAGATATAACTGATGATATACTGTAAGAAGGAGAGGAATGAATGAGTAACAAGGCAGAGGGGGTCTGATATCCAAGTTGGGCTTGATAACATCAACATGTAGAACTATGGTAGCAAGAAAATGTACTACACTGAAGCTTACAGTCACAGGAACTCCTGCTATGAACCTTGCTTTGAAAAGTTGTTTCTGTATATCGGCATCCAGTACAATTCCAGGAGCTAATTAATGCAATATGATCATAAGTAAGCTGTTTTATATAGAACTTTTTTTCCTGGAAAATATATGAAATATTAATGTACAGTCTTGTGTTTTAAGATTGAGAGCAGCCTGCAGTTAAAGAAACTGTCTGGCTGGCTGGACGCCTTGGTGGAGACCAAGGTGTCCATTCAGATCCCGAGATTCCGCATAGAAGATGACTTCACACTGAAGGAAAATCTTGAAGCACTGGGCCTGAAGGACCTCTTTGACCCAAGCCGGGCCAGCTTGCCAGGTATCTCCTCCTTGAAAAACACTCCAAATATTAGCAATTTAATGATGCTGTTTTTCTAGGGCCACAGGGTTCAAGGAACTAGATGAGGCGGGACCAAGACATCTGATTGGTTGGACCCACTTCCTCTACAATCTGACTGGTTATGTCTCTGAACCAATCATTTTTTCTTCTGCCCTCCGCACATTTTTGAGTAAAACTCCCATGAGCTTAAGCGTCATGGTTGTGATGTCATTTTCTTTAGACTGGTGTGCTTGTTTATGAAAGAAATCGTTGGATATCCCATAAAACATTCTATAGGATAAAGATTTAAAACACTGTGCCCTACCTACTCAGGTGACTGATACCATCATTCATAGACAATGCAGTACACTCAAAATAATGATGTTATTCATTAAACTCAGGCGGTTTGCGTTCGTTTTATTAGAGTACCCCCATAGTGCCAGCGTTTTGGCACTATGCCTTTATCAGTGTATAAGACTGATTTCCATTATTTCATAAAACGTTCTAGACATTTTTTTAGTATCTAAGTGATGTTAACACCCAGCTTGGAAAACCTTTCAGGAATTGGTGGAGAAAAGGAGAATAACCTCTACATCTCAGACGCTTTCCACAAGGCATTCTTGGAGGTACGTTGTTGCTTGTTATTTAATATACCTCACACTGCAGGAGAAATTGTTATTATTAGTGATATTTTGTTGAAAGAACTACTTCTCCGCAAACTGTAGGTGAATGAGGAGGGCAGTAAGGCTGCAGCTACCACGGCTGTGCTGGCTGTTGGCCGCTCCATCAACTTCCAGCGGGAAGTCTTCATTGCCAACCGTCCCTTCCTCCTGCTGATCCGGATGTCCACCACCAACACCATCATATTCAATGGCCGCGTGGCCAACCCATGTGACGAGCTTTAGAAGGTGTGCTCCTCAGAGACACCTACAGGGGGCGTAGCCTGTCATTGCAGCAATGCTCAGAAGAGAAAGATATGTTTGTATGTTGTTGTGTAGTGCTCCTCAAATAAATTGACAAATATCCCTCTCTGCTTGCCATGGTGTTGATGCACGTTATGATCGCTCCTTAAAAAAGATGCTACTACCACTCGATTTAAAAGTTTCTTGCTAAGTTATGTTAAATGAAATGCAAGAAAGTGTTAATTGATTTTACCGTGAGTCCTATACCACAGAAACCTACAAACTATGTGACCACTATCATCCATTATAAGAAAAAAATAAGTATCCATAATAACTACAAACTATGCAAAAAACATACTTCATACAGACAGACATCAAGAACTCCATTTATGACATTTTCAAACCATTTTATTGGTTTTATGTAACATATGGCAAAATCAAACAATGGATATATCACTCCTTAAATATACTACACTGTTTCCTTCACAGTAACACGTAAAGTGCTTTGCTTTAGGAAATATTTCATTTATATCTATGTAACAGTAAGTGCTGTGAGCAGTTATTCACACTCCATAAAGTGTAGCACAACCATGACTATTAGCTATAAAACTTAAATGTCCCTCCAACCATAACCCCACCCATAACCACTGATACAGCACATTATAAGTGCACTGAATGAATCAACTTTGAATAATGAAAATGTCATGAAAACCACTAAACTCAAAGTGCTAAATGATTCCCAAGGAGAGAATTTCATATAAAAGTAATTTTTCATGTTGTTAGTTGAAGCTACTAGATATTAAAATTTGCCTTTATTTTAAATCTCAGGTGATGTTTAAGTACAATTAATTCAGGCAATCGACTGCTTTAGGGTTTCAATAGTTTCTTAGTTTGAAACCTGTGCTGTTCAGTATAAACTGAAACGTTCAGTAACTCAAACAGTATTACTCTTGGTAATGTATTTGGTAATTTCTGGAAATGCACCAAAAATGACTGAAATGGGACTCTGATTGTAATGCTTCTTCACAAATCCATCCATTTTCTGAAACCACTTATCCTATTCAGGGTCATGGATGCTATGGGCACAAAGCAGGGAACAACCCAGGATGGGAGCAGCGGCCCATCACAGGGCACACACACAGGGACACCTATGGGCAATTTGGTAACTCCAATTAGCCTCAGCATGTTTTTGGACTGTGGGAGAATACCAGAGGAAACCCCACGATGACAAGGGGAGAACATGCAAACTCCACACACATGGAACCAGGGCAGAGACCCAGGTCCCAGGGGTGTTAGGCAACAGTGCTAACCACTGCACTACCATGCTATAAAAGGGAAATAAACTACTGCAGATAATTTTCATTTAAAAAAATAGCTAAGAAAGTAAACAACATGACCTAAACGTGAATATTTTGGTTTGCAATATCATCTTAGCCCTGTGACTCTGCACATGCGACCCAGCACAGAGATTCTTATTTAGCTTTTTGCCCCTAAAGGGAAAAACTATGATATTGAAAATGTTTCTGTCAATAACCAAAACATACATGTATATTTTGATTTCACTACAAACCAGGGTCTCAGATATAAGTTTCACTATATATTGTACCACATACTGGTGACTGGGGAGGCACAAACACCAGCTTCCCAGGGTCTGAGTGCCTTCTTTTTACACACATGTTCTTAATTTTTGTACAAAAGGCAAATCTGCACCCTTTTGGCAAAATAGTAACAACAATAAACTTCAACATCTTCAAAGTCCAGATGAGAAGCGTCTCAAAGACAACATGCTGACCTCGACTGGTCCCTTAATAGCTCACATTAATGTCTCCATCTTGGCCTGGATAACAATCAGATTGTGTTTTATGAATGAAATGTACATTAAATTATAAAAAAGATGTTTATGTGTGTGCTGGATCATTTAATCAAATATCTATGACTAGACTCAGGATGTCTGAGTAAAATGCAAACATCCACAAGGTCAGTGACCAACATGCTTCAATAAACTGTATAAGATGTAACATTACCCACACTGCTTATCACAGAATATTATTTCTGAATATTTTTTTCAAAGAACACTTCTTTGAAACCACGTGTATCTTTATGCTCACGTAGGGAAATATGAAGATTACTATCAGACCTATACATAGGAGTAAAAAAATGCATAAACCTGTTATCAGCTACTGCTGAACACCTGTAATTTGTGCAGACAGAGGTATGTAAAGCGGAGGTGGAAATCTGCTGGTTTGAGTATAGCTGAGGTTGAGATTAGCTATGTTGAGGGTAGCTGAGTTGCAGATCACCCATGTTGGGTGTAGCTGAGGTTGCGACTGGCTGTGTTGGGTGTATTGCGGTTGAGATTGGCTGTGTTGGGTGTAGCTGAGGTTGAGATTGGCTGTGTTGGGTGTAGCTGAGGTTGAGATT
>JAODJU010000033.1:22720205-22731548 GCA_026776725.1 Gnathonemus echidnorhynchus
TATGTATGTGGGGTAATAAGGTAGTTAGTTTTTAACTGTTGCAAATCAGCAACGCCTGCCTTGAGAGGGTTAAGAAACATAAAGTTTATACAGATTACTAACTTCTGGGTATCACAAAACGCATCTCATTAATATTTAAGCCATACTACTAATCCTCTTACCAAATTACGGGCGTAAATTAATGTCTGTATAGCACCGAAAAGCTGGCGTCCAGCCAAAGGTCACCTGACCTGGCGGTGATTATTGCACACGCGCGATATAATATCGATATGATATCGCCCAGCCCTACCATCCACACCTACCATCCTACCATCTATACTATTTTAGTGTATCTTTGTAAAATAAACAACAAATCATTTCTTTTCACAATTTTATTGGTTTACTCTATCACATACTAAAGACAGTACACAACTGCTTTTCATTGAATCACTTTTCAGGAGAAATGAAGCATTGCACGTCTGTAGATAGATGGTGAATGGACAGATGGATGTAGAGGTGGGATTAAGTCGCACATGTGCAGGTCACAAGCAAGTCTCAAGTATTAACCTTCAATTCTCAAGCAAGTCCCAAGCTACTGTGGTGAGAATCAAACAAGGCGAGTCAAGTCCCTGCAAGTCAAGCAAGATGATTCAACGCATTGCCTAGGTCATGCAAGTCACAAGTTAAGTCATACGAAATTCTGATGATCTACCACAGTTTCCACATTGAAATCAGTTAAACCAGACGGTGGTCATGTAAAGTTGAGTTTTATTTTCAACATAAATGAAAACTATTGCAGCCTGCTTACACCTTATAAATCTTATTGATATTTGACATTTTGTGGCAATCAATAACAAGTCTCCTGAATGAACAACAATGGAGACAGGGACTCAAGTTATAATAGAGCCCTATTGCTCTGAAGGGCTCTAAAGTGAAAACAGAAGTAAGAGACAAAAGCATTTCCATCACAATGTTCATGCCATAGGTCCCCTTCAGGAGGGTCGTACCATTTCTGAGGCCTATTAACGCGTCTGTCTAAGGTGCTTCTCATATGACTCTGCGTCTTTTCTTACTGAACTGCTTGTAAATGCAAAAAAAAGTATTGAGTCAAAACTCAATACTGATGAATAGTGTATAAAATCAAAACAGCTATATACAAAACAAACAAACAAATATATATATATATATGCTGTAAACATTACTGACATTAAATGTAGTAATTAAATGATTTTTGAGCTGCTGACCTTGCATACTGCTGTTCTCTTCTTGCTATTGCCATCAAGAACATCATCCTTGACTGCAAGTCCCCTCCATGATGCTGTCTCCTGTGTTGACTTTTGCTGCACTTCCACTTCCTAGTAGGTCGCCTGCTTCGCGCACGTTGATTGGTTGCACTGAGTCACCCATCGCGTTTCAAAAACAAAATATGTCTTCTCAAAATCTAGCAAATATTTATTTATATGTAATATTTATATGTAATTAAACGCGGATATTTAATTAAAAAAAAAACTAAAGTCCTTTCATGTTATCTGTCTCAAGTCATAAACACCGAGTCAAAGTCAAGTCGAGTCTTTTATCATTGTAATTCCAGGGCTCCAGTTTGTGACTCGAGTCTGACTCAGGTTAAGTCATGTGACTTGGGTGCCCCACCTCTGGATGATTGGATAGATAGATAGATAGATAGATAGATAGATAGATAGATAGATAGATAGATAGATAGATAGATAGATAGATAGATAGATGGATGGATGGATGGATGATTCTTCCAGGAAAATCCAGGAGTGGACCACGGGGCCTGAATGCCTGGTGTCAGGGGGCCAAGCCCAGACACTCCAGGAAGCACCAGCTGCCACCTAATGCCACTAATGTGACCAGAAACAAAGGGGGGGGGGGGACTGGGCCACTTCCAGGTTATTATCCCAGCTGAGAAGGAAAAGCTCACGACTCCCCAGCTAATAAATCTGCTTAATTAAAGAGCCGCGAACCAAAAAAGGACACAGCCGTGTGGATTCATAAATAAATAATGCTGATCCAATCAATCGGGACACAATGAAGGCAAAAGGCCTGTTTCATAAAGCTGGGAGCTGCCCGTCTTCTAAGCTCCGAAACAATTTTGCGTGCAACTGTTTATGGAAATGTCGCTTTTTCAATTGTTCAGATGAAAGATTGAGATGGATCTGGCACCAGCGATTCCTCAGGGGGGCTTGCAGGACACGGCTGTGCTGGTGTCCACCCGGGTCACGCAATATAATTAACACATTAGATACTTTCATTATCTTTTATAGCTATCTATCCTTGATTTTAAAATTTTAAGCTTAGTTCTGACAATAGATCACTTGATTGCCATGTATGTACAAATAATAAATGGGTATGAATGAATGGGTAATTCTGATGGACAGTTCCGGAAAACAGTCCGGATGAGGCCTGATTCATGTACAAACTGACCCGCTGTTCCCCCCCCTCCCCCAAAATCAAGCTGTATTTTACAATGCCAGCTTTTGTCATGGGCATTACAGTTAGTTGCAATTGTAATTATATAAATGTAAGTTTTCTAAAAATGTGCGACTATGAAACACCATATTTCTCTCTGGAGACATTCTTAGCCCCAACTCTCATGTTGTGTGAGTCTATTGCAGCTGTTTGTGAGATGGTATGGCAAACAAAGCAGAGAGACTCAGTTTTAAATTTATCCTCCAGATGTTTGTGCAGATACTATTTAAATATCACTGCCCAGCTGTCCCTAAAGCTTTTTAGATAGTTTTCCTGGAATCCTTGGTAAGAGAATGAGAAATCAGTGAAAAATGGGAAAATGTGAGGGAAATTGACGTAGAACAGAAGTGGAGTTCAGGACCTTTCTGTCTGAATCGGCTGGGGACTGTGGGGGGGGGTGGTGGTCAAGCCTGGGGGACAGCAAGGATAAGCCGTGGGAGTGATGCAAGGCCTTGGGGGGGGGGGTGCGGGGGTGGAAACAGTGCGTAAAAGCCCAGCTGAACATGCCAGGACAATGTAAAAGGGGCAGTCCTGATGGCAGCGACTGGGCTGCGCAGGCCACACCCAGTGGGAGGGTAGCTCCCATAGGCCACTCCCAGTGGGAGGGGCCTCCTACCTCAGAGTTGGACAGAAGCTATTTCTTGACTAAGGGATGTGACCCAGACTCATCCACATTTCTCATATTGTCTCTGAATGGACGGGAAATGAGACGCAGTTGGATAATGCAGATTAGGAGCTGGTTTCAACTGTTTCCTGACTGATGTCATATTTAGTGTGATGTCATGTGATGATCTCAGGACTATGGCATCTGTTTCAGACAAGGGAGCTTTGACAAGTGAAAAAAATCCCCTTTTTTCATCAACACCGACTACCTGCTTCCTCTGCCCTCTTGGAGAAGTGTGTGTGTGTGTGGGGGGGGAGGTTACATGGTATTGTGTAAATAGAGAGATAACAGAAACCATGGTAGATGTGTTTGTGTGTGTGGTCCAGGAATACCTTACCTTGTGGGGACCAAATGTTCCCACAACGTGATGGTGATGAATACCCATTTTTTTTTTACCAGTTTCCTGGTCCCCATATAGGAAAACTCTATTTTATAAAAATCCGTGACTGCAATGAAACAACTAAAAATGCAAAAATCTTGTATTTGGTTTGGTTACTTATGGTTATGGTTAGGGCTGGGTAGGGGTTAAGGTTGTCATAGTTAGCATTAGCATTTTCCCCATACAAATGAATGAGAGGTCCCCATAAAGATATCATTACACGACTGTCTGTGTGTGTGTGTGTCTGTATGAAAGTATTGGGCTTGGGGTTGACAGGAAACAGCACAAGGCTGGAATGCCATTTCCTGTGGCCCCTGTGTTTCCCTCAACGTCATCCGGGCTCCTGCTGGGAAAGGCTCACGGCTGAGTCACTCATCCCTCGTGCACTATATCACGATGCATTTAAGAGAGGAATTCAGGACAATTTCCAATAAACTAGAGAGGATCAGGTAACCAGTTGAAGAAGGGAGGTGGGCTGGACTTGGAGACACCCTAAAGCAGAGGCACGCTCAGAGGGAGACACCCCCAGGGATAACAAGCTGAGAGGGAGACGTCCTCAGGGGGAGACACCCCCAAGGATCATTCCCTCAGGGGGAGACACCCCCAAGGATCATTCCCTCAGGGGGAGACACCCTCAGAGGGAGACACCCCCAGGGGGAGACACTCTCAGAGGGAGACGTCCTCAGGGGGAGACAGTGCTTGACCTAACACCAAGACCTTGCTGTCTCAGAAACGTGCTTTTCCTAGCCAGCCTGAGGCACCTCTTAGCAGGTTAACTGCGGAATGGGCATCATTTGATGGCCTTTGAAGGAGCTGCGGGCCGCTGAGACACACAGCTGCTCTTTGTTTAGGTCTCTCCCCCATGCCACCCTGGGAATCCCCAGCCCAATTTGGTTTCATTTCTAGAAACTCAAAAAGTCTAATACATAGAAAAGGAAGGACTGTTCAGATAGATATGTGAGGAACCTCACAAGATACTTCCTCCATCACTGTAAGCTCAGGAACAAAATAGAGAACAACCCTGGCTTATTTGAAAACTCACAGAAACGCACCACCCCAAGTGGCATCCAGGCATCCACCTCAATTTTATGAGTTATTACCTGCAAACGTGTCGCAAGTAACTCGAAAAACACCAACCGACTATTAACCATAGGTGACACTTTACAGCTGGTATGGAAATTACACATTTTCCGTGCAATTTGGCAAAAAAGTGTTCATAACAGCTACAGAAAAAAGGGAAAGTTCAGTGACGGATAATGCAGAGAGTCCGAGTTCTGCTTGAGGATCCATTTTGTGACGAGCTGGGTAAGAATAACTGAGCAGAAGAGAGGGTGTGAGAGACGAGTTAAGAAAGAGAGACGGGGTGGCGTAAGGCATGCCTCGTTCCCGGCGACAGAAACGTGGGGAAGCAGTGAAAGGAAACCTGCGGTGCGACAGGACGTGCGGCTGGTGACCAAACACAGCCACTGAGGCGGGCGGTAGCTAGCGAGCGAGCCAGACTGGGGGCCTGCTGGAGCTGGGGATCAGCGGCGGGACACGTCACGTCACACGGACATGGGGGATCCCGCCAGAGTTACACCAGGTCCCTACAAATCCACAAGGGATCTCTGGACTCCTAATGGTGTCAGAGTTGAGCATACAAGCTCCCATGGATATACGAGACAATTACAACAGGAAGATTGATTCATTTCAATGAGTAATTTCTTTGATTGTGCAAATTTACTCTTGTGTTTCACAAACACCTTTTAATGTAATATCAAGAAGGCCTACCCTGCAAGTGCAAACTGATGTAAGTGGCCTACATTCTTAGGTCTGCTGCTGAATAGTGTGTATGTATATATATATATATATATATACACACACACACACACACACAGAAGACAGCACTTGAAAAAAGTAATGTGATAGGATGAAGAGCGTCAATAACAATCACTTCCGGCATGCAGAAAAACAACTTTATTATTACTTTGTGAACTCAGCTGAAATTAAAAATAAACTGGAGGAATAAACAGAATTTAATGAAGAGTATTAGGCCTCAGAGACAGAACACGGGTCCTGAGAACAGGCTTTGGTGTCCGGAGATTGTCGCGTGATTACTGCACAGCCAGCAGCGAGATGTGTACCCAATGACAGAGGGTCAGGAGCAGAGTTCACAGCTGCCGACCTTCCTGTCGCTAAATTCCTATTATTCATTTAATCCCTCAGGACAGGCCTGGATGATGGGAGGGGTCCTAACGCTTTGTCTCATACTATTAAAAATGGCTGAAGTTCAGATATGGTTAACATACACGCTTCCTGATTTGCCAGTCCTGTCGTCTGTCAGTACGGAATGTGTCTTTCCACCAATCACAGCACACCTCAGCCCATCAACGCCAGTGTTCATGGAATCTGCTTTGGCTTCACGCCTTGAACACAGACAGACAGTGTGCTGTGTGTGACACCATCCTGCCCCATCTCTGCCCAGCCTGTCACACAGTGTGCTCAAACACGTCTACTCTAATCCCTCATTCAAAGTTCTGCAGTTGGCCACGACCCAAACCTTTATTTACGGACCCTCATTTATTAACCTAAATGCTATTAGGTGCAGGAATAATGTATCAAGGTAGGCTTGTTGCCTCATGCCTCCATTCTGTACCAATATGCAGCTCTTTTTCCCCCTCTTCTTCACTCAGTCAACATGCGGTTAGGCGGCACAGTACTTCTAAATTACCCATAATGCCGTGCCCAGCTGCGCACTGGCATCCTGTGTTCTGCCTTGTGTTTACCTGGATGGGTTCCAGTCTAACTTTGTACTGGATGAGCAGCTGGAAATTGGATAGCCGCTGTAAGGCATTAACTGTTCATTATTATTGACTATTGGGACTAACTGGATACTCCACTTGAGCCCAAGTGTTCGCAACAAGCAGACAGAGGGCTAATCTCAGGCTAACCAGTGCAGATCTGCAGAAGGTGCAGAGATCTCATTGGTGTCATCCAAGCTCTTCATTATCTGCTTCCCCCGAGGGGCTGGAGCACAGCGACCGTGGAGATGCACAACGAACAGAGGGGCGGCAGTGGGTGCGTTTAGCCAAGTGGTGCTTCATATACTCTGTGGTTTCCGGGGGCAGTTCTGGCGTTGGGTGTGTCCTAGGCATGGAGTTCTTGTTTTTATATAGATATATGCGTAGATTGAAACATAAACACAGAGACAGACTTAGATGTACAGACTCAGATATCTAACGCCAGACATGGGCTGCATCATCTCAGACAGCTTAGTAGAAGCCATTTTTAGAACCTTCTACTCGCGAGCTTTAGAGAGCATTCTCACCATGGGAATCACAGTCTGGTTTGGTAACTGCTCTGCCCTGGACCGTAAAGCTCTGTACAAGGTGGTAAGTTCAGCCGAACGCATCTGCAAGGTACAACCCATGCTAACAGCTACCTCTATAGGCGGAGGTCTGGAAAGTCCATCTGCTGTCTGTCAGTGAGAACTAAGAGGCCCAGAAGGAGCTTCTACCGCCATTAAACATTCACTGCTTACGTAGACACCAGCGACTTCATCAGAGCTCTGTTGCTCATGTGTGATTTTCCTTTTTCTCTCTTGTTTCCCCGTATATCTATACTGTCCATTATTTGTATCATTATTTCTGATACCGTTACTTTATATCTTATTGCTTTCCACTAATTCTTACTATGGCAGAGTTGACCACCTTGCATTTCACTGCAGGTTACAGCCTGACTGTGTGCCTCACATGTGACAAATAAATCCCTTGAATCCTTTTAATACTGAGAGACTGGGGGGACACCCACAAAGGGAGGGGGTTATATCACACATAAACTACAGAAGCTGAGAACAGTGCATCTGTCGATATAATTATCTCGTTATCTTGAGAGAATTATTATATTGGTAATTATGGGCAGCTTGGCCGTGTCTCAGCTCCTGTAGCATGTGTGTGCAGGTGTTAAACGTTTTTTGTGTGACTGAAGGTGGGCGAGAATGGCGCTAATTGTTGATGGGGTGGGGTGGGGTGGGGTGGGTTGGGGGAGGACAAGGAAGGACAAGGGGACTAAAAGGAGAAAAGGGGGGGCAAAAGGAGGACGCCCAGCAGCCTTCCGGACAGACGAAATCTGGACAAGTGCTCACCCTACTTGAGATATAGATATAGACATAGATGTAGATGCAGATGTTTTAAATATAGAACTAATTTTAAATAAAAAAAATATAAAAGGTGACACAATAAATACATTTCATTATAATATAATAGTTTTGACTGAAAAATAATTATAATATACACTTCTGAGAATGATGTGAGACGCTGTATGATGGAGGCTAATGTGTGTGAATTCTGGTCACACTCAGGTTACTGTGTGGGAAGGAGCTCGATGGGCATGATGCCCCCCCTTGACCTCCTACAGAAGCTTTCAGGTGCTTGAGTAAGTCGTACTCTCTGCTAAAGTGATGGTTGCTCCAGAACCTTCAGCACAAGCTGAGGATGCACTACGGAACAATTAAAATTATATATATATATCCACATATATATATGTAGCCACATTCTACTAATTTGTTTCTGTAATGTATTAAATCGTGGGCACGTTTAACCAATTCGTTCCCTTGTTTTAGTTAAACTGTGGTCACGTTTTATTAATTTGTTCCGACGATGTATCTAATCGTGGCCACAGCATATACATATAATTTTTATAGTTTTTTTATGAGCCAGGCTCTGCAATACTCTGGATGACAATGGTGCAGATTTAGGTCAGAAGTACTTGTACTTCCTACGTTTTGTACTTCATGCTTTTTCATCCTATCAGCTTCCTCTTCAAACGCTGGAGGGTTTTGCAGTCGATACTGTGGCCAGAAGATGTTGCGATTTCCGTGGGGTCCCGCCCACTCAAGCCGTCACATCATCCTGTGCACCGGAGTGCCTGGGCACATCGCAGCCCGCAGTCCTGAGCATCAGGTGTATGGGTTCAGCCCCCAACACTCTGAAGCAGAGCAGGACGCCTCTGGAGAGAAGGCAGCCAAGCATTGCTGGAGGAACTTCAGATAAGGGAGTCCCCTGCCTTGTGCGTCGCGTTTCCTGTTACAGGGCAGGAGGCTTTACTGTAATCCCACTCTGGGTAAAAGGTCACAGAAAACGAACTGATGGTAAAAAAATAATGGTAACACTTTACTTAAATTAGTCATCATAATGCACTATGTATACCTGCAAAATGCATTATAATGCATTCATAAAGTATTATAAACACGGCTATGGCTATTTATAAAAAGATTTATTGTGCATTATGAATGCTTTATAAAGCTCTCATCTATAATGCACTATACATACCTTTATGATGCCTTATAATGGTCGGTATAAGAATTAAGGATGCTTTGTGTTGCATTATTAAAGTATTTATAGTGCATTATAGATGAGAGCTTCATAGAACATTCATAATGCATAATAAACATGACTATAATGTGTTAAACCTTTTTATAAATAGCTATAGCCATGTTTATACTACTTTATGAATGCATTATATCCATTATGAAGGTATCTATAAAGCATTATACATGACTGCTATAAGGGGTGGCATGGTGGTGCAGTGGTTAGCACTGTTGCTTCGCACCACTGGGACCTGGGTTCAGGTGTCTGCATGGCTCTATGTGTGGAGTTTGCATGCTCTCCCCATGGTACTCCATTTCCCCCCCCCCCCCACAATCCAAAAACATACCGATTTTTACTGGAGTTACCAAATTGCCCATAAGTGTGAGTGACTGGCGTGTGAGTTTGCCCTGCATTGGGTTGGCGCCCCATCCTGAGTTGCTCCCTGCCTTGTGCCTGTAGCCTCTGGGATATGCTCCGGACCTCCCCCCCCCCCCCCCCCCCCGCAACCCTGAATAGATCAAGCAGTTACAGAAAATGGATGGATGACTGTTTTAAGTAAAGCGTTACCAAAATAACTTCTGCATAACCAGGAATCTGGTCCTTCACACTGTAGAACTAGTAATGAGGTTCTGAGTGATCCAGGTCATTGTGTGAGAGGTGAACCGACACTGTGCCCTCGACCCAAAGTCCAGCTGTTAGCTCCCTCGCATACAATGCAGAGCTGCATGAAAAACAGTGCAGATGCAGAAGTGTTTATCTACTTTACGACATTTTCCTGAGCTGTCAGGGGCCAAGATATAGTCACCTTTAAAACTGATTAATATGTCACAAAGGGCAGGGCTTTGTTCATGATCCAAAACTGGCAGCAAGGGCATAATAATGGTATGTAAATAGATGCCTTTTGTGTTTTATTTTTTGACTCTATTGTTGTATATATATTGTGCACACAATGTGCACAATCTCAGTATGGTTGCTTAAAATAATTCTGTGGAACCAAATATTAGTGGTAGAAAAAATAGCTTTCCTTCACGGCTTTTACAGAAGTGAAGCTTTTTACATTTGTGGCACATCATGCATGAAACGAGCCTCACTTCACAACCTCAGCAAAAAAAGGAGGAAAAAAAGCCTTACTGCTCTCTGCAGTCTCGTTCCCCCACTGTGACGATGTCACTTCCTGCTTGTGATGTGCATGCAGAGACACATTAATAGGCCATCAGAGAGCTGGTCGAGGGGCTCTTTCAATAGAGTCATTGACTGCATTTTAGCCCCTGAGCCGACCGTACTGGGAGGAGGACAGAGCATGTAATGCAAGGCTCCTCTCTTCTAAGGTTGACTTAGGAAGGGGATTCAGGACGGAAGTGAGCGAATGGCACCGTGTCGTAAGTGCTGAACATCTCCCATCTGAAACGGCGTCACCTGGGGCTCAAAAGGCAGGACGTTCATGGTAGCTTGTTTGTTCTTAAATACGCAGGATCTCCAATGACGTGTAAGACCACAAGGCGTGGGGAAAAAGAAGCTTTCTTAGATTAGGAGGTTACACTGTTGACGTCGCCCAAGAGCCGAGTCAGGCCGGCATCACGGTGGCCTCAGCCCTCGCCAGGCGCTTGTTCTCAGGCTCCACCCACCGCACGCTTCTGCGAGTCCGGCACCAAAGATTGTGCTCTAAGGAGCAGGCAAAACAGAGAGACAGTGGTATGGAATCATGGGCCCCATTGTGCATTTTGTCTCCCCGTCATCTGACTCACGGCCACTTGGGGATCTAAGACACACATTTTGGCAGAATGCAGCCCTTACTGAGGCGGACGGGAGAGGAGATCTTCAGGATCGCGAATGCCATGTCATTTAACGGTGACCACAGACTTAATGCAGGTGAAAAAATGCCCCAAAACTACTTATTTTTATTGTGTTAGCAGTTAAGTTTTGGGAAGTGTAGGGTCTATGAACATCATATACTGTAGGAAATACCATAACCATTCCAATATCTCCCCTGACAGGTCTGTTGGGACAGTCCAAGTGACATCCAGGACATTTGAAATTCAAGCTTCTAAATGAACCAGGAACACAAACGGTTCCGGCTGAGATATCCTGAAGCCTAGGGTGGCCCCATTTTCCCCTGCTCTGTTTTCATAACTTAGGAGCTGGGAGGACTGGTAGCTGAGGCAAGAAGCTAAACAAAATCAGAAAGGGGATTAGACGGATTTCATCCGTGTTATGGCAGCTGTGTGTCGCGGTGCCTGAGAATGTCAGGTCAACGTCGCAGAACCTTGCCAATCGCGGGAGAAAGGAGAGGGAGAGATGGATAACAGGAAGACCGAAGGAAAAACAAAACTTTGATTTGGCACAAACACAAAAGGAATTCAAAATGGGTATTGTGAATAGTGCAGTTAGAATAGCATTAAAATATGGTGCAGTCATGAGGAGAGCCCTAGAGGAGTCTGTGCCCTGAAATGAAAATGAAGAGGAGGGGGGGGGGGGGGGGGCAA
>JAODJU010000033.1:22740837-22753855 GCA_026776725.1 Gnathonemus echidnorhynchus
GTTGGGGTGGTGGGACTGCTCGCGGCGGGCGCCGGAAAATTTCCCTTATTTTCAAATCCAAAACTTGACAGGTATGTTCATTAGACAGTTGCACCCATAATAATGCTGATTCCCCCCCCCCCTACCAGAGCGATCCAGGAGAAACACAGACTTAAAGCTGTGAAAAGGAATCCAGGCAGCAACAGCTTTATTTTACCATGAAGTGTAAATTAACAATATTAATGAGAATTTAATTAACATCTTTATTTTTACTTTTGTGAAAAACAGAATACAGAAATAAAGCATATTTGTCCTGTCCTGTATTTTGCAAACTAAACGATGGTCACACTAATGTAAGTCTAAGTTTTTTTTTCCATTATTTTTTTCCCCAGATGTTCAGATGTGTCAATATGCAGATGTTCAATAACTATTTCATACCAAACTTTATTAGGATTAACACCTTATCTACATACAAAACTTTAGCATTCACAATGTAGTTAATGAAAAACCTAAAGCCACTTCTTATAGGCACAGTTAGAATAACCACCAACTACTATGTTCACTACTACGACAGTGTCGTACTGCATTGCTGCTTTACGGCGGCACGTTTTTCATTTTGCGACAGTAGCGTGCTCCAACGTTTTGACTGCTGATCGTAGTTAGAAAGAATCCGGCATGCATGCATGTGTAGCGAATACGTGAAAGAGCCTGCTTAAAGAAATTACATACATTTATATGCTATAATAATACATAGATGTATTACGTAGTATAGTATAATTACAACGAAGCCGAATATTTGAACCTGGGCTTTTTGTCTCGATTACATGAGATAACTCTAACTTGACACTTAGTGGAAATGCTGTATTTTATTGGCCTTGGTTTAGGAGATGCGAAAGACATCACTGTAAAGGGACTGGAAATCATTAAACAATGCAGTCGTGTCTACTTGGAAGCCTACACGTCCATACTGACTGTCGGTAAACAAGCTTTGGTAGGTTGGTTTTTATTCTGTTGAAATTTCAATTTGAAGTGCGGATTATTACATCGTTTGAATTGTAGCGAGGAGGAAACTATCTGCCATTCCTTGCTGTTAGCACCAGTGTAAAGCAAAACGCCATCGTCAAACTATCAAGCTAGATCTTGTGTTAAGAAATGGATTTATTTAGATTGCAGTGTGAAACCAACGAAAGTGAAGATGACAAAGCAGGTGAAGCATCGGATAGAACATTCTATGTGCTTAGTGAGTTATAGAGGAGCTTTGAAGGGGAACATTTTGTATGCTTTGAGAAACTGGTACAGGCATTGGCACGGGAGGCATGGTGGCGCAGTGGTTAGGAGTTTTGCCTCACCTCCTTGGAGTGGTGGCTCTGAGGCTAGGAATCTGTACCAGCAGCTGGAAGGTTGTGGGTTCAAATCCCATGAATCGGGAGTGATTCTACTCTGCTTTGCCCTTGAGCAAGGCCCTTAACCTGGAATTTCTTTGTCCTGGGTATGACATTAAGCTACATCCAACATTGTAAGGAGGTCCTCCAACTTAGAGGGAAAAACTTGGGGGTTGGTGGCAGGATTGGCTCTCCAGCCACCAGAAGAAACTCACACTGGTCCATTCAGACTAGCATGCTGAGGTATCACCTGCCCCATGGCTGCACTCAGGTTCTCATCCCTGAAGTGGTTTGCCATGTGGTGGGTGTGGCAATGCGCTGCAATCAGTGCATGGTCCTTATCTCCTCCTCCTCTGTGGAGTGTAGAGTTTGCTTGTCTCCCTGTTCTCCAAAAACATGCTGATGCTATTTGGAGTTACCAGACTTGGCAGGCATGTCTACCAAACTGTCCATAGATGTGTGAGTGTCCATAGATGTGTGAGTGTGCCCCGCATTAGGTTGTCACCCCATCCTGGGTTGTTCCCTGCCTTGCGCCTGTAGCCTCCAGGATAGGTTCTGGACACCCCCAACCCCCCTGCTGTGACAGGTGGGTACAGATATTTCACACTGGGGAGATCTCTGTTAAAGGATTCACTATAGAGTCTGGGAGCACAGATCCACATCATTACGCTGTGGGTCCATAGTGCATTAGTGGCATACAGTGATTGAGCAAAAAGATAAGTTCAGAAAAATACAAGATCATAATCTAATCCTTCCTTTTCCTGATTACGCACCGTTTTACCTGAAGTTCATAACCTCATTCATTGCAGCTTAGCAAACCATCATTTAGTTCCAAGCTGAAGGGGAATAAATTACAGTAAAATAAATGCAGCTCCTTCAGTTACCAAGTAAACAACAATGAAACAGTTTTTCCACCACCCAGAAGAAACTGTCAGTCATCTGTAAGTTTAAGATAAAAAAAAACCTGCAGTAATGGACTATGAGTCTCAGTTCCTATTTCAAAGTAAGGTCATTGTAACTGTTATAATTTAATTACTACAAACAGACCACCAGTATAGAAAGAGTAGGGGAGGGTCTTCACCAGGAAAGTCACACTCCCAGCTCATGAATGAAGTGCTGAGTTACACTAAAGACCAGCAGACACGGTCCCCAGTACAGACCTATGTCAAAGTTTAAGGGCCGCAGTGTTATCCAGACAAGTCATAAGAACATAAGAACTATACAAACGAGAGGAGGCCATTCGGCCCATCAAGATCGCTTGGGGAGAACTTAACTAATAGCTCAGAGTTGTTAAAATCTTATCTAGCTCTGATTTAAAGGAACCCAAGGATTCAGCTTGCACTACGTTATCAGGAAGACTATTCCCTACTCTGACTACACGCTGTGTAAAGAAGTGCTTCCTTAAATCCAGTTTGAAGTCCAGCGATGACACCTGATGACTGAATGAGCAGACCCTTGGGGACTGGGGGTTCCTTCCAAATGAGCTCATGTATGTCTGAGGTCCCAACTTCATATACTATGCCAAGTCCGACAAACAGGCAGCTAGCATGTTACATCTTGGCCACTCAATTATCAAACTTGAGAATGAAGGCTGCATGTTTAAATCCTGGAAGGGGGATTCTGTCAGCAACCATGCATTCATTTGGTAAAATATATATATATCAATATTAAATAAATCACTGTTGCATGGTGTCAGTATCAGCTTATGCTCTGCTAATTGCTTATGATCAGTTTAGGTGGCAGTCTGGCCCATTACTGTTCTTGTTTTGTAGTTCTAAGCATTTGTTTTCGTTTTTCATGTGAGATATGTCAACCACACAAAATTTTATGTCTTGCTGAAATGAGCAAGTGGCAGAAAGATTTATGGGCTGACAATAAGCCAAAGACAGATGGCGTAACAAACAACTGCACGGACCTCACAGCGGCTACGGGTGATGTGTCTTCCCACGGTCTACCATCTGCGAAACCCAACACTGTTGGTTGCTCTCGTCATCACTCAGTATCTTTTGAACCCAGGAGGAATTCTACGGCCGTGAGCTGATACTTGCGGACCGGGACATGGTGGAGCAGGAAGCTGATGAGATCCTGAAAGGGGCGGATATCATCGACGTGGCCTTCCTGGTTGTGGGCGATCCGTTCGGGTGAGTAGGACACTGCACAACTGGGGGTATCTTAAGTAACCCCAGCATTTGAGTTTCCAACTTTGTTATCCTGGGGGTGCAAGGAGTCAGTTTTGGAACATTAAAAAAGTCTGATGTTAAATAGTTGAAGAGATTATGTGCAGTATAGTACAGTATTCTGAATAGCTTGACTTGATGTTAATGATATAATACAACTGGGATACACAGGCATGTTTTCTGTAGTGATTAGAGGAGAGTGAACGGGGCACTTTGCCCTGCTTTCCTCCTGGACCTGTTTATGATTCATCATGGTAGGTTGTGACAGCACAAGTTATTAAAGGGAAATTTCAAAGCCAACACAGAAATCAAATATTTATGGGAATTTGTTCAGGTCTGGTGGTACTTCCCAGAATACAGGACCAAACAGCTTGGACTTAGGCGCATCAGAAAAGCCGGGGCAGCATTCTGGAAAGATCCACAGACTCCCCATCTGCTATAACCGCTTGTGTCGCAGGCAAAGACGTGCAGAACGTTTAGCTCGGCAGATTTTTTCCACCCGCAACCACGAAAGCCCATATGAATGAGGTTCCCGCTCCAGGCTTCGCTTTCCCTCTTGGTCACGATATCCTTGGCACACACTTCGGTTTTCATAAAGTTAATCACATATTGTGGGTCCGTGGATGAAGCGGGAGGCCAGAAACGTGTGTTTCCATTTTGGCTGGATCTCTGACTGTGTACGGTGCTACAGGACTTTGCTGAAGGCCAGCGACACTTCTGCTTTAGTCATGTAACTCTACATTGGTTTGATTTGCTTTTTTGGGCTTGTTTAGGGCTACCACCCACAGCGACTTGGTCCTGCGGGCGGTGAAAGCTGGCATCCGATACACGGTCATCCACAATGCCTCCATTATGAATGCGGTTGGATGTTGTGGTCTTCAAGTAGGTACTCCCACAGCATCCTCAGTAAGACATGATTGAGGAATCTTCCTCACCTCTTGGGGACTTCCTGTTGCCATTTCCCATGGAATAGTGGTACCACCTTTGAGTGAAAACAGCAGAAAGTACAGTATAAGCTGTCATTAAGTGATGGCCAGGGGCCCGGAGCCTAAAGCGACCTCAAGCTCAGCTCTATGTGAGGGACTCTTTGGTCTCAGAGACTAGTTGGGGCTGTGGATTATTTGGGGGGGGGGGGGTTGGACTAACAAGCCTGCCTTTAAGGCCACTCATTGGGTGGGATGAGCTGTCACCAGAGGGTGCGGTGCACCAGGCTGGGCCACACCCCCTCCACACAGCCGGGCCACATGACATCACTTCCTGAGAATAACAGGAAGCACCTTGCCTGGGTTTCTTTGTGCTAGAAGTCTGTTGCTAGGTGATCAGCTGTGCTCAAACAGAGCCGGGTGGTTTCGCAAACACTCATAGTTATTTGGCTAGACGAAGAGAAACAGACACATTTCATGAAAAAAACTGTCCCACAGTCCCCTCAGAGCCTCATCTATCAACTGTATCAAGTATTAGCCCTTTAAATGATCATTTACAATTATTTACACAATGCACAATAGTAATAATAATGGTGATGGGTGCTTCTCTTGGCAGCTGTATAACTTTGGTGAGACCGTGTCTATAGTCTTCTGGACAGACTCTTGGAAACCTGAGAGCTTCTACGACAAAATCAAGAGGAACCGTGACAGTGGGTTGCACACGTTATGTTTGCTTGGTGAGTGATTGATGGTGGGATGCTCACTAAATGACAATGAGATGCTCGCCGAATGACTGTGGGAAGCTTCGTGAGTGAGGGTGAGACGCCCGGTGAGTGAGGGTGAGACACCCGGTGAGTGAGGGTGAGACGCCCGGTGAGTGAGGGTGAGACGCCCGGTGAGTGATGTTGGGAAGCCTGGTGAGTGACAGTCACCACACGCTGCAGAACCATGTGTGACCAGTCTGGGCAAACCCCCCAATTACAGGCTTATTCTCCAGGGGTCCCCACATGTACTGGTCCCTCACCAGGTGGGACAGAGGTGGGGTGAAGGCCCTAGGGACCTGCCAAGCGCCGGCCTCGCAGCACTTTCCACAGAATTGCTTTTCCCCGGAGCAGCACATTAAGAGCCCTGCTTGAGGCCCAGTGAGGGTGTTTTCCCGGCTGGCTGGTGACTGCACACAGGCAGATGGCCACACTGATCTTAATTCACTTTTATTACCGTTCTGGGCGATGGCGGCTGACGGTCCCCCGCCATTCTGCAGCAGGCCCTGCGATTTGGGTTGGGGGTGTTGACCCCCCCAATATGTCCCCAGGTGTTGAGCGGCGTGTGCGCTGGGGAGGGGGGGGCTGGTTATTGAGTGGAGACTAGTGAAAGGCACCTCATCGGCGGGACACTGTCCTACCCCACCAATCTGCATGACAAAAGGCCTCCATAGAAAGACAGGATGATGTGATGACTGCCTTTCATTACCACATACTATACTCATGCAATTAAGCCCCCACCCCACCCCGCTTTCATTCTAACAGTGATATTCCCAGTAATAATGACAGACGTACAAACTCCCACGGCGCCGGCACCCAGCAAGGACTAAAATAAAGTCCATTGTGGCTGTCAGTTCTGTCCCACTGTATTTTATGGATTCGGGGGCAAGGGGGTCAGGTCTTCACGCAGCTCTTGCCTCATGTTTTCCAGACATCAAAGTCAAGGAACAGACCATGGAGAACTTGATGAGGTACGTCTCACATTCTGCCCAAACAGACGGTGGCCTTGCTGAATTATATCCCTGTCCTACATTCTTTTTTTTTTTTTTTTTTGATAAATGCTGCCTTGCAATGCGTGTCGTTTGAGGTTTATTCTAGGCATGAATTTACTGTACACTTATACGCGAAGCTGGCTGGCCGCGTCCGTGGGCCCAGAGGAGCAGGGATGAGATGTTTGTCTTGGCTGCGCGCTCTGTCATCATGGCCGCTTGTGGCCTACGTCCAGCTGGGACGTTTTATGTCGCACTGCCCGCTATGTTCTAAGGAAAAAAGATTTACAGTGGATTTTAAACATACCCTCTTTGTGCTGTAATGTTGCTTTTGCCTGACCTGGTATTTTATTGGGGGTCATTCATTTAAAGAAAATCTAATGGGGAATGTTTCCCCATTTTCAGGAAACTTAAAAACTCTTAAGTGATTAACTTAGCTGCCGGGAGCTGAACGGATTTATGAATGTGTAGGTAAAACAGCGTAGATGAGGCGGGGCTGGTGTGAGGTCGAGAAAAGGCTCTTTGGTCGCAGCATAAAAATGGACCTTTATGGTCACCAGAATATCCTATTGAAAAGCGCCAGAGACGACTGTGAGATTCAGGTCAAAAGTCAGCCCTGCGCTTCACAAAGGGAGAGATGATCTGATGTTTGCTTCAATAATTAGGTGTAAATCTGACTGTCACTCCTAATGTGCTTTGACACCTGTGAACACCTTTTTAAATAATTACATTTAGTGGAGTGTTTATGGTAATAAAGCTACACAATATTTCTTTATTGACCCACTGATTTTATCCTCATTCAGTTGCCTCTCAATTAGCATCTTTTGAGGTTTACACAGAATTCAAATTACACTTTAATCTTCTATTCACAAAAATGAGCTTTTATATCTGAATCATCTAAATATGAATAGATTGCAGCATTTTAATTAGTATTTTGTAAAGATATTACTTAAAAGATTTTCAGGAGAGAATATACATGTTACTTGTTACAAACGGGACAGTGAAAGAGTGATCAGAAAGAGTGGTTAGCTGAAGTCTCAGCTGAGAGAACCTGTGCAACCTTAATGTCAATTCTGGAAAACTGCAGAGACTGGGGAGACACTGGGGAGACACTGGGGAGACACTGGGGAGACACTGTCTCCAAGCCTGTACCCAAGGAGGTAGTGAGACACACAGTCCACAGAGACACCAAGAACAACATAAACCTTCTGCGAATTTCTGCTGCTCAGGGGTGAAGAGCTCAGCGGAGAGATCACCCCCGTCTTCTCTTTTTGTAAAGGGGCCGTAAGATTTACGAGCCCCCCAGGTACATGAGCGTGAATCAGGCAGCAGAGCAGCTCCTGGAGATCGTGCAGAACCGGAGGGAGCGGCAGGAAGACCTTGGTGAGTGGACACGGTTGTGACCCCCCCCCCCCCCCCCCCCGATACCACAAGGAACCATGACTCTGCAAGTTAGAGGAATAGCATTCCATTGCTGTTGGTATAATAGTATTTGGTGAGGTTTCTGAAGGTAGTTTTAGATGTGCTCTAAAGATTATGAATTCTATCCTTCTTGAAAATAAGTGCATTTTTCCCACAGTAAAAATGAGAAGTTCCTCACTTTGAGCACCACTAGCTTTTAATTATTGATCCAAAATGGGGCCTTATACTGTTCAAGTAATCACCAAGTAATCTCCACCTATGGACCTTCAAGCCCAGAATGACCCAGTGTAGAGAGTTAGTTTCTCTAGTTTCATTGCAGTTCTGATTTGCTGATACTCCTTCCCATGAAGAACCTTAACACTCACGCGCCATTCACCTGTGCCCCTCATCCATCAGCCATCACCGAAGACACCATCTGCGTGGGGCTGGCGAGGGTGGGGGCCGAGGACCAGGCAATGGCGGTGGGGACGCTGCGCCAGCTGGCATCATGTGACCTGGGCGGGCCCCTCCACTCACTCATCGTTACGGGGCACCTCCACCCGCTGGAGCTGGACATGCTCCGCCTTTTTGCCATTGAGTGTGACACCCTTCAGAATCTCAAGATGGTGGACAGCTCCACATATGTGTCCTAGGAGCAGCGTACAGGGTGCCCAGGAGGGCCGGGTACCTCAAACGTGCTCCTGTGAGATGAGGCCAGGCTGAAAGTCAGACGGTGTGGTCAGACGCTGGATTATCCACTTCTCCCTTCAGAAGACCACGCCTCCTGGTTGGGATTTCCACACAGATTGTGTGCATCTGCTACCTTCTGGTGTATTCAGGAAGAGCTGATGAGAAAATGGCTCATGAAGGACTGCTTGAGACAGATGGACAACCTGAGGATCCCCCAAAACTACATTTGCTGTATCCTGACTGGTCTGTATCGATCTTCTGTAATATACCTTAGAATTCATCTTCACTTTAAAGCCCTTAAATGCCAGTTGCCTAAACCCCAGAAAAGACTAACCAGGTATTATTCATCATTCAAAGGTTAAAACCCCACAATCAAGTGTTACAGAGCAAAATAAAATGGGAGATGGTAAAAGCAGAGTTTATGAATAAAACCTCTTGTGCTATTGGTATCTTGACAGTTACTATATTCAGCAATGATTAAATATAATCCTTGTTCAAAAATGCTTTTCATGAAAATATGAGTTATGTTTTCAACCCCTTGGGCAGATCGCACTTGCTGCAATGTTCAAAAATTTGCTTCCTATTTTGAGCTGCATGGTCACATGTAGGAAACAGTGTGAGATGATGTATGTGTGTGTGTGTCCACAGGCCAGCATATGGAAGCTGAGGAGTGTTCCAGATTTCACGTGCATGTGGGTTGCAGGTTTCAGCAAGAGTGTCTAAAACTGAACTTAACATGCTGCAAGTTCTTGCAGGTCTAATGGATTAGCCGGTGTTTTTATGAAAAATGCAAAATTCATTCCTAAATGAATGTTTTGGGCAGTAGTAGAGTGTCTTTGTGTGCTTCTTTTGGGCTGAACTGGGTCTCATCTTCTTGAATCGGAACTAATTAAATTATTCCTCAGACTTCACCTTATGTGTCCCTCATCGTTTGCCTGTTGAATCACACTCAAGTTCGGTGACCAGAGATCATTCTTGCCATTCCTCGAGCGGCTGCCTGTAATGAGGCAGTGTCCTCGATGCTTCGCTACTTAACGCGTGACCCTGGGATTCCAGCTTTCTGCTCTTTGGACCTGCTCAGTAATCCCTATTCGGCTGGGTATATGGTTCAGTTTCACTCTCTGCTCTGAACGGTCACTCTTATAAATCAAGCATGTAACCATGAATAGCTGCATTGTATTCATTCGAGACCAGCTCTGCAAGATCATGCCGTATAATACCTGTGCAAAAGTTCAGACTCGCAGCTAATCTACACCCATTTAGTTACAGAAATATACCTATTTATGGGTCTGGGGATGGATTACCTTCCAAGGCAGTAGAGGTTTCCTTCTTCAGGGAGAGCAATATGGTTTATTACAGCTGGGTTCACATTCATCTGCACATGGGACAAGTGGGTGCTCATCATCCCATGTGTTTCATAAAATGTCAATCACCTCTGTGGATTATATCAAAATATCAGAAAATGTGCATCCAAGCGGTACTCATACCCATCCATGTGGATGTCATCTAACTAAATATCCTGCGTCAGGTTAGCAGGACAGGCCAAGATGACAGGAAGGTACAAAGCTGCAGTGCAGTTCCGAATGGGGAGCCACACGTGAGACGCTGCACTCTTCCACAACTCTGGGAAGCCTCTGAAAATGAACTGAGAAACGAAAACCAGGTGCAAAGCGAACGCTCAGATGAACCAAAAACGGTATTTGTTGAGGGCTTAGCCTCCCCAAAGCTTTCCACAAAACGTCTCCTATGCTAGAACCTTCCACCACCTCACACACACACACACACACACAAAAATAAATTCATTTAAACGTGCAATAAAACCGTTTATTACATTGCAAAAAAAGTATATATATAACTGGCCAACTTGGCTTGTTAAAAACTAAGACCGACGGGGGCAGTGAAACCACGGATGCAGTTGACGTTCACATGTGCTCTTAGTGGACCCCAAACGAGGACGACTGCAAAACCAGATGCTCCTGTGGTCCGAGGGGTTCGTCCACGCAATATGCTAGTGTTTAAGAATGGTCGAGTGAAAGTCACGGCATTCCGGAACGATGGAGGGGGAATCGGTGGGCTGGAACTCCGAAGCCATTGGAACGCCAAACCCAGAGAAGATCCTCAGATTCTTGAGTTGCTTTGTCATAAACAAGTCGAAGTAACACTTACTTGAATGGTCAGGTCTGCTTTCTGCAACAGTTTACTTCAGGTCATCCTTAATGCGATTAAAAAGGCACTTTGGAAACCAAGAAATGAGTTTTGGTTCAAGAAGTCCGCAAAGTGCAATAAGAATGGCCAGTTGGAGTTCTTCATGACGGTGTCTCAGTCAGGCGTGATGCGTTAAAAAAAAAAAAAAAACTACAATTCAATTTCTTACAACTTCAGGACACCACCAACTTCAAGAGCTAGGACACCCCTACTGGAAAATTAACACACTGATGATCAAACGGAGAGAATGACCAAAATTAAAAACAGCATCCAGATGGGTGTACTCAGAGGAGGGTTTTGGCAACTGATGACAAAATTCACCTTGTTTTGCTTAGATTTCACATGATTATTAGCTAGTTTTATTTCCCCATTTTACGTTCAAGTTTTTTGTTTTCTATTTTTGATTTCCTGGCGAGAGTTGAAAGCAGCTGCTCCATCTTGGTCCCTGGAATTGTACGGAGACTCCGAAATCTCAAATTGCATGGTTTAAGATGGAGGGGAATTCTCCATGGTGGCATAAATGCCTTTGGTCCCAGGAGTCCCAAAAGCGAGGGAGTCCAGCACTACATGGCGGCCACGTCGATCTGAACATAGAGCTGCCGCACGCCGGCCTGGTGACGGGAGAGACAAACGCAAGCACATGGTCAGACAGAGCTCGCACTCTAAGAAGACAGCTGGATACGTTCATCTTGTCCCAAGAGAAGGTACCTGTGTGAAGATGTTGTGTGTCTGGCTCAGAATCCAGCGGGCGTCGGCGTCGGGCGCAACGAGCAGCTTGAGCGTACCGACATACACGTCTGTGCAGAGTGTCCAGAAATGCGGCTCCTGCAGGTTATACACGCCCTGCAGCTGCTGCACCTGCGCAGCGACCGCGTGTTAAACGCTGCATCTTAAAAGAAAAAAAGAAAAAAGACGAATAATGATGCTCTACATACCCTCTGGTAGCATTCCGGGAGGGCTTGGTCCAGGGCTGGGGGCGTTCGCTGCATCAGGATCCCAATGGACTCCCTCAGCAGGGGAACCACGCTGTAGATAAGCAGGGCAGGATGAATCGGTGCTCCTGACGGCCCAAATGCCAGGCAAAACTCTCCGCTCGGCCCATTCCTGCTTTCCCAGCCCGTCTGATGCTTCTGCTCATTTTAACTGGTCGGTCTTTAGATGAACAATCAAGGGCAGTGAAACATCAGGTACTGTTTGACAAGCAAACTGGGTGCGACTGCTGGGGACGCCTGCGATAAACTGGCAGAGGCGTGATCCAGGCCAGCTGATGGGCTCAACCCTCACTGAAAACCCCCACAATCATCACTGTGTACCTCTGGGGTCTTATAAAATTCAGATACACTTACACAGCTTTGCTAGGCTTCAAGCAGACCTGACAGCAGTTTGTCTAGTTTGCTCATTGACCTCCTTGACCATCTTAAATCAAGTTATTAAAGAAACAGAAATGCAAATATACGAGTCTGTTTTTCACTGTTCGATGAAAACCACTCGTGCGCACTTATCAACAATTGTGACTTTGTAAATGGAATCTCCTCCATTTACTGATATAATTTGACATATAATTGAACAATGAAAAGATGTTTCATAACATCATCTATTTAGTATTTGTTTGTACTAGATAACATTTGTATTGTGAATGTTCATCTGTAAGGATTACTTTATATCGCTAATTTTAACAACTTGCCATTGATAGCTAGATGGCTAGATAATTAACATCATTGTAAATTGTGAATTTAAAACAATATTAGTTTGTATCTTGTTGACACTGACATACGTGCCTCACTGACAACAATCCACATAAGTCAATATAAAATATTGCACCCTTCACTGACAGCTGCGTAAGGACAGGTTTCTGTATGGTCTCGTTACGTTGTTTACGTTTAAGTTTACTTTAATAATAATGGATTTTTGGAGCTACACGTTTTCCCATCAGACAGTGACGATTTGTTACCCCAGGCTCTTCGATCTGAGGGATTAAACTTCCCTTTGCTCTCAGTAGAGGTGAGGTGTCCAGAACAGGATATAAATACCACAAAGCGGACTCTTCCATACATTTCCTGCACTTGCCTGCCTCGTGCCAGACTACTGCAGTGCCCTGAGGTGGCGCTCATACAGATACTGCCTCCTGTGGAGCGAAACTCGCAGCACAGTGAGCCGTCACCCAAACCACAGAGCATGACCTCATCGCATCACTGCAGCTCTCAAGTTCCAGGAGGACCTTAATCATCATCTCGTCACTTAAGCGTTACGGATCGCCTGCCTCCCCCTGGTTAACTGCGCTGGTTAAGGCATACAGTATGGAATGTTCTATATGCACTTTAAACAAACAACAAAACAGAATAAGTAGGTGTTGATGGTAAAGCCTTTCGGTGTAGAGTTTCCCATACTACAGAAGGACCAATCTCAGCATTTAGAGTCAGTCTAATGTGGTCTGTTTTCAGTCCAGCCCATCCCAGCTACCCAGCTGCTGTACAGGCTGTGTTCTGACCCTCTGGCTCTGTACCCCCCTGC
>JAODJU010000033.1:22770197-22788172 GCA_026776725.1 Gnathonemus echidnorhynchus
AAAAGCAGCATCCAAGAAAGGTCTAGTCCTTTAGGAGCAAAGATGGGCCGAGGATCGCCAGTTTGCCAACAAATACGGGAGAAAATTATTGAAATGTTTAAAAACAATTAGACATATTATAAGCAGAAACTGTAGGTTCAGAAATGACTGAACTGCAGGAGCAGTGTTTCAAATGATTTATATTAGATCCATTCATTTTCCAATTCCATTTTCTAACCACTTGTTCTGATTAATATCACAGGGGTCTGGACAGAGCACATGGATAAAGTACACCCTAGATAGGATGCTAGCCTATTGTAGCACGCACACACACACACACACACACGTTTTTCATAACCGTTTATTCAGACATGATGGTGGAAAGCCTGTAGTCAATCGCTGCAAGCAGAGTGCATGAGGCAGCAAAAAGCTTGAATGGGATGTTGAGCAAAATGTACTGTGGGGCCCTTTCATCAGAAGGCCCACTAGTTCTAGCTACCCCCCTGTCCATCACTCGATTTTCTCAAAATTGACTTTGATTTTTCATTTTCATTCATGTTAATAACTATAAACCTGTTATTACCATTTAGTTTTTTTTTCTAACATGAGGCCTGGGTAATTAGGATAAGTATGCAGAACAAAACAAAAACTAAATCTGAATGTATAACTATGGAAATGTGTTATGTAATATCTGAAATTATTTCCTACAAGCTTTTTGGTTGAAAAGTGAATGATGAGAAAATTGTCCTGTAAATGCACTTATTCTGGTTTTCATTTCTGGCCTCTAGATGTCACCCAAATATCGGCGGTAAAGCACAATTTCAGTCCTTTTAGTGTTTGAGACGCTGCCGATACCTGTATAAAATATGAGGAACTCATCCTTCATAATCAATCTGCTGCAAATGATCACATTCAGTTCCTATACTTATCCGGTATAGTGTCTTTGTGAGGATGCACAGAATGAATAGAATGAAACTATGCTTTATTTGCCATGTTTACAAGGTGCATTGGAATGCTGCTCTTCACGTATCACATCTTGCTCTCCTGTGAACATACGGTCAGCCAATTTTTGTAAAAGGGTCCAATGGTAATGTAAAAGCACAGGATTTGAACCAACAACCGTCTGACCACTGAGACCTAAACAGACCTGGAGAGCAGAAATCAAGTGCCAGTGTGCTGTCATTTTTAAATAATTCAACTGAAATGTTTATAGTTATATTTTGACTGTTTAAAATATTTGAAATCAGTATATGAGATGCTGATTAGTGTGTCTCCATTCTGGCAGGGATTGAGCTAGTGTTGCATGTCACATGTCTTTTCTTGCTCAGTGTTTCCAAACCCCAGTCTCAGGAGCTGGGAGGGAACAAAAATGTGGACTGTCCGCGGGTCCCATAGGACCGGTTTGAGGAACACTGAACTAGCACAATCATTTTCTTGGAAGCAGATTTTCTTTAGATCAGGTTAACAAAAGCATTCAGACATCCTAGGAACAATTAATCTATCTAAATTGTCTTGTGAGCTCAGAGTGATTTTCTTACCATAAGCTACTTTAAATCATGTGCATCCAACTGAAGATGTTTTTACATATTGACCATCCGTCCATCCATCCTTCCATCCTCTAACCACTAATCTTCTAACTACTTTTGGGGTTATGGAGATCCTGGAGTGAATCACAGGAAGTCGTAAGGCAGAGGAACACCCCGGATAGGATGGTTTTATACGTCGCCTTTATATATTTTTATGTCATGGCTTATTTAAAATGATCATCTCAAAGTATGTTTTAATTACCAAAGATAATTAGGACATATGAAGTGAGTTTCCAACATTTCCCAGAACTCAGTAATCAGTAAGGGAAATCCTTAGAGCTGTGTCTCAAAAAGGACTGTAAGCATGGAAAGGTTTCCATAGTAACGTTTTCTGTAGACTATTGAGAGGAATCTATGGTCCAGACAGTTTCCCCGGTTACCCTGACCGAAGCCCTCTCAGAGCTCACAGCATGTGTCTTTATTAATGAGAGCTGCTGAGACTTGCCTTCTGAAGAAGTAAAGAAAGCCGGAATAAATTTTGCTTGCCATGAATATGTTGCAAATAATCTCAGATAAGCGGGCGTGATATTGTTTAGGCATATTAGAGATGGGGTGATATAAACGATATACTAACTTAAAAATGTAAAAATTTAAACCATAACAAAATCAAAAACTTTGATAAACTCGATAAGGAACTTTGATTGATAGCACAAATCAGCCTATCACAGAAACAAATGCCATTACAACCAATTATATGCAGGGGTACGGCTAGAGATTCCGGGCCCCCTGAAAGCATTTCATATTGGGCCCCTGACACAGCCCAATGCAATTATGTTTCACATTTTTTAGGAACCTTGGATTCCTCCTACCTATCTCCACTTGACTGCACCCCTGATCATATAATGGTCTCACAAGAATATACAACAAACAAACACACAGCAAGATTGATGTTAGCGGAGCACGCCACATGCTATTGTTTTGGTAGTATCACGGAAGAGAGAAGCACTCCTTCAGAGGAAGCTTCCAGTGTTGGTGAAGAAGGCGCCAGCTAAGGAGCCACAACAGCTTTTAAAAAGGAGATATTGTAAATAAACAAGGTTAAAAGGGTTGGTGGGGTGGTACTTTTTGCAGTTCAAAGTCTGCTGCACAAGAGAGTGCTGATGTGTACTGTAAACTGCCAAACGTGTGTGCCAACTGAAGCAGGAAACATCGTGAACTTGTTTCACCACTGGAAGTATTGCCATCCAGTAGAAGATACTGAATTCAAATGCTTACAGTCACAAACACCAGCAAATAAGGTTTCCACTTTCAATATGGAGAAAAATTGGTTAAAAATGGGACATAGTTTATTTTTCACTATTTTCGTGAAAACTCTACCAGTAATGTCAAACCCGAACCCTGGAATGAGTAGGGAGGTGGTTAGAGAAAAAAACAAATCGTACTGTCGGTGTTTTCTAGTGTTACCCCTTATGGCAAAACATTTTTATTTTTGTATATTTATTTGTTACAATTAGATGTCATTTTGCAGTCCATTTAATGTGTCACCTTTTTCACATTCTGTTTTCATGTTAGAACGCTCCTAAGGGAATTTTAAGTAAAAAGGAAACCTAGCAGTAAAGGATCAATATCTTGAATTATATTGTGACAATTATCATTATCAACTGATATGAATATGAATATATATATATATATAGTGATCAAATATTTTGCAATATTGATACAATGTTTAAAGTTATTTATCTGGGTAATAAATGTATATTTCCTCAGAAAAAAAATACAGTTTAACATTACAATATATGTACAGTAGATGAACATGAATATCTTGTTGGATGTATTTAAGAACATCACCAGTTCCCAAACATCTCCATGGTGTGCTAGTGAGTCAATAAACACGTGGGTATATTGGGTAGTCACTGCAAATGCTGGGGCGACTTTCACAGAAACGGCTAAGCGAACATTCTTTGACAGACATAAAATTATATTCAATCATGAAAATTGCGAAATTATTTAATGTGTCAAAGGGAACCATATGGAAGAGCATGACGGCATATACCAAACAAGGACAATGAGCATCAGCAAAGTGGAGGAGTGGTGGAAGGTCAAAGGTCACGGCTGCTAAGAAGCGCAAACACAGCGTCAGAAAAACGAGCACTAAACTTTAGGTTCCACTAAAGCCGGACCCTGAGAAACGGTGAAAATTAAAATGGTCTGATGAATCATCTTTCACCCTTATCCTGCATCTCAGATGCATTGACATTTAGAGAAAGACGAAGCTTTCAGCCCATTTGCATGCGTCTCACGGGAGTCAGGGTTCCGCACAGCCGTATAACACTCAAGGATCATGAGGCCATTTTACAGGACTGAGTGTGCCCTGTGTTGCAAACACAGTTCCATCACGATGTTCCCACATTCCAAGATGACAATGCCCTCATATGCACTGATAAGAACTTCGATGGAGTCGCATCCCTTCCATGAAGTCCCTCATTGCCAAATCCCATTATTGTACATTTACAATTTCTTTATTTATCCTTTATCCAAACCGGCAGACAACCACTGTAGCAACTGGGGGTTAAGGGCCAGTGTTGAAATCACTTTGTCAATCCATAACCAAACTTTTACAGGAAGTTCTGGAATATAGAGTGTGAATTTCCATGTGTCCTATATCTTTTAAAGGATCACAGTGATTTCCAAATCACATGCGATTTGGATAACTTTCATAACACCCATACTACACTTCTAGTTACATGGAAACATAATTATGCTTTATTGTACTGTCGTTTGCTTCCATACCTTTAAACTAAGCACTTAAAACAAATTGCTCAAACAAAATGGTGGTAGAAGTGCTCTACTCACTCTGAGTTGGCAGCTCGAGATCTGGCCTGTGTTATTTCATGATTTGTCAGATGTGTTAACAGACAGGAGCCCCAGAGCTGGTATCATTCTCATGAGTGATTCAGCTGCAAGCCAGCCAATTGTGGTGGGGGGGGGGTGGGCCAGGCACGGCTCCAGTTAGTGCTTATCTCTCCATTCCTGTCTCGTATGGGGAAATGTGAAAACAAAAAGTGCTGAGGTGCAAATGGTTTACTGAATTCTTCAGATGTATTTAACAGCAGGATAAAGACTTTGAGGGGGATTGGTTAAACAAAACATGAGATGTTTCTTTTTGTTTGATTCAGTGTTTTTTTATTCTCAGTAAGAAAGACGGAGTTAATAATTAAGGACTGACTTGTTAGAACAGCTAATTCAGCACAAGTAGGCTAGAAGCATATTGCTGGAGAAAGTTTGGAAAATTCTCAGATTTGACGTAATGTGACAATTGAAGAAGCAGCAGCGCTCACTTTGATAAAAACACTTGGGTATTGCCCCAGAATTTCCAAATTTTCCTATCTATCCATTTGTTTTACCTTATCGCTGATTTCATTGGAATTTTGTTCAGTGTTTGTGAAAAAATTGAACAACATTCCAAAGAAATTAGAGATAAAGTAAAAATGGCAGCCAAAAACAATATCACCACCTCCACACGGTGCCCGCCGGAAACAAGGGACCTTGGTAACTTAGCTAACAGTGAGGGTCTCCGATGCCATGTGGAGCAACACACCTGTGAGATAGTGGAAGGATGAAGTCCAAGCGGCTGTTAAGAAGAAAACAACCAAGAAGACCTGAGTGTGGTCTTCTTACTGATGTGTAATGTGACGCTTTTGGTTACTTGACTTTCGGTACAGATATCCCCAGATGACCCCAGACTGTGAGAACAAGCAAAACTCACTCACCCACAATAATTCTTAACACTGGTGTTCCTCAAAGTTGTTGTCTCAGTCCTCCTTTGTAAAGTTTGTTTTCACATGATTGTGTTGCTAAGTATAATGATATCAGCATTATGAAATTTGCAGGTGATACCAGGGTGATTGTGCTTTCCAAGGCGCCCCAAGAGTTTCGGCATGGGCACCAAAGCCCTTGTGAATCACTGCACAACAGAAAATGTACCCAAAGGCTGTATTACAGCATGGTTTGGCTGCCTAACTGTACAAGGCCATGCAATGTTACAGAAGACTGTGAAAACAGCAGCCAGAATGATTGGTACAGAGCTACAAGAACTCCATGGTATCCAGACCCTCCGCTGTAGAAAGAAACCCACAAAGAACATTAAGGACACCAGCCATCCCCATGCCTTGTTCTCACCACTCCCACCCAGGAAATGCTACAGATGTACTAAATCATGCCCCACACATCTGAGGAACAGCTTTTTTCCCCAAGCAGTGAGCAGTCAGCACCACCATAGATCAAGTGTGTATTTTTTACCTGATTGTTGGACTCATTATATTAGGCCATATTTGGAAATATGTTTTATTGTATGCGTTTCATTGTCAAGTTTTCATTATAACTGCAGTACAGAATTTATTCTACGCATATTTGTAATTACTGGTACACTGTGAGGCTTTTTAATCTTATTGAGGTTGTCTTTTATTATTTCTATTAATTTCTGTTTATGTATGTCTTTTATGTAAGGTAGAGAACAGGAGCATAAGTATTTCATTGTATTTTTAATCCATATGACAATAAACTTGAACCTGAACCTAGACATTGACTTTGAACAGTACAAGAAAGTTAAAGCTGCAATGAAACAAGCTGTGGCTCCAGCAAAGGCGATGCACTAACAATCCTTATAAGGAGGAAGTAGACGCCCATAAGAGTGACCAAGATCTAACGCCTTGCCAGCTTACGGCGCCACTGGGCCCAAGATATCGGTCAGGTCAAGCACATACTGTAAAAGGCGACAACCAGCAAGCCCCGAAGGATCTGCATTCCATCTTACAATGCTGTTGTGATTATAAAAGCAAAGCAAGTTTATTTGTATAGCACATTTCGTTAAGCAATTTAAAGTGCTTTTCACAAAAAGGATACCATATAACAAACAGATACAATAAGATGCTAATTAGAAAAATGATTGAATAATAAGAACACTAAGACAGCGGAAATAAAAATAGTAATACAGTAGCATCAATTCAATTAATAAATTAACTCAAATTTACTCAATAACTCAAGAATTTCCAATGAAGAATTTCCCCATCCACTAATTTCAAAAAACCATTTATGAACCAGTGCCGCCAATCACTGCTATCGGAGTCGAAGCATCGATCCACAAGATGAAGAACGGAAAAGCAACGGGACCCTATGACATCACAGTCGAAGAGTAGGTGGGGATCGGTGCTATTGGCTTTGGATGAAATGACCTGTCGGTGCTGTCACTCTAGTGTCACACCCCCTTGTGGAATTGCAGTGCTGACATTTCAGGGACTCCCCATGCCTGCGTTCCCACCTGCCTCTCCCTCCTACTTATGCTGCCATAGCCATATCTGCCGGGGCGTCGAGACTGGGCAGCCAGCATCACGATCCTGATCTGGAAGGGCAAAGTCCATGCCAGCAAATCTGCCAACTGATCCATCTGCCTTTTATGTCACATGATAAAGATCTATGAACAAGTGATCTATCACTGACTTCTCCAAATTGTTAGCGTCACTCCAAATCAATGGATTCACTAAGGGATGTAGAACAAGTACATGCTGCCGGCCTACTGATGTAAAAGTGCAGAGCGAAGAAAAAGGTGTGATATACGGCCTTCTTCGGCTTGGAGAAAGATTTCGACATGGTCCTCCACACCCTCAGCCCTTCCAGTCCACAGCGGGCCTGAAGCCACTGTGCAGGGGATCCTAATCCTGTATGAACGTCACTAGCGTCCGATATCTAAATAGAACCTCGCCACCTTTCTCCATCCGAGTTGGAGTACATCAAGTATCAGCTATAATAATAGATAATCCCGACTACATATCTGAGCTGGATATCACCAGCACGCCACACGCCTTGTAGGCGGAGCCTGCATGTCTGTTATAGCTGAACAGAACTACAGCTATAAAAGCGGCCCTGGGGACCAATTTGTTTGTCCGTTATAAGCGAAATTCCGTTATATGCAAGTCCGCTATATCCGTTGCTTTTTCTGCATGTTCGTAAAGGCGCACGGCCGAGACCAGTGGACCTCGTCCGTTATAGACGATATTCGGTTATAAGCGAGTCCACTATAACGGGATTTTACTGTACTTGAAATGCGGCGAGCAAATGGATGGGCTTTTTGTTGGTGAACAATGAACAGAAAACAGCTTGAATTTGTCTGAACCATAAACATCTTCATCTTGCAAATCTCAGCAAAGTTCTCTTAAGAGCTGTTGCCTCAGGTTCAGCATTGTTGATCTTTCTTGAGGAGAGGACATCCTGCTGTGCTCTCTTCTTACATAATACAATGTAGCTGGAAACTGAGGGTTAGAACAGTCATGTCTTCATGTAGAAAGACTTTTTTAAATGATTGATTGTGTCTAATACAGTAGCCATATGGTCCATGTTTCCTTACAGCCTCCTAAAGATCCACAAGTACAAGTACTGCTACCTTATGAGGAGCGTGACTTATAGGAACACCTGACCTTGAATGACCTTATAATGTCATCTTACACAAGGCTGTGTGTTTTAGACATTCTGACGTAAAGGGAAGCAGGGCTAACAAGTGATCACCACTGGTGAGTTGGATTTAGCAGGATGGGTCAGAGAGATGCCAACAAGTAGTCAGGCTGAAGTTTCCCTGTGAGAATAATTCTGCTCGCACGTCTGGGATAATTTCCGCTGCTGACTGAGGCCTGGGTCACTGACAATGAATGTACCACGTCTGAGGCCTTAAGTGACACGGCGTCCGTAGGCCGGGGGCACTGGCAGCAAGGAAAGCTGTCTCCTGAGTCAGCTGACAGGTCCCACCAGGCCGGAAGATCTGCAGCGAAGGCAGTTTTGGATGTGAGGGGCTCGGGGAGGTGATGGAGAGACTATGAAACAGTTCCAAAAATATATTTCGCAAACCTCACACGGTCTCAGGATGGGGAAGATGGACCTTTCGCAGGCTCTGTTATGTAAGAGGACCTTACTGTCAAGACTGAGATCAGGACAGGTCAAACAGTGGGGTTAAAACAGTTATGTCTTCAATTTATTGTACAAAGACATTTAATATAAATGACTATTGTCTCAAATAGTAATCATATGGCTGTTGTTTCTTTACATCCCATACAGATCAACAGTACAACCTATTTCTAAGTCACAGAATGCCAGAGGCCACAAGGTTTAACCTTGTAACAACTTGACTGTTACTCCAAGTTCACATTAGGGTCTACAAAAAGGATGTAACTGAACAGATCTCCAGCAGGGAGCTGGGAGGGAGCAAAAATGTGGACCGGCTGTGGGTCTCTGAGGACCGGATTGGGAAGCACTGCGCTACATTAATGCTGTCCCACACTCTCAAAGGCTGCCCTAAGCTGGAGGACTCAGTAAACTCAATTCGATCTGTAGCAGAAAATGCTGATTAGCTACAGCTTGCTACTGGCTAATTATTACAATCATTATCTGCTGCATCTACTGTATAGCAAAACCATGGCAAGGATTACTCTGAAACAAATCAAGAACCTTCCATCGGCCACCTCTAAGATATTCCATAAAAACATTTATAGGTACTAAATAAAAGATATGCATGGTCAGTCTCCTTTTGATCTCTGAGGCAGGATCATACTCTGTTTTGGTCTTTAGAAACTCAGTTGCACTATTGTAATGACCAGGGTTTCCTATTATAATAGAACGACTTAATATCGCAGGCAGAGGTGGCAATTTCAAGTCCAGAAAGTAAAAATCCTGACCATGATTTACTTTCAACCAACCAGTTGAGTACTCTGTGACTGAGATTCTTTATGCTCAACTGGTTGGTTGAAAGTAAATCATGGTCTGGATTTTTACTTTCTGGACCTGAAATTGCCACCTCTGATCACAGGAGAGTCACTTTACAACAAGAAATCATGACATACTTACTTATACTTAAGATCATCTTGTTCACACTGACGGTGATGCGAGGGGGAGACCATTAGCTGGTGTCAACTTACAAATGCACTATATTAAAAAAAAACTTGTAGTAGCAGGTTTACAACACACTCAGTGGGTTATAGCTTATAAGTTGTTGATGGTAGTATTACTTATGTCACCCTTAATGGCTTACAAAGCAGGGAATAAAGGGTAGACAGCAATATCGCCAAAGACTTCCTCTATCTTTCCAGATGGGCTGTGTTCACTGCTGTCCAATACTCTGTCTTCTCCGATTCATTCTCCAAAAAAGCATTGTATCCTTCTGCCATAGTGCTGAAGCTCCACGGTTGCCATGACAGCAGTCTATTTTAAAAGCCAGGGCAGAATGTGCAATGCAGGAATAGCCCACATGAAACACTCAAAGCGACGCTTTCCGATTAAACTCCTTGCCGCTTCAGCTGTGCACTCCTACATGTCAGCAAATATGTGCAGGATTATTTCCTAGACGTTAGCTGCTGGAACATCTTAACACGAACATTTTATAAATTTATGGACAGTGTTTTTTTCCATCAGTAGGCTGACATTGTCCAGAAGTCCTACACTCTCAGAAAAAAAGAGTACCAGATTGTAGCTTTGCTTGTCACTGGGCCTGTACCTTCAAAGGTCTGCTGATTGTACCCTTAGCTGTAGGTAATGGACTCTGAGGAACATTTTTGTACCATTGAGGATACATTAATGTAATTTATACCTTGGGGAGTCCATTTCTGTACCTTAAAAGGTGCAGAATAGTAAGGTACAGCGTCAGTGACAAGTAAAAGTACAAACTGGTACCTTTTCTCTGAGAGTGTATAGTGTTTCCATGCAGGATTTTTAAGCACCAAAATAATTACTCATTGTACTGTACCAACCAATAGCTGGAGTAATAAACCTACTGAAAACCATACATGTTTTGTATATTGCTTATTTTGTATTTTCATGTATTTACAGGAAAATATTATATACTATCATTATGAAAAAATTTAATTTCAAGCAAGTGTACTCATGCTTTTCAATGGCATTGTAGGTTCTGTAAAACATGCTCTCTGACTAAAACATAATATTCCTGAAATACAAATTATTCTATTAACCAGAAAATGACAGCTTGCCTGAATCCAATATATGTAAATGGTGCTAGATTACAGTGCGGGTTTGCTTCCTATTGCTTGCTCTCTGATTTGATGTCGACCAGCGTGGCTCTGTTATCTGTTTTGGTGGTAAGTCGGGCAAGAGCAGAGATTAAGGTGAGAAGAGCTGGTCACGATATTAAGCTTTGCCTGTTGAGTGTGTGTCAGTGTCCTTTCTTCTGAAAGGCCGGTGAATCCCCTACCCACATGGAAAGTCTGAGTCTAAAATAAAACAGCTTAAAAGCCTCGAGTCACGTGGTTCTGTTTTCCACGGTGCTACGCCTGACCCAGATGCAAAAATTTCAATTGTGGCGACCATCGCGAACGAGTTATTTTTATGGGAGGGGGCGCCGTACCCTGTCTATTCTGTGGTCCCTCTTAGTAAATAAAAATCCATATTTCCTTTTTATTATTTGATGTTGGGTGACCACAGAGGTGGTCATGTATTTACTTGGGGCAGCCATGGCCACCTCTAGCTGCCCCCCTGGATCTGCCCCCGATCGAGGGGCCAACATTTCTGACATTTTGCTCTCCACACGGGACCAATACTGACATTTAAATACAAAGTGGTGGTGTGTTGACTTTCCATAAGAAACGCAGGATACATACAGGCTATAACAGAAAGTGAAAGTTCATCTGGTTACAATAAGTGAGTCACGTAGAAAAGCAACAGAACTTCCCCTGTTCATCCCATCGGAAATAACCTAATTTTTCATCTGTAATCTAATATATTTTTCCCCCAGTTCAAAATATCCTCCTGCATCTAAAACTGATGGTAAAATATTACAACTCTCTGTACCTACAGGTACGAATGATGACAATACAGCACAAAAGCACAGAAAACACAGAATGAGTCACAGGCATCGATGTATTTGTGTAAGTCACCTTAAAAAGAACAAAACAGATCATTCCATTTCAATAAAATCCTCACACACATTTACATTCACATTTTACTTATTTAGCAGTTGCTGGAGTAATTGGGGCCTTTGCTTAAGGGTCCAGCAGTGAAACATACCGGCCTGCTGATCCTGGGATTTGAGCAAGCAACCTTCTGATCACTAGCAGTTGATCATTTAATAATAATAATAATAATAATAATACATTCTGCATTAGTTCAACAGATCAGGTTAGATATGTTTTGCTGTAAGACATCTAACAAATCAAACAGCGTGGTCTGTAATACCCCATTAAAAAGGTCACCACTCTGCTGCCATTATGAGTTGAGCAGGAAAGGAAATTCATTGTTACCATGCTCATCGGCTGCTGTACAGGTAGGATTCCTTGAATGATCGAGAGCTTACCAGCTAGCTGCCTAAGGGCCATCTGTTAACAGGCTTCAGTCATGGCTGCAGCATTAGTTTTAAGGGATTTCTAGCTGATATTGACAGCTGGATTCTCCCTTTTTTCATTACATTTTGTACCCCTGTGTTGTCCTAAATATGACATCCTTCCACCATTCCTGTATTCTTACAGATCAGTAAGAGCTGAAGACACACAGAATCTCTCGCTTCTTCCTCTGCTCACGCTCCGTTTTGGTCTAATGGAGGCCTGACGCCGTCACCCTGCAGTTCCCCTCAGGACCAATAGGTGTCACTACACATAACGGCCCTGAACACGCTTCTGCCCATATTCCATAACTGCTTATCCAGTACAGAATCATGGTTAGCTTGAAGATTATAAAAGGAAGCAGCAGGTACAGCAGATAGTCACACTATGGGCAATACAGGAACACCAAATGGCGTAAATGAATGTTTTTGAACAGCAAGAGGATACAGGCACAGACAGGAGACCATGCACAGCCCACATGGAACCAGCCAGTGGCACGTGACGCTGCATTGCTACCATCTCAGTTACTGTGCCACCCTATGCAGTTATCCTGAAGTTTTATTTAAGTGCACACTGTGAAGAAGAAGTTCAACAAATGCCCCCAGCAGGCCATCGTTCTCCTGACGTCCAGCAGGTTTGACGTTCAATGCATGTTCCACAAAACCTCCTGATGTCTGGGTCTACACGGGCCCAGGGCTGGTCTTGGCCATCTCATAGGAGTTGTTCAACCTGGACTTCCGCAGATGGTAGATGATCAGGCTCGCCGTCGCCAGTGTACACATCACCCCAATAGCGGGGATTAACAGCTCGTGCCATCTGGGTGTGGGGCTGGTATGTTTCTCTGCATGTGTGAAAAGACAAAATCGGATCAATGTGGCAAATACAACAACAACAACCTAAACATCTGAGCTGGGTTACCGATCAGCAGCTAAGACACTCTGCCCTTGCTGCTCGACTCACCCATCACATTAATGGTGAAAACTTCCGTCTCGGAGCCCAGGTCGTTGGTGACATTGACTTGGTATGATCCTGCATCAGTGGCCATGACATGTTGCAGGATGAAGGTGCCATTGGCGGAATAGAGCTCCCTGTCACCCCCCAGTTTCCTGAGGGTCACACGTGCTGGCGGGAAGCTCACGGTGTTACAGCAGATGGTGATGTCCTGGCCCTCGTGAACCTGTGACGAAGGGAAAACCTCGACTGTGGTGTTTCTGGGTGGGGCTGGATGGGGAACAAGAATTGAGAGATATGAGACACTAAGCCGTAATCAGAAATCAGAGCTATGCATAGATCACACCTTGACAAAGGTTACAGCGCCACTGAAAGTTTAGATAACATTTATGCAGCAGTTTAAGGGGGAAGTACAATCAGTTGGTTTCTTGAAGTAGGTGGAAGGTACATAAATGTCAAGTTTAGTAAAGAGGTACTAAAAGGTGCACTACCCTGAATAGACAGGAGTATAATTCATGAAGAAGTGGAAGTGAAATTCTTGTTTTGGCTTACAGAGGACGCATGACTTCATGAATGGAAAATACCTGGAATTCCTGCAAGGGACTTACCTCTCACGCTGACGTCCACCATGTCTGACGTCTGTTTGCCATACCGGTTGCTCGCTTCGCACTCATACTGGCCGGAGTGGGCCAGGACGGCAGGGGACAACGTGACGGAGGTGGAGGAGCCGGATGTGGAGTTCAGCTCGGTCGTCCCGTCTTCAGACACCCTACGCAGGACCAGACGGCCCGCAGGGACAGTGTCCGAGAGGCAGCTGATTGTCACCATGTCGCCCTCCTTCAGCTGGCCGGCTGGGCTCACCGTGATGGACGTATTCCGGGGTGGGCCTGTCAGAGAAACAAATCTGTTTAACATCCCAAATTATAAAAACAAACAGTGAGGATCTGTTCATGTTACTCATAGACCTTATATGCCGTAAGACCATGCAATCCCACATTCCCCTCATAATTAAATTCCATTTGAGCCACTAACCTTGGACAATCACAGCCACTTTCGCAGTCTTGCTTCCAACTGAATTGCTCACTACACACTCATACTCGCCCGCATGGGACAGTGTGGCATCCTCAATGACAAGCTGTCCCTGCTCAGTGGCAAGGGGGACAATGCTGCCCAGCTTCCTCCATTGCATCTGGGGCTTTGGGTTCCCATCTGCCTCGCATGTCAGGGTGAAGCTCTCCCCAAAGTCCACTGTCATTTGGCTAGATATTCTAACATCCCTGGGTGCATCTGCAGAAAATGCAAATCACATTCTGAATGACTGAAATTCCAACCAACGACTGGCAGGTCAGTCTTAGTCTACATTTTGAGCATTGTTACATTATTTTTATCTTCGCTTTACATGTGTATGAACATAGCTACTTACACAGCACGTTGACGATCTCCGTGGTTTCTCTGGTTTGATGTTCTTCGGGTATTCCTTCCCCAACTAGAGTTGCTCTGCATGTGATCTTTTTCCCGTTATCCTTAACTTCTGGCATGATCGTGTATGTGGAGGAAGCAGTATGTTTCGCTGTATCCTCCGTGGTTTCATGAACGAGCGTATCCCCCAAAGTCCACTCAATCCTTACATAGTCCGGCGCAGAGACATTGTACACATTACAGCTCAGGTCCCGCGTTTCATTCTCCCTTAAATTCGTAGTCCCAGATATGACGGGATCATCTGGAAAAGCTGAAAAAAAGGAATAACGTTTAATGTTTAACTGCGCAAAAAAAAAAAATCTAAAATATTTTGAAGGAAATTCAGCTGACGCTGAACCCGCATAGTCTAATATAAGTTTCATCTTTCTAATTCATTTTTTAAACAAATTTAATATTCATATCAATAAATGAAGCGTAAGTATTACTTACAGTATACAGTTATTGCTGTTGTGCTTTGTTTAGCTTTTAGCCCATCGCAAGTGACTTTACAAACAATTTCGTAGTTGTGCCGACGTTCGACAGGAGTAAAATGGATTCGAGATTGGTTTGTAAGTCGCTCAGTTTCAGCGAACAGGAGTGCATCACCCGGGCGGCTGAACATGATATGGGCTCCGCGGGGACAGTCCACCGCCGCACATTGCATCACCTGCGTGTCCCCCACTCTCCACACTGGATTACGTGGACTCAATTCCACGGAGAAAAGGTCTAAAAAAAAAAGTAAATAAACAAAAATAGTAAATATTCTGGAATTACATGCTTTTGAAAGCAGAAACAATACGTCAAGTTTTCACTCCAAGGACAAACGCGTTATAATACGTTTATATGTTTGCCTTTACTCTCTTACCTGCTGAAGGTAATATGAACATCCAAATGAACATGAAAGTCGGCATTTTAAAGATTTAAATATTTTTGAAATATTATTAGCCTATATGAAAGTGTAAAGGAAAAAGATAGAAGTTATTTTCAGTGTCTCGTTCCGAGCTGTAATGCTCGGCTCTTGGTCACAGAACAGTTTTTATAGCTGATTAGAGGGAATTTCACTGCCAAAAAAAGATACACTCCCCCGAAAAAAACCCAGACATGTCACACAACGAGCCCCCTCCAGCCCAGCTCAATGCGACGCGACAGAAGTAGAGAAGTGCGCCCCCTTCTGTCTGAACATAATTAAGATATAGTTCTAAGTATGACTAACATTATTGAAACATTTTCTACCGTGCTGCTTCAAAGCACGCGTAGATGGTCTAGGAGTTTCAGTTTCTGTTTGGTTCAGCTTTCCAATGTGCAAGACCGTGATTTAAGCATAACAAATGGTCGCTGGTGCCAAAAACGATGCTCCCAGTGTTTCAGAAAGTCTCCCTCCTGGAATTTTCACACACTACATTGTCTAAAATTTCCTGAGAGTGATGTGATGTAGAAAAACACATAGTCAGCGTCATTTATCTGGCCAAAACACCTTGTTGATGAGAGAGGTTACAAGAAATGGCCAGATTTAGTAGAACTAACAGGACATGTAAAAACAGTCCAGTACAGCATTGCTGTGCCGAAGGTTATCTCATAATGTGCAAACATTTAAGTAGTTCCAGGCTTCATTATTCCCATTAGCTAAGATTATGGTGACAGTGGGCACACTTACCAGAACTGGATGGCAAAAAGAAGAGACGTGACTGGTCTGATGATGCTCATTTCTGTTGTAACTTGTTGATGGCAGAACCAATATTTGGCAAAAATATCATGGATCCTTGGGTCAGTGGCAGTAGCAGAGGAGGTGGGGGTGCAGGGGCCTCCCTGGGCTGCCCCCCCCCCCCAGCAAATTACAAATTTCCCTTCTGATTACAATCATACAAATTTCAGAACTTACCAAGAGCACCCCCCCTCCCTGGACCAGCAAATTTACCAAGTCCACCCCCCCTTGCCCGCTGTAAGACCCCTCCACTGACCCTGGTCAGTGGACAGGCTGCTGGTGGTGTAACAGCGTGGGATGTTATCTTAGCAATGAATACTCCCCTTAATAGCAATTCAGCATCGCTAAGCAACACTGCACATACCTAAGAATTGCTGGCTGACCAGGGGACTCAGACCATGGCTACACTCAAGCCTTTTTCACACGATACTTCCAGCAGCTTAACATGCCATGTCAAAAAGCACGCGTTATCTCAAGGGGGTTCCAGAGATATGACATTGGGTCACTTTATTCCACTGGCCTGCAGTTTCTATACATATTCATGGAGGGTTATTACAGTGTCTGTTTTATTTGCAATCGATTTTACTCCGACACTCTTGATCCCAATCTATGGCTATGCCATGATATTTTTTTAATGGACCTGTTGCCTAATTCATACAGGGCTGTAGGTTCACTTTCTGCCCCGAGAACTGTGTGTGGAATTTGAATGTTTTCCCTAAAGTCATGTTAGTACTCTGGTTTCCTCCTGCAGTCCACAAACATACTTAAGTGACCTGTGCACGCTGTCATGAATGGGCGTGCTTCCCTAAGTGTAAACCTGTATCTAGTTGAGCCATTTCTGCAGCCAGCTCTGAAGTGCCAGAGCTCATAAAGACCACATGAGGTCATACAGAATAGGTCCCTAATGCGCCATTAATTAATTAAGCATGTAACAATGCAATATTTTCTATCGACATCTGTTAGTCACATCAAACTTTTCACCTGTGTTAAACATTTATTGCAATTAATTGGCAAGACCAGCATGGCGCATGTTCTGCGCAAGGCACTAAGGACCTGTGCATAAGCGGATTGTTGATGTGAGTGATCGACAAAATAATAGGTTATATGTTCATCAGATACGCGCGTTAACACATAGGGTAAGCAAGATGTAGTTTTTCTACCCCCCAGCAAACATCAAGCGCTTATCGATGGCTCTGTTGCTTTGCCATCCATCCATCCATGTTGTGTAATTTCTTGTCCTATTATTTTGCTGTAACAACCTGGCGTGTGACCTCATCTATTCGGTTCGGGTTTTCCCTTTCAAATCAGAAGTCAGGTAAGCGAAACAAACTAATTTAGACCGCTGTATGTCAAGAAATCATACCACGGAAACGATTTTATAAATATTAATTTCTTTATTTCAATTTGCATTCATTTCAAAGTTTAACTCTTATTTTTAGTTTAATTATATCGGGTGCAGATGGCGGAGCGGAGATGACAGGTACCTGAGAGCAGACTAGACGTCACGTTACGGGACAATAAGGTTAGGTGTGCATCAGATAGACGCGTTAAAACATAAGGTAAGTATGATGCGTTTTGTGGGTGCTGGATGAACAGCGATAGAAAACAGTCTATCTGGATATGTGTCATCAACATAAGTCATCATTATTAGACAGAGGACAGACCTCAGTGAGCTTAGTAGGCTTACTACAAAACTAATTTCCCCACTGGAGAAATGAGAACAAAGTAAAATGAAAATTACGGTCAAACTCTTTGGTCCCTTTTCACCAACGGAAAACATGTACAAAATATAAGCCTATTATAAGTGGAACAGGGGAACATATCAAATTCATTACTAAGGGTAATACTTGTCATCTGCCTGTGTTTCTAGTTTTGTATCATTGCATAACAGTAATGCATAAAATATTATTCCATGACCAGAGGTGTAAAAAGTACTCAAAAATGTTACTCAAGTGAAAGTACAAGTAATGAGTGAAAATTTTACTCAATTAA
>JAODJU010000033.1:22806114-22826284 GCA_026776725.1 Gnathonemus echidnorhynchus
AATTTTGTTCAAAATATCGTGATACATATCGTATCGTGAACCCAGTATCGAGATATGTACCGTATCGTGACCTGGGCCTATCGTTACACCCCTATATTTAATGTAACCTGAAAGAGGTTAAATAGATATTTTTCGGTTTCTCAGACACCAGCCCTCTGTGTGTGTAGAAATCCTGACATAAGCAGCTGAGATCAGGCTCTGGATTACCATCTATGTTTTACAAAGATGCTAGTAATGAGACACTTGCACCCAACCCAGGAAAAATGCTCTGCGAGTTGCTTGCTTAAGCGTATGTAATCTCCTCAGCTGTACTATGACTTGGTTGTTTTTGGATCTTACAAACAGCACATTCAGAATGGGGGGGGTTACCTCATAATGCTCGTATTCGTCCACATCAAACGTCTCGAAGTCAAAAAATCCATGTTGAAGGGCCTGGATGGAAGAAACAATTTGAGGATGGGCTGGGACATGGTCACAGAAGTCCGGAGCCAGTGGGAAAGTTTCACCATGACACATGTCCACACCACACACCCACACCTTCCCACAGGAGACCCTCACGACCGTGCCCAGGATTTAAATGCCGGCAGGGGGGAAGCTACCATGTCACCCCGCTTAACTAATTAGTCTTGCTCTACGTGCCAAAGGTCTAGGAGACATGAAACGCAAGATGCCAGCTGGGCCCAGAGGCTGTGCAGAATGAAAAGCAACACAGTGAGACAGACAGACAGACCGACCCACACACACACACACACACACACACACATTGCCCACTCTGCATGAAGACCAAACAAATGAGGCCTTATTCACCTCCTCCTCCTTGCCCCCCCTCCCCGGTGCTGACAGCAGTATACTGGGCACAGGAAGGGCAGACAGATTTCCACAGTTGCATAACAGCTCCCTTTCTTGCACTCCTTTAATCAAGTTAACACCCTCCCCCATCTCCCTCTGAACGGGCAGCATCAACTGTGCGATTAACAAGAGGATAATGGCTGAGGGGGGCATGCACATCCTGGGTAAGCCCCCCCCTTCCCGTTCCAACCTCTTAATCACCATCTCTTCTGCCCTGTTTCTCTGAAGTGATTAATCTGGCAGCTGTCTTCACCAGAAGCTTCCTTAAGGGCCCAAACCAGAACGACTGAGTGCCAGCCTGGCTAAGTGATCAGCTGGGGATAATCACTCGACCGCGTAAACAGATTGGTCCCATTCGTCACATGACTCTGAGGTAGAGAGCCGGTCATAGAGAGGCACGCATGTGACAGCGGATACCTCACTCGAGGCCTGACAGTCATCTCCCGAACGGGACGGACTGCCCTCCTGACATGCCCGGACTCCGCTTGCCAGCTCCGGTTTCAATCTGGAGGCTCTTGCATCTCCCTGAGCATGTGAAAGTGCAGATCTGCTAAAGAAAATAGCTCCATCCAGAGGCAATGGGGGCCAGGCCTGTGTCAGGTGTCCCCGCACAGATGTGGCCGGCCTCAGGTCCTGGAGGTGCACACACACCCACAGTGACGAGGGAACAGCGAGTCCTACCAGCGGCTGCTCCCTAGAGCAGGCAGGAATGCTGACTCAGACGGGCCGAAAATAGAGTGGGCGATTCAGCAGGCTGCCACCACCGCAGCGGTGCGGGACCCGACCAAGGAGCGGGGCCACACCGCAGACACCCTGCCACAGGGCCGTACCCCAATAACACACAGGCTGCAGGTAACACCCATCTGCTTGGATAAACAGAGAGCTGTAATGATGCCAGGCCTCACACGGTATGGAATGGTTTTTATTAGGTGTCCTTGTAAACCACTGACTGGAACATACCCTCACCACCCCCCACCCCGATGGTCCCATAGGCTTTCCTGTGCACCCCACCAGCTGTCAGACCACCCCCCCATCAGTATAGCAGGCTCACCATTTACCAGCAGGAGGGAAAGAAAACAGCTGGAGGGCCAGAGACTGAGGTAGACTGACACTCGTTACTTCAGGAGGGCAGAGTGTTTGGGTGCGTGTGTGTCTGTGTGCTGCGGAGGAGGGGGTTCCTCCTTCCTTCCTTCCGAGCCAAACCCACCCCTCCCCCAGCCGAGACGTTTCATGCTGTCACCAAGGAGCCACGCAAAGACAGCGCGCCCTTACATAACTGTTCTCTGGCAAACCACTGTGGCACAGCCAGGACGGGATAGGAAAGGCAAGCCAGCCGGCGAGGCCACATGCTCCATGGGGGGCACCGCACAGGGCGCTGCTGAAACACGAAGTCTCAATCTGAAACAGCAAAAGCATCTCTTACCTTGTGGATACCTTGCAAACAGTCGAGAATGGTCAGGCTGTATGTGCAATTCCCAAAAGAGGCGTCCCTAGAAGAGAGGAGAGGAGACTGCATGAAGTTCGGCTGATCGGGCACAACGGAGACGAGCCAAGTGCCCCGCAGAACAGGAACTGCTCCTGTGGAACCTGGCAGAACCTGCCGGAATCCCATTTCCCTCAGGGAGTAAAACGGAAAGCGCAAGGTGCTGCCGTCAGGCTGGGGCAGAGTAGAGTTCCAAGTCCACAGCCTCGACAAGTGGAATTGAGGCTGGAATCCTACTGCTGGCTGACAACCGACAGGTCAAATTGACCGTGGAGAAACCTGACAGCTATCAGGGTGTTATGGAGGTACAGCTTCTGTCTGAGGTTAACCATCACTCAGACTCACACGCTCCTGTATAAATCACACGGCAATGGTTAAGTGAAGTGATTTTCTGAGTCCACCTAAATACTTTGGCCACTCAAGTGTCCAATGTTTCCAACCAGACATCAAATTCTCACACCTCTCAGGCCTGAGGTCATCTTTCCCTCGATTTCGACAAGCTGGTGGGATCATCTCCCTCTTTGAAGTATAGCTAGAATGCCTGCAACAGTCCTTTTCGCACACAGGCTAAAAAAAAAAATAAAAAATACCACTCGACAGCTGATGGTCAGATGTTATGCGTATGATGATGTCATAAACACCCCATCGTCAATCCAATTTCACGGTGACAGAATGGAGGTGCTTGGCAGTAAGCAAGCCGCTCACGGCATATACCACACGGGTGGGAACGGAGCTGCCAGGCGTCATACACACAGGCTCTCACATGTGCCGCATAGCATTGAGGGCCCAACCGAGAGCTGGAGGGGAAGCAGCCAGGACAGGGCCATTCACTCTCGGCATGCTAATCGGCAAAACCAAAAGGCTCCTGATAGGGTGGCGGTGGCAGCGTCATGTGGGTGATGCTCTTCATGCTGCCTGAGTCGCAGCCGTGGAGGTGGGCCAGACTCCGCCAACGTGGCATCGCTTGCACAGCCCCCCGGAGCCTCATTGCCGCAGCCGCACAGCCCCATCCGCCGCTCCAGCTGGGACTTTACACGCAAAGGGTGAAGAAACAGGTCAGCTTACAGTATGCTGGGCCCCTCTCCCTCGGCTTGGCTCCCGTCTGAGTGCGACCACGATGCGAATGGGGCTCAGAGGGAGACTCAGAGCCTCCCACATAAACACACATGAGGTTTCTTCATCTCCAGACACCGTTTTACAGGGACAACTCAACCTCTTTTTTTCTTCTAGGTTTTCCCATTCGTCTGGAAAATCCACCAATGGGATAAGCTAGTAAAAGAAAATATTTTATTATGCAATAAATAGAGTGTCAAGACCTGACTCCAAGCTGACAGTCAGCGTCGTGACCCTGACTATGCCCCAGGGAATGCATAACCAACCAAAAGGTCCAGAAATCCATTACGCCCACAGAGGAGTATAAGTGGGCGCAGAAACAGAAGAGCCACAAAGCCCCCCCAGCAGAAGGTCTTTGTGCACTGTCTGCCTCTCCTACACACTACCTCATTCATTACTGGGCCCACTGGGACCTGTGGGTAGAACAGACAGACCGTCGTGTGCCCTGGACGCAGCAGGAGAAAACAAAGGCACAAAGGATACAGGGGACGGAAATGTCTACGAGCAAACAAACGGCAATTATAAGCCAATGACATCACCAGAAAGAGATCCCTATTACTACACAAGGAAAAGCAGGAGGGAGGCGAGCAGGCCGCAGGGTTAATCACGGTAACCTGGCTGTACCGTGGACGGCTCCTAAACCCAGTGGAGATAGGCCTGCTGTGGACAGTAGCTCTCATCTCGTGCAAATGCACAGATTCTCCTAAGGAGCCACATGGATCACGCAACTCTGAACTTCTGTCATTTCAACAGAGGCTTGAAGGAAGTGAAACCAAAGCTGACCTGGTCGCCAACTTCAGCTGCAATAGTTTGGGTGGTTAATGCTGACACATGCCACCATGCAATCTGACAGCGCAGGGGTCATAATCTCTCTGACACACACTCCCGAGAGCCGATAACCACATCTCCACAGGCAGCAGGCCAAGCAGCCCCATACGCGGCAAAGAAAGCTGCATTTCCGTGAAGTGTTTCAGCACCATAGTACCAGGATATAAACACATACAGCCATACGACTACATACAAGCAGATGGAGTTTGCTAGAAGATGCCAAACCTACACAACCACTTATATTCAACACTCACCACAACCATTATGGCTCTGTGCTGAAAGGATCTCACAGAAAGTCCTCACGAGACCATACTCCTACAGGATTGCCCTGGGCAACTGGGGACTTTCTGAATTGGGGTTTAGCTAGTAGGAATTTATCCATGCTCACCAATGAATGGGACCTTTTGTTACAAATATCTACAACAATTTGCATAAATTAAACAGACACAAAATGTACTGGGACCTATAAGGGATAAAGTGCAGGTGCAGCAAACCCTCAGCAGAACTGCTAGGCTGCAGAGCTGTACTCTGGGCTCAGGGGTGGATGAGCAGGGTGTGGTGCTACTGCTATGTAAGAGCAAATGCCGTTCGTGTTTCCGCCCCCTCGCTGTCACATGTTCTTGGGAGTGGCCCGGTCTTCTGGAGGTGATATTTATATTTGATTAACACCCAGGATAATAATGGCTGAGCTGTCACCAGAGTGTTTATTGCCTGTCACTGAAGCACGAACACTTCCCCTGAATGCATAGGCCGGGAACGTACTGCCATAACATAGTCTATTCACATCTATGAATAGCAGAAAGGCAGCTGGCAGGGAAAGAGGGTGAGTGAGTTCAGAGAAAGGGAGCAAGCACTCCCCCAAAAGATTAAATCAGGGGCTGTGGTGATGCAAGCCCCTCTTGCTATGTGTCGTCCATCTCCAGTTCACCTCCTCATCACTCACATGAGTACAACGCACACCACAGGAATCCCGACTGGTCAGATTAAACCCCTCAAGAGTCTGGGAGAGGTACGGAAACATCCTTTGTCTGACAGATGGCTTTTCACCAGGCTGACCCACTAGCTTCCTGAGAGGGTCAGCAATCTAAGCCTCAATACTGCATGGATTAAAATACCTTCCTAAGCCCAGAGGGCAGGGTGCTGGAGAGGGGACAGTTTCCATATTCTTTTCTTACCATCACTTAAGCACACAAAACCAAGAAAACCACATATTTTCTCATAAGAGAGAACTCAACAGGATGACCATCATTCATAACTCACTGTATTCTGTGTACATCAACAGCCCCCAATGAGTGGACTGGATAATGGAGCCCATTTTCATGCCACGCCCACGGCTTATGGAATGGTAGTGAGAAGACCACGACACACACACACAGACACACACGCACGCACGCACGCACGCACGCACGCACGCACGCACGCCTGTAGGACGTCCTGGAACACACTGTGCGATCACCTCTGGGGACCAAGAACAGAGAACGGAGCATCTCCCCAGGGACACACTCATACCCGACCTGCATTCTGTACACACCTGCATCCTCTGGGCTTCACATCCGAGCAGCAACAAGGGCCCAACTGATTATTATATATGCCATCTGAGCGAGGACAGAGGTGTCTAATTAAAGGCAGAGAGTCATAGCTGCAGTGCTGGGTGTCATGTGACGGCCATGTGTTTGCCCCTCCGCCCAATCAGGCGGCCCTCTGTACCGCAACCTCCCAGTGCGGCAAAGTCAGAACAGGTCCCAGGACAACTCAGGAATTTCATTTTGTTAGTGACTGCAAAGACTAACGCCACCTCTGTGGTGGTGGTGGTGGTGATGATGACGACGACGACGACATGACAGTATGCCGGTGGGGGGAATCAGACTATGAACAAGAGCACTTTACGAAATTCAACTGCATAAAACACAGTCATACACTTGGTCCACCACATCAGATACTTACTATGTGGATACATGCAAAAAACCTAGCATGTGATCGTTTACAAAAAGCGTTACAAACAGTTACAAAAAGGTAAACCCCTACTAACAAGTCTAAACCTGGGGATGAGATCACAAGTGCACGAGGATCACTAAATCCAAACAAAACAAAGGCGTGGAGACAGTAACTGCGGATAAGTAACCATGCCACTAGAGAACTGGGTGTGAACTTTAAAAATACCCCAGTGCTCAACCCTTGTTACTCATAAGCATGAAGGAAAAAGAAATGAGCCATGTCTTTGGGCACAACTCAGTAAAGGGTATTAAGTTTAATTTCAGCAATACAGGTAAACAAACTGTTGAGGGATACCTCTACCCTACTGTTTTTCTGACAACTGATGCCTGTGCTTTCAAAAATAAGTGCAGACAACCAGCACAAATATCTTTAGTTTGCAATTAGCACAAAATAACCTAAAAATCATAGGGTATACGTAATTACATAATTACACGTGAAAAAGGTGGCTGTAAACGCTGCACTAGAGTTGGTCATTTGGCTTGTTATGAAACTTCAGACCCAGAACGCCCCCATCACTCATCCGACGATGCTTTTCCTGAAAACATACTCAGAGAGCCACAGCAACGAGGACGTCAGCCCGTAACAAATTCACACGGCCCTGGAAGCTGGCGCCGAAGGCTGGCACACGGGGCAGCAGCCACCCACACTACGCCAGATCTTTTGTCTGACTGTCATTCTGACCCAGTTCTAACTGATAATCTCAGCTTCTTCTCAGCTCAGATAAACTAGCCACCTGTCCCTCGGTTGCCCATGGCACCCAACAGGGCTGTGAGATACTGACCAGGATACTGCTTTTAGATCTTTGGATGAAGCATTTAAATTCAATTAAAACATTATGCTGCACATATATATATAGTGCTACACAATCACTCCAGATAACAACATGATTATAATTACATGTAGTTTAGTTGGCTTCACACAAACCGTGGAGCCAAGAAGTCATTAAAGGGTTATTTGGGTTAAAGTAGCCCCAACTATAATTGCATTATTCTTCAAATATTCCTATTACAAGCTGTAAGACACTGGCTCAGAGCCAGGGTGCCAGACCCCAACGCTTAAACTTAGAAAAATTGTTTGCTGGTTCTGACTGCTCACATGACCATTACTGGCAAGCACATCATGAACTTGAACTTTTAGCCAAGACGAGATCCAACAAAGAAAATTTTCAAGACCGTCTGGTCTGTGCGAGACACACTACTGGGGTGGCCATAGCAACATCAACAGCAATTCAGCGTCATTTTGTAAACAGATGCCTGGTTTGCACAGAACCAGAAAACACTAACAACTACATGGTACTGGCGCCGATATGAGAGCTGCCAGATGCCCCCACCACAGGTGCTGAAAAGGCACTGAACCACAACTGATCTCACTGGGTGATTTGGCCATGGCTGCTGTTTAATGAATGGAATTATAACAATCATCTTCCATAATAGCCGTGATTGGCCCACACCAGCTCCTGTCAAACGCCTAACTGCACACACGCGTGGCCAGAACAACGGCAGCCTGGGATCCCCCACCAGGCAAAGTCCTGCCTTGTAGCCCACGCTTCCAGGGACAGGCTTCTGAGCACCGGTACCAATGCTAGGATAAGCGGCTCTTTAAAAAAAAAAAAAAAAAAAAACGGATGAGCATACTTATGTCAGAGCCATTCTTCCAGGCTGCCTGTAAGGAGCTTTGAGAACTTTCCATCAGTTCTCTGTCCGATTGGTCTCTGGTTCACCGGCTTCTCTCATTCTACCATCTGCAATCAGCCTGCCCAGCGAGAAAGCAAACACCCAAACCTTGATTTACATTCCCTTTGGGTCTCTCATGGTCCTAATTATTTTGTGTGTATAATTTTCACTACACAACATGGGCAATATTTTACAAAGCATCCAAATGCATAATAATTAGAAACCGTGCCAGCTTGTGGAACGCCCAGTCTCTTCCCTCTATATCATTCAGACAGTGAGGGAACTGACTGGAAAGTTTGTCCAGCTATCCAAAAAAGGGGGGGACAACTTTTATAGCTTTGCATATATGAGTCTTGGGGGCATGACAAATCTAAATAGATTGAGGCAGAGACCGGCCCTGACGAACTAGAGCGTAGATCACATAACATGCGCCTTCACAGGGCCCCCATTCCCAAGGCATCTGTATAAGCGGCACGGGAGAGAAATTCCCTCAGCATCTCCTTGGGGAATGAGTCCATCCTGAACAGCTGCACCAAAGGGAAAACTGCACATCATGACAGCTGGGTCTCACCAAGGAAAAAATCTTATTTACAGGGGTCCGTCGAAAAACACTCCCTGTACACACCTCAGAAATGCATCATGACCATACATATTAGGGGCTATTTGGGGACAATTTAAGGAAATGGTACCAGCACTATGAATCTGTACAAGATCTAAACAAACTTTAGCTAAAAAAGATTAACAGCATGACAGATAGTCCAAGCTCATGCACTAGTTAACCTGCCATCTTCAACAGAGAAGGGGCCTCCCAAAGTGAGATTACACACACAGACACACACAGCACCCTCATAACCAGGTGTAAAATCACGTCGCCTCCATCTGTGCCGAGCCGCCGTCTGCCTGACACACGACGCCCGGCTTTCACACGCTGCGGCTCCTGTTGAACCTGCTGCCGCTGCGGAGGTGGAGCCAAGCTGCATGGCTTGAGGGAACGAGCACTAGTGACAGAAACGAGGAGCAAACCGTTTAAATGAAACCATATCCTTTTCCCTCACTTGCCTTATTGGTTACCAACAGTTTCATGCGTTTTAATCCTCTTAAACATCCAAGTAGTGAAACACCTGACATGCACCAATCACTTGGAACCCTACCTCACACCCAGAAGCCCTCCCACATACCAGGGCCCTTTGAAAGCTTATCCCAATAGTTTGACTGAATTCACTCTGAATTATACCATCACACTGTCACCATTACTGTTAACATAACCTTAAAGGGGGGCATTTCAGAGGGCCTTCGATACCCTGTGCCCACCAATGCGGTGCTGGATTCTGCCAAGCTTTTTCCCCCCTCTGGAACTGGTTCCGTGCACTTCCACCACAAAAAAAACTAGCCCTGGTCCAGAAAAAAATGGATCCAGTATGGCACCACAGAAAATCTGGTTTCAGGTTTTGGATCTGTAACATTAGCGAAAATGGGACAGGCTACCGCATCCGAATCTTCCACATAGCCAGGAAATTCAATCAATAACCAATAATGTTTTGTCTAATATCCCCGATGCCAGCAGTGAAACAACAGGCTCAAGTACTCACAATTTTGGCACTCAAGTGTTGAAGACATCGTGAGGCAGACAACAAAGCTCAGTTTTTGCAGGCTCTTATTGTGCAATCTTTAATTTAAAGGACCGCAGTAAAACCACAAGAATAATTTCTCCCCAGTCTGTGTGTGAGGTTAAGTCTTTAAGTGAACAAAAGTGGGTATAACAAGTTGCTGGACTGTTTCTGTGTCACTACCTGCCAAGCATGACATTTACAAGAGTTGAAATCCATCTCACTGCAAGTCACTGGACGAAAAATGAGGTTCTCTCCTTCCCATTCCCCTCTCACACTTCCCACACAAACCCATGAGGAGCAGCACCCCAGACATCCTGAGGGTCACAGCCGGCACACCGACACCATGCTAATAATCACACTGACAGCCCATCCCTGCTCAAACACACTCGACTCAATTATCAGCAGCATAATCCACAGCGCAGCTGCAGAGAATGTCGTGTTTTACCTGAATGGTAGGTATGGTGCATTGAACCCAGAGACGAGCGCCCTGTAGGCCTCCTCGGGGGTCTTCTTCAGGTAGAGGACCTGGAAAGAGACGACAAGTGTGAAGATACATTGCTAGGTTCTCCACAGCTTAAGCGAACCGCCAACAGTTTATCCATCCGGCAACACGACGGCTTCCGGTGTCTGTGCAGCTAGAAACCTGATCCCATCAGTCTTGCTGCCATGACGACAGTAGCACAGAAATGTCACTGTAAGTGGCCAGTCACCCCCATGTTCATGAATCTCTGATGGGGTCAAGGAGATCGCAGCCTTAAGGTTCCCATCTCAGGTGCTGCTGCTATGCTCACATTACTTGCCAGCAAGGGAAACCCCCCTCCCCCGAATTTAAGATAAGCTGGTAGAAAATCAGAGAGAAAACTAGCCGTGTTCATGGACAGTGATCATCCCTGATTATCCCAACAACTGGCATGACAGGTCACAAATCCATCTTAGAAACAGACATTCATCCCCCAAGAACAGCTAGACAAAGAGGACTATGCATGTCAAAGCCCAGGAACTTTTGACCCTCAACTGTGAGTGTGTCACCATGACCGGAGCACCGACAAGACAGACGAAGGGGCAGTGATAGGAATCAGGTCCCACACTGCCCACATATTAAACCTCCTGCCAACATTAAGTCAGTTCCAGCATGTTGTCTTCAGCACTAGGAACCAGCAAAGTCAGTCCATTAGCATTTCTTCAGAGAAAGTCTCAGCACAGACGGTACCATCTCACTGGCAGTTCAGGAGCTGTCAGGACACCTGCCTGGCTTTGCTCTAAGTCCAAAACGACTCCTGTGCTAATGTCACCCCAGCTAGGACACCAAGCAGCACGGCCCATAAAAGTCAAGTTCAAGCGTGAGAAGCAGCGTGTGAAGCACCCACACACCTCTTCAGTGAGAGGGCCCGGCTTTGTGTCTCCTTGTCTCCCTCGTGAAATATTCACTATGCATGCATTAGAGCCCACTAAAAGAAAGGCGGATTAAGTTCTGCCACTGGAAGGGTACGTGCAACAACACAAAGAGGAGGCAGAATCCCAAAGACCAGTCTGATTCCCACATTCTGGGGATAAAAAGCAGGCTGTGTGTCTTAAAAGCAGGACTCAGAAATGTCACCACCAGACCAAGCTTCATCAGCACTTCCCTAAGAAGAGGAGCAGCGAGAAGCTTCACAGATCCTCCCATGCCAAACAGCTCACTCAGTTTAAATGAAATCCCAAAACAATACCTGAGAAGACACAATAAATTACCTGCTGCAAACTTAATTCTATGCTACGTCAGTTCATTAAGCTCTGCCGGCACAGATCGAAGCACCAATCGCAGACTCAGCGGGTAGAGATCAATCACCCAAGCAGTTTAATTAAAACGTGAGAGAAGAGCTCTGCACTTTTGACCTCCGAAAACAAGTCCAAGGCACCCTTTTCTCCTTGGCTTTAAAATAACCGACAAGATACAGCAGCAGATCACCATATAGCCTGGTTTTAAATGGAGAGCTCACACTACCATTTAGTTAAGAGATAAATTTAGATCTTGGTTCAGGGTGCAGGATAATTTTAGACTACATCAGCACCATACTGATGGCACTAGGAGACCGGTTACGCTTGTGCTGCTCCATTTACAAGGGTTCCCATTTGATAGTGCTGTCCCAAAACCCATCAGGACCAATCCTGTCCTAAGCCACACCTACCCTGAAGTGCAGGGTTTCAGGGCTCTGTGGTAGACACGGTTTCAAAGGGACATAAAACCTCTGTACAGTTTGGTCCATCCTTCAAATAAGTCTGCAGACATACAGCTTCTGCCCATTAAATCTTAATTATTAACTATTTATTTAAACCTAATTCGTCATCTTGACAATTCATTGCCAATGGTCAAGTCCAAACTTAGAAAAGCAATTATCATAATATAAACGCTATAAATCAAATGTAGATTTCAATGAATCTAAAGGATAACTACAGGTGTTAGGTGTTGACATCCTCAGGACCTAACATCTGTGAAGACTACATGGTCAACATTGTTTGAACAGTATATAAACACAGGCAGGGGGTGGCTTTAGTGATGGGGAGGGAGACCCAGATAAAGCACAGAAAGTTCAGCCACAACCCAGCCGATGGGAGCATACGCAGCAGGAAGTGACATCACAAACCAAATTGGTGATGCAAAAGCATATAAACCAGGAAAGGTCAAGCTGTACCAGACAGATTAGGCAAGTCTGTCAACTGGAGGGACCATGTGCTAGAAAATGCTCTGACCAGCCTCAGGCAAATACAAACCAACCCGAATAATCAGTTTCATGCAAATGAGACTGACACATGTGGGAGAAAAGAGCTTTCACACCTGGAAGAACAAAATCACCAGAGAGCGATGAATCCGTCACAGGTTTGCCAACAGCCCTGCCAGCCAAGTTCTCATGGAAACTCATCAGCTGACACAGCATCACTACAGCATTAACCCGTCACCAGCGGGACCTGAGAGACGAGCCATCGCTTTGTGCGAGAGAATGCCAGTGGGCCATTAGCCCCATTTCCGTCGATGGCCACATACAGTGCAGGATTGGCATAGCTGCAAAGTCCACTATCATTCGGCTGTTCACCTTCAGCTCTACATGCGGGCTGGCTGACCGTGCCTAGGAAGATGCCACCAACAGCACGTTTGGCACAGCCAGACCAATAAACCAATATGCAATATAATATCAAACACAAAGCTAAGAAGAGGCAAAAGGCAGAGAGCCAAATAAAAATCCACCACCACATCCTGAAACCATCAGTCAGATTCAATACTAACGTACTTCCTTGTTCGGGTACAATTCAGCCCAGCCTACCACCCCCATCTCCCACAGTCAGATCAATCAAAGTATTTTTTTTAATTCAAATAAAAAGCCCCTAAGATTACAGTGGAAAGACCAGACTGCATCACCAGTACCAGCTCTGCCAACTTGTCTTCCTGGCTGAGAGTGCGCGAAAGCCCAGTCTGCAGGGCGCAGGATGTGCTGGTTTTCACTCTATTTCCGTCCTTATTAGGACAGGACCTGCTGCTCCGGGGGTAAATCAGCTGGCAAGAGGAAAAATGAACCCAAAAATCATGCAGACCACGTCCCCCCCTCCCCCCATGGAGGAGTGCTTCCCATCACAGACTCCCACTTCTTCATAGAGCTGGGAAGAGAACAGGGAACACTAGCCAGTGAAATCGCTACTAATCTTAAAAGTTCCACCTGATAAATACAGATGACCCATTGCATTAAGGATGACAAACGGGCAACTATACTATAACTCAAACTTTAAAACAACACACAGGGGACCCAAATATTTAGAAAAATGTGACCAGACAGAGCCATGTCCCCCAAAAAACCAGCCATTCCCACCAACGGCCGGTGGCAGCGACCGAGATAAAGCCCTGAGGCGCCAGGTCAACTGGTCCTGGCAGGAAACCCCCAGGAGAGGAAGACTCGGATGACAATACTGCCAAAACAACAGGCGAGCCAGGAGACAGAGGGTGTTATGTTGTAATTACCCCTGCATAAGCTAAACCTGGTGTTAGCCTGGGCCAAGGAAGGTGGGAAAGGCAGTTAGATACAGCCTTTCAGAAATGCTTCAGTCATTAAAGAAAGGCATACAGGCAATGTCCCAAAAGCACAACTTTCAGATAATGAAGGTTTCATTTTCACAGTCAACTGCTGCACAAGGGAGCAGGCTGTCACAGTACATTCTTCCAGCCCCTGCCTGTAAGAGGCAGCAAAGCCCAAAGGTCCTGCAGGCAGTGTGGGGGCTAAGGTTTCACCAAGTGTGACGCAATTCTGCAGAAATACAACAGAGAGCTCGACTTCCACTGCAGACCCAGAGAGACCAGCATCCCCAAGCTGTCGTGTGGTGGTCAGATCAGAAATGAAAGGGGGCGGAACAGCAGATACTCACAGCATAGGCACCGATTAAAACAGCAGCATTAGCCCTCTTCCTTTGATCAAAGCTGGTGTAGTGAACGATCCTCTTTCTGGTCAAAGTGAAGGACTGTGGGTGGAAATTAAAAGAAAAAGCATTAAGGTGATAAGACCTGCATACATGAATGATAGCTGCCGTTTTCACACATATTCCACAGAACTGTTAGCGTCAAAACCAGGTAAAATCTGTTAATGACCGTGGTTAGGCTGATGTAACTCTAGCAGGGTTGTCCTGGCTTGGGTCGAAGCTGTCGTAGGGCATCCGGGGTTAAACGAACTCCCCCCACCCCCCAGGAGAAAGGGAGAAGGACATCTGCTCAGCGAAGTAAGGCATGGCGTTAAGCCGAACAGAAGCATAGCCCCATCTCTTTCAGCTGTCACCGCGAGCTCTTAGACCTTTGGTGCCAATTTAATGGGAACATCTGCTCAGCACACATGTTGAGGCATGCGAGCTTGGGGATGCGCTCTGGATCCCTGCAGCCAGATGTGCTTCTGTAAAGGGGGGGGGAAATCAGGCACCGCAGCTTTATGCAAGCAGCAAAAGCAGCATGTAAAGGCACATGCGGTGTAGCTTGTCACAAAGTAAAGAGGCAAGATTGACGCTTTGAAGTAACCTCACAGTGGCTCCTCCCCTGTCCTGGCATGTAAACAGAAGCCGAAACCTTTCCAAGGGAAGGGGCGACCCATAAGGCTTCACCCGCAAGTGACATTCAAGTGCATTTACAACCAAATTGACAAACAGGATCAAGTGATTATATAAGCACCCCCCCACCCTCAGCCCCAGCCCAGTGCTTGGCCCAATCCAGTGCAGACAGCCATAACAGGCTCCAAAGCAACTACCTAGATGAAGAAGTGACTCTTCAGTTATGTAGAGAGCAGCTTTCAAGCAGCTCAGTTGCACGCCTTTATCCTGATCCTCACCGATTAGTAAGCCAAGATTAAACATGCTCCCACAAACCAAACCAAACCAACCTCAATATTGGCAGGGGCTCAAGGCACTCAAGGGGGGGGGGGGGGGGGACCAGGCTGTATCCAGTGCCAGGCGGGTAGGGTGACATTTGGGGCAAGATTAATCTGTACCTGTACTTGTCTCATTTGGGCAGCCAAAACAGTCGCTGCAGTGTTTTCACTTATATAGCCATTAACTGTGGATGTAGACTGCCACTAGATTTCAGTCTAGAAAATCTAAAGAAGCCAAATACATTTAGAAGGGGAGTAGGAAGGGGCAAAATAGAACCTCAATAACACTTTCAAAGCATTTATCCAAGTCTACAGAACAAACACAGTAGATCTATGCCCCCTATACATTTAGTCTTGTAGAGAATTTCAGATATCTTCAATCCCACTTCCCTCCTGCCAAACCAAGGCTACAGCAAATTAAGCACTAGGGGAGATACTAATAAAAAGAATATTAATCCTGGAGTGGAATATTAAGGTCTGTAAAGCAATAAACAACAAGTATGTGCAAGGATGTAGAAATAGCAGGGGAGGGAGGAGGATTCTTATGGGAAAACAGTGACTACCCAAAAACTGAAGGTTACAGTGTTGGTTTAATCTGTTTAAAAAACACAAGCTTGGGCCTGCATGTCCTAAGCAAGGAGGGCTTCCATTCACAAAATAAAACATTGTTTTACTAACGCATACAGCAACAGATGTCTCACAAATCACAAAACTTGGTTTACTGCAGTGTAATGTTTTTGTTCCTCCCTCCTCATGTTGGTTCAAATTAAAGCTTGACATGCAGACCTAAAGCAAGGGAGGTTCAGGAATGCCGTTTCTATGGCAATGGAGAGTAAACAATGCAAATGTGGGGGTGGGAGTAGAGGGAGGAGGGCGGTCTGTGGCGACAGCAACAATAATTAAAAGTCTCATGCTGTTTTCGGTCTTTACCTTCAACATTTGTATACATGTACATACCACAGAACTACACCTTGTCTGCTTCAGAAAAATGACAGAGGACAAGACATGACAACAAGAATAGAAGACCTCTATTAGTCAAACATCACTGCTGAAGTTGGCAAGGTGACAAAACTGCAAGGTACCATTTTTACAGTGTGCTAGCCCTGGTCTCTGCGCACTCACACATGATCAGGATTCATTGCCAGGACTGATCCATTGGTTACCTAGAGCATGGCTGGGCAATCTTATCCGCAAAGGGCCGGTATGTATATAGGTTTTTGGGATAACCTTTAGGTCAGCTGTTCAAATACAGGTGCGAGGACTCTTCAGCTAATAAATCCTCTAATTAGTAATCTAATTAGAGAGTTGCAGTGAAAACCCACATACACACCTTTGCAGATAAGACTGCCCACCCCTGACCTAGAGTAACTGAATGCTCAAACTGAGACAACGAAACAGTCTTCACATTTAGGTAGGCTACCATGAATTGCAATAATATTATCGAAAAACTGAACACCATTGTCAGTATATTATGCACAAAGTACACGTGATGTACCTCATTCATCTTACTGCAGAAAGCTGCATACCTGAAGACATGCAGGTTGATAAATATTTGAAATACGAGAATACTTAGGCATGCACCCAGCAGCCACATTCCAGAAACAGGAGAATGCAGGTAACAGACCAGGAATTTTTCCAATATGGACTTTAACTGCCCATGAATATTGAGAATCCAACTAAAACTATTTCAGAAACACAGAGGAAGCCCAGTCTTAAAATCCATATAAAAACCACCAGCCATAGTCAGCCTCAGTATTATCCTTTAGTGTAGAGCAACCATCACCGACTTCCATGACCAACATGACCCTAGTTACACTCAGGCATCCATCTAATGCCTCAGCTGCAGGGCAAATCATAAATCCTAGACTCAGCCAAGCAAAGCAAAAACGCTCCATTTCTCAAAGAAGGGGAGTCGACATTTCCGCACTACATTCATGCCTCTGGATGGAGAAAAGTGTCTTCCACACCTCACCATCAAACCACCTCCAAAGCCCTGAACAATCCCCACTGGGGTGCCAAAAAACATTGGCCAAAGGGTGGCCACCTAATACTGCACTTAAAATATAAATTGGGGAATAAAGACAAACATTCAATCAAAGGGCACCCACTTATAGTGTGACAGTCCTTGGTACTGTTAAGCAAGTAGAACTTAGGACAGTGTAAATCCTAAGATTACCCAATGCAGCCACCTGTGCGTACCCGGCTTGGACACAGGCGAGTCAGAAGCCCGAAAGCGAAAGGCGATTACAGCCCGGAGAAATGCTTCTGGCTACACAATGGAACAATATGCCGCTTTGAATAAAGCCAGATAATATAATAATGCTCAACACATTGCACAGTACTATGGTGATTCATCGACAGTCTGACACGAACCCTGGGACAGAAACACTATGAAATATGTTTACTATTTAAACATTTAATTACTATTTAAACACTATTTAAATATGTTGTTTGCCCTGAAAAGGAAAAACTAATTTAATAAAACAAAATAAACAAACCACAGTTCAGAAAAGACCAAACAGAGCTGTAATCACTAACATTTTATACTGCAGGCAAGTGAATGCAAAAATGCAATGCATGGATTATACAGTAGGTGTTACCAGCACTTACCAATCATGACAAAAGTAAACTATTCAAAATGCATCCAATGCATTCTCTCTATGTTACAGAAGACACATCTGACTCACATACCATACTTGGTGTAAAATACAAGTGAGAACTGATACTGGGAGAGTCTGCCACATTACGCCAACCATAGAACTATATTCTATATTCTGAATAAATACACAAATAGCACCAACACATTTCAGAGGCAGCCTTTGAAATTACTGACAAGTGACAACATAGGCCAAGCCCCAAAAAGGTTAAACGCTTTAAAAACACATGACATTTCCCCCTCGACGCAGGTGAACATATGTAAATATTAGTTATTTCTTCAGAAGTGTGAGATCCATTCTGTACAATCAGTGATAAGACATGTGACTTACCTTTAATTTCTTGTTTAGTTTACAGCAGTACCTGTACAGCATCGCCAAATTGAGAGGCCCAAAATCTGCATAAAAGCTGAGGAAAGGGGACAGAAACAGTGTATAGGACACCCATTGGGATTGGTACACTTAATCAGTCACCCCACAGACAGCAGTTAACAATAGCCAATGAATGCGTAACTGAAATGTAATATCTTAAACTTTCTAACGTTGTTTCTAAAGACTATCAAATGCCTTTTGTGGAAAACCTAGCAAATAAATGGAGAGAGAGTGGAGTACATTTAAAAAGGAGGTTGGAAAAGCATCAATGCAGGGGGTTACGTAAGACGGGGTCCGAACAACTATGTACTTGTTGCAGACTGGGTGCAGAAAAGCTGGGTGGGTGGGGGGGAGACAGACGGCACTTACTTTTCATACACGAACTCCTCATCCGTGCAGAAATAGTGCGTGTTCGCTGTACTCTTCGGCTTGCTCCGTAACGTCGCAAAATACAGGCGATCTGAAAATTAAGCGCCAAGTTCACAAGATCACTCTGCCGGCGAGGCGATGCACTGATTCCGGACACCCAGTTAGGTCGCCCGTGTAACTGCATAGACTGGTCAGCAGCCAATGTTAACACGTCTAATAAGGCTCCCACATCGCAGAACACGTACATTTTGCGACCCCAAATTACATTTATTCGCCACGCTGGGAAATCTTCGAATAAAAGCAACACTGAATAAATTTAGTCTTAAAAAGATGATACGTCGCTCCACAAGAATGAGCGGCGGGGTGCAGACAGCCCGCCTCCAGCGCGCGACCAAGTTGAGCAGCTCTTCACTAGCTGTCCGTCTGCGCTCAGGGCGAGTTAGCAAACCCGTTAGTCGGCCCCAGAAACACCCAAAAGTGAATGAAACTGCTTAAACGGCTGGACTATCGTCCAACAAATATTAAATCACTGGTAAAGCTCACCTTTTATGAACTCGGAGGCTCCCATCAGCTCACTGTCGTCTGCCATTTTAAACAAAGCTGACAGGATCGTCGGGTATTTAACGTTATCGAGACTCATCGACACGGGAATGAAATGTAAAAAAAATACGTATAAAAAAAGTCACATGAACTTACAATGTTAAAGTGAGAGCGAAAGCGAAAACGGAATAAAAGTAACCGACAAACCGGCTTAAAGCCTCCTCAAACGTCCCGAGAAATCAGCAGGGATTTAAACGGAGCGCTGAGCGTCGAGGCTACACCTCGGGCAGCGCTACACCCCCAGCCCACCGCCCGACAAAGGCACAGTCCAGGCAGCCGTCCGTTCCCCAACAACTTCCATGTCCCGCCAGGGGAAAAAATGACACAAAAAGTGAACAAGTGCGACGAAGACGACTTCGGACGCCGTCTTTCGAATTGCGAGAGTTTGATCGGACGGCGTGTACTACTCCCTCATGGCTCCAGCGGCGCGACAGGACGCCTCTCCCCCTTCCGCTCCGTCCGAGGTAAAGTCCTCAGAAAAAATCTGCTCTCTGCCATGGCCGCGCACAACAATACTCCACTACTAGGTGCTTCTTAAAGGGGCGTCACGTGGTGAGCCGGTGCCCAATCAGCACACGGAGGCGCGTTCCGAAGTCTTGAGCGCCTTTGGCCAATCAGAACCAGCGAGTAATATAAACATCAGGCGAGATTTTCCACTGGTTCTACCAGTAGACAGAAAAACAAATTTGAATGAATAATTAATATACTGATAATCTATTAAAAGATCGATATCCAAAAGTACTGTCACTTTCGCACGATGTATTAGTTCTTGTAAAATGTGAGATGTGTAACTAATATGTTAAGAGTTAAGAGTTAAGATGTGTGCCATGTACAGTAAATTAATGTTACATGAAAAATACTTTAGAAACCTTTGAGACTGAATTGTAGTTTTTTAACAGGAGTTATACAGAAAAATCGAAATTAAAAGTAAAATTTCCCTATAATAGACCTATATAAAACAAGTTTAAACAAACAACTATCTATCTATCTATCTATCTATCTATCTATCTATCTATCTATCTATCTATGTGTGTGTGTCAAGCAAATTTTAGTTAGACACTCATAGATAAAACTACAAAAGTCTAGTAAATCACACAGATTGACATTGCGCCGGCATACCTGTCAAACCTGTCACTGTCTGGGAAACCCCTTTCCTGTCTACTAACATAAATGACCAGTGTTGGGCAAGTTACTTCAAAACTGTAATGCATTATTTATTACTTGTTACTGTAATTTCAAAGTAATTTGTTAC
>JAODJU010000033.1:22834596-22849193 GCA_026776725.1 Gnathonemus echidnorhynchus
GGATTACATTCAAAAGAAAGTCCGTCTGGTGGTTCTCATTCATTTCCTTCTGGTTTAAAAATCGGTCGTTAAACTTATACAAAGCAATGTGTTTAACAAAAAAAGTGCATAATGTTTTTACGACATATTCCACATCGACATTAACACATTCATGTACTTCATTTTCACGTTTTCAAATTTATGCTCTGGCTTCCCACTCAAAAATATCCTATTAATGATATGTCCCAAATTGTACTTGCCAACTTGAAGACAGCATTACCGCCGGATACAATGCACCCAGAAACCTTTAAATATGGCTTTCCCTATCGCAAATTAAACTAAGTAGAGTAGCCATGTGCCTACGCGTTAACTAACAAAGGATCATATGAAAAATGTATGAGGGCCGGATCTCTCTTTAACGGGGGAGTGAAAATAATGCGAAAGTGAATAAAACTGCGACCCCACGTAGTACCGCGGAACTGTCACCACCAGCTGCGGGTAATTCTGATTCGGGATCCGGCAGATGCGGGGAGAGCTGGGCGAAAAAATCAACTTTGCTTTGTTTGGCATTGGGCTGAAGTTGGGGGGAGCAGCCCGGTCTCCCTACACCCCCGGCAGATCGGCTGGCTCCGCATTACGGCACGATCGCAGGGACACTGCAGCACGTCTTTGGTTAACGGGGGGACTCGGAAGAAGTTTAAATTCAACGTTACCTCAATCCCGGCGTACTTCTCCCTGCACGGATTTTGTTTATTTTGATAGGGGAGCCGTGGACACAACTCAGCGCAGCGGACAGTCTCAGGATCTGCCCCCCCTAAGAGAGAACAGACGCATCAGCATACGTGGGGAATACAGGGTAGCAAATATCCACCAAAGTTGATTCCATAATCATTTTCTTGATTTGTACCATAGGAATATAAAAAAAATCGATCAGAGGTTCAGCGCTTACCCCCTCCATTACACTTCCGTCCATCTCGAACGTCGTTGCGGCCATTTTTCTGGAAGGACGAAAAGTAGCGATACGAACTCCGAAATCCCGTAGTCCGAGGAGCCACGGAGTAGATCTTAAGCAAAGACAAAGCAGCCCGGACTCTCAGCCCCGATCCAAGCACCAACCTCGGCGACGCGCTCCCAGTACCGCAGACCGGCGACTCAGCGCAAACAATAATGAGCGAACCGCGAACTTCCCACCAGTCTTTGCGCTCACCAATTCCCCCAGTTTGCCAGATCCTTTTCTTTCCTTATACGCACTGTCACTGCAACCTCTGTCGCTCCCTGTAGTGGAGAAAACCCCCTCTTATTATTTCGGACACCTCCAAAAACAATCTTCTCTTCCGCCCCCCCAGTGAAAAGTGAGCGTCCGGCGAGTCAGCGGCAGTTTGTGTGGCAGCCCCTGTCTGTGCCTACGCATGCGCAGCAGAGGCGCCCATTTCACTGCATTGTGTGACAAAGTTGGGAGACAAGAAAGGACTTTGGGACATGTGGAAAAGGCTCGCCAGACGCCCGACCTTGTGCTGCACTATAAAAAAGGAGACTTCCCATTCAATCGCATATTAGCCTATCGCCACCGTATAGTGTATAACTGTTTTGTCTGTGAAACAGTGATAATGTCAACTTGTTTTCGAATATGTAATACCTCTTGTATATGCATATGCCTCTGGTTTTTTTCTTTTTGGTTTTATTTTCAGGATTTGGGCTGACCGTACTAATCCTATGTCACTGTCTGTTGTTTCAAAATTTCTTAGCCAAAATGTCTCGCTCAAAAACGTAAAAAAGTTTAAATGATTGAATACTTAGTAGTAGGCCTACTTTATGTTTTTATAAAAGTAATTTTAGTTATACGTGTATTTTATAGCCTACCTGTATCATCTTGTCTTTCTGTAACTGAAATCATTGAGTCTATTGAATAGTATTTTCTAAAGGATATCTCCATAATGTATTAACACAAAACATATTACATCAGGATGTGTCGATATTGTTTTCTATTACCCATTTATACGTCGGGGTTTTGTTATTTATGTTGTTTTACTTTTTTAACCCTGTCCAGGAATGATTAGAAGATGGATGGATGGAAGAAATTGTTTGAATTCGGATAAATTGTTTTTTTATAAGCGTCTCCTTTGGGAATTTTTACTGTATACAGTATTTTTAAAACTGACATCTTATCAAGTAATAATGCACCTTGGCGTGAAAATGCAAAGTTTTAATTATGGGAACATTCAGCAACAAGTGTAACAGTTTCTATGACTATTTGCATGTGTGGATATGTCGTCATGGTTAATGAACGGCGCAAAACACACCTTGTTGTGGCTTTTCATAACGCAGGCAGTTGATAAAAGATACAGGAAGTAGGTTTCTCTCCTAAAACAGGTGTTTTATGGAACCCAAAAGTATCTTAGGCTGCCACTCAAATTGTAACTACTCATGCAATCTGACTATCCTCAAGTAATTTATATATCACAAACAATACAGAAACAGACAAACAAACAAACAAACAAATATTTTTATCTATATGGATCTAAATCGATCTCTATTCTCTAGCAAGTTTTGAGTGGATTTACAAGCAAAATTTCACTTTTGAGATCTGAACTGGAATTCTCGTCATATTTGTAACATTTCCATCATTATTCCATGAAAATGATTTTGTGATATTGTGGTCTGTGTGGTCTGAACCCTAAAATTGTCAGAATTATAATTTTAATTACAAGTACTTTCTTGCACGACCTGCCGATTTACTGTTAATTGCACACTATGGATATTTATGAATATTGTTATATTTATTGTTTAATATCTAATATCATGTCTCTTTATACTTGTGTCCATTTATAATTATGTTTCATATGTTTGTCCTCTGTTCACAGTCTGCAGCTAAGTAATAGAATAGAGCAACTCATTTCACTGCACATTGTACTACGTATATGTGCCAAACTTTGAAACTTGATCTTAAATGTAATCTGTGTTCTTCAGTAATGCGCCTAGAGCCTCTGTTAACAGGAAAATATTAACAGTTTTCACAATGGTAACATTAACTAATAGCGGTATTGATCATCTGGTCGTCTTTCATGTGTCATGGAAATTTCATTCTGCATTGAACAAAAGCTTTACAGCTGCATTACAGCCCGTGCTTTGGGTAGCTCTGTCGCATTGCCACAGGGGGGAGCCTCCCTCACATTATACACTTATACACACATAGACAGGGAAACACACCGTGACGTGGAAGTGGAACAGGAGGTACAAAAGAACAAGGGTATATTTACTGTGTTTCCATGGAGACGGGAGACAAATGGTGCTCTTATTAAAAACATGTAAAGCACCATGTTACTTTACAATGCTGGCATTCTGGTCTGGCATTGACTTTGATCTGGAATTACAGCACTTAAGTATAGCTGGAAGTACAAGTTATAAATGACTTTTTTCAGAAAATACTGTTATAGATAATACAATAATTTGTTTCCAATTTAAATAACCGTACTATGGAAGGGCATTCATTAAATAGATGCAGTTCCAAAATTCTGGCTATAGATTTTACAAAAAAAAAAACATTAAATGTGAGCATGCTGGAGCCCTGTCCATTATGAAGACACAGCAGAACCACTCATATGTTAAAAATGTTTCACTTGTTACAGCCTGGTTTCCATCCACTAGTCAAATACCAGGATCAGAGCCCATGGCCCTTCGAGGTTATTACATCCGCATCTTCAAGGTGCTTGATTGTCCCTTCAGAGCAGGGGTGGGGAACCTGTTCCATGGAGGGCTGGTGTGGGTGAGAGCTCATCTCAAAAACCTGCAATCAGCCAATAATAAAGCAGTGGTTCTGAACTCCAGTTCTAGGGACCCACTGTGATTGGCTGATTGAGAGGCCATCCCAAAAACCCGCACCCACACCGGCCCTCCATGGATCAGGTTCCTCACCCCTGCTTCAGAGGCAGACGGAGTGTCTTGTTTCTTTGTGTCATGGAGAGCAAGATGGGGTAGGAGAAAAGAGGATTTCCCCACAGGAATCAATAAAGTATCATCATTTCATTTCATTTAGGCCTACCAAAGTTCAGCTCCATAGTACCCAACTAAAACATGTAGCTACATGAACTGGTGCCTCTTAAATGGCCAGAGTATGTGATGGAGCATTATCCTGTGAGTGGCATCTTCCTTATCAGAGATACCCACTGAGCCACCGAGCTGCCTGTAAGAACAAAAACAATAACATTTAATTGCTGCAATTTAGCTGTTTATAAGTTCTGCTGAAATGGACTAAAATCTGCTTTGCATTTTGGCAGCCCCTGGTATGTAGTATTGATTGACATCATGGAAATACCTTATTTATTGCTGAAGTGAATACATTGTATTACTTTCCACATCAGATAACTATCATGCCAAATCTCTTGCGCCATCCGGATTCCTTCCCCCTGTGATGTACCGTTCAGCTCTAGCCCCGCCACACCCAACCCCACTCCGGTTCACGCAATCGCAGAACAACTCCCCAGCTCTGAAGCTCCCCCCTCTCAGGGCCCAGCTGACCCATGCATGCGCAAAAGAGAATCAAGCGAAGACTGCTCAGTCATATCGTCGATATGGAATCTGAAGAGAAGGACCCAAGTTAATTAATTTCGATAGGTATGGGGCAGTTTAGTAAAGAATTTCATGTAAAATCATGTTTAATTTGTTTTCCCCGTGTGACTTTTGTTGGTCTTTCACACATCGTTAGTTTTTTTTTTTTTATTTTACTTTGTCCACAACAAGGCATTCCAACATGTAAATGTTCATACTTAGCAGTGGATTATGACAAAGTGAACGTTTCATTACGCCACTAACATTGTTTGTATATTGGTGGTGATATTTCAAATGAATGACTGGAAAGTGTCGGGTTTTTACCATAAATTAATGTTTATTTTATTCAATTCCATAGTTGTTTTTACTATATTTATTATTACGTTTCTATTATTTATTTAGTTTTTTTATTGTTAAATAATACTTTCACAATAAATTTCACAGCTGCCTTCTATTACATGACTTTCTGCATTATGATGGTATGTCAGGTTTATCATAAAACAAATAGTTTTGATGTTTTCAGGCATAGAGTAGGTACATGCATAAATAATTCTTAGGGAAAAATAAGACATTCTTCACGAGTTTAACTGTCATAGCTTACACATGATATGTAACAGTATCTTAAAATCACCTTACATTTTGTTTAGAATCTGCAGGATCCGAATCATATTAACATAATTTATCAATATCTAGGCAGGAATTTGACAAGAAATCGTTGATAACTGCGATGATCAATAAAAATGTTATTTGCGTTTTTGTTGTGTGATATTATACTCACAAACACTAAAACCTTAATTAAACAGTAAAAACAAAATTGAAATAAATATTAAATGTTTAGATTTAGAATAAATTGGCAATTATAATACACGCCTTTTTAAATATTCGTAAACATATTTTATTGATGTGAAGGCTTGCTGCTGCAACTTTTGTTACTGGTACTCGATCGACCCGAAATCAATGGAAAAGCAGATATCCCACCTTAAGGATAATGATTTCAAAGAGGCAGATGAGGGGCATCCAGGATTTCTAAAACGCTTCAAATCATTATAAGATATATTTTTCTTCAATATCACTATGTAATTATGGGACTAGTTCAAATTATCACAAAACAACAAGGTGGTTTGTACACTGTGAAAAGTTCGATGGCATATCACAGCAACGAGAGCACTGTGCACGAGAGAAAACACACAGCCGCTAATATGAATGATGGGTTGTCCGGATAAACAAAACCACAGTAGATGTTGTCTATTCATGTTTATCAAATTAGTTCTTGCTAGTTAATTTTACCTCCGGTGAATACAGGGGTAGTTGATGATGGATGACTGAAGGAAATACCTGGTGAACAGCTCTCCGTATGGAACGTACCAGTTCCTGATGCAGCGGGAGGTGACTGGGAGCAGGGCCGTAGCCAGGGTTAGAAAAATAGTGAGGTCTGGGACCCAGGGGTAAGGGGATCTCATCAATCATACAATACATACAGGAGGATTGTTTTCTGGGGGATAAGCAGTGTTTAATGAGAGTTCATATCAATTAATCGATAGTTTAGGTTACAGCAAGTTACGTGGAGCTATTTAAATGTGCCTTACTGAATGAATTTAGGTCTGTATCATAAGAACATAACCGAGCAGTAAAATATTACGGGTACAGTATGAAGCATGTAATTTAGAGTTATTTGTAACCATATATAGACGTAAGATAATGATCATTTTTTTGTCTTTCCTAATGGTATGCAGCATGCGCGGCCCCCTCACAATGCTGTACGGTCACACGCACGTGCGGTTCGTGAGTCGAGCATCCTCCTTCATGCTCGCTCTCTCTCTTTCTCTCTCTCACACACACACACACGCAGCATACACTATAGATAACACATTTGAATTGTATTAAGAATGCACTTGACCCGCAGACATTTTCAACTGTTGATTTTTATTATTATTCAGGTCAATATTTAGCTTCAAATATTATTTTTAGCTCTTAAAAAAATTACCGAGGTCCGGATTTCGGTGACCTCATATCTGGCTGTGGCCCTATTTAGGAGCGCTCTACTTTAGGAGTATCCACTGAAGACGAACTCACACAGACAAGCAGGCACAGGACGGCACATACACCCAGATGGAAACTGTGACCCAAAATGTTCGAAATGTAAAACAAAAGAGTGCGAAAGACCTACGAACAAACACACTTACGATTGTGATCTTATTGGCGTTATTCACATTCATTTTTAAAGGGCCCGCTTGCTCAACCTCTGCCCAGCAGTCCCTGTGCCCTCTGAAGCTGTCCAATAGCGTTATACTGCCGGGGCAGCTGGGAGAAGTAGTACATTTTAGGCAAGAGGACAGTGCAGGAAAATTAATTTCTGCTTAGTGAGGGAAAAGAAGTATATTCGCATATCGATTCAGTTAATGTTTGGTAATACTTTGAGACTTATCGCCAAGACCAAGGCAAGTTCAAGACAAAATGGGCTCAAGGCCGAAATCAGGCCGATCTGATCTCAAGAACTACAACTCTAACAGTACCTCAGTCTATACGTGTACCGTGGTGCGTACACCTTTAAGGGAATTGGTGGTGACCGTCCTTCAAAGCCGGCGTGGGATTGGCTTTTGTAGAGGGGCGTGAACTTTGCGTCAGTTCCTGCCGAGCAAGGAATTCGGGCTAAAGATGGCGGCATTTGCAACATTTAGAGGTTCATTCAAGTTAATGAGACGTTTGGTATGATTTGAATTCTTTTTCAGTGCTTTCGTGACATGATTTATTACGTTATGCGACTGCCTTTTGATTTTACAGATTGACTAACTGCATGATATACTGAAATGTAAGCGATCGAAGCGTTCTTGTTTTGCAATGCATGTCAGCTAGCAACTTAATGGGTAGTCAAACAGCTATCAAGTGTCCTACTAGATGGACGGGTGACTGTTCTTTAGCCTTCTGTGTGATATTTTATGACGTAGTTGTATGGATGTTAAACTCGGAGTTCCTGTTAAGTAAACTGGAATCAAATAGTCATGCAAGATGAGGAATGGTTGAATGATCATACATAGTTAAATTGATATTTTGTTTCTGCTACATTTTATGCATGAATGATTATCTTTATGGCTAAATTTACATTTCAGAATCTTAACCTGTGCTTCTCATTGGTCTAATGATTTTGCCCGTCTTGCATAACCTGCAACGATCTAAAAGCCAGTGTTTCTGCCTTCTTTTGCAGCTCTCTCCACAGTACTATAAACATTGCTGCTCAAGAGTGCAAGTCGTTCGACCGGAATATTCAGCCCATCGCATTCACTTTATGTGCCTGCCATATAGGAGTTTTAAGACAAGTCATTGTAAGTGAACTTGTTTTTCAAGCTGCCGTTCATATTAAAGCATTGCCATTCTCGCGTTAACGATGTATTGTTTTTTTAAGGTAATCCCGGCCCGATTTTTCAATTTAAACTTTCGGACATTGGGGAGGGCATCCGGGAGGTAACGGTGAAAGAATGGTAAGTTTGTTCCCCGACAATGTCAACTCAAAACGCTTTGCAAGCGGATTGTGTCATGCCAGCCACAGACTGCAGATGGCATTGTAGTTGATTATAAGTCGCGAGAACTGTCTTTGTACCAATCGGACTGTTTAGTACTGTATTAATTATAAGTCTCTTGAATAGTTTTAAGATGAATCAGAGTGCAACGTTTGGTGGGGTTACTTGGTCAGTTTTATGGTTTCTTTTTGAAGAATAGTCTTGCATATTACTCTGCTAAAGGTTTAATAACTGTAATCTAAATGGTATCTGGAGAATGTGCCAGGAACAAGATTAAGATTAAGATTTACTTTATTGATCCTAGGGGGAAATTCTGATGTTTATGGCAGCAGGAACGGATTGCCCAGATAAACATACAACAACATTTGCAAAAAAATTGGGACGCTGTGTAAAATATACATAAAAAGGGAATGCAATGATTTACAAATCATATAAACCCATATTTAATTGAGACAACTGTTGGAACAGAGAAATTTTGTTTTATGAGAAATATATGCTTTATTTAAATTTAATACCAGCAACACGTTTAAAAAAAAATTGGGACAGGGGCAACAAGACTGGAAAAGTTGTGTAACGCTAAAAAATCTGGTTGAATATCTTGCATCTAATGAAGTTAATTGGCAGCAGGTCAGCAAGATTATTGGGTATAAAATGAGCCTCCCTGAGAGGCAGAGTCTCTGTGCAGTGAATATGGGGAGAAGTTTAACACTCTGTGAAAGACTGTGTGGGAAAATAGTGCAGCAATTTAAGAATAATGTTCCTCAATGTAATACTGCAAAGAATTTGACTGTGCAGGACAGACAAAGCACAAAGACAGTATACATGGTGCAAACAAATTTTAAAAGTATGTACTACACAAATAGAATATCTTGGAAAAATAATTTTTTAGTATTATATAAATACTTACAGATAATAAATTAGAGATGGTATTAGAGATAGCAGATAGCACCAGATTTGCGTTATTATAAACATGGGTCACTTCCTAACTTGTTTTGACTGGTGGTCAGGAGGAGGTGCTGTAGTGCCTGATGCCAGTGGGCAGGAACCATATGTTTTAGCACATTGTGGTGGCTAAATGTGCTCCAGTATAGCGCCCCCTAAAGCAGATGAGCAGAATTATTCATAATATTCTCCCAATTTTGCCAACATCCTCTCCTCCAGTGACTCCACTGGGTACAGGGTCAGCCCTGTGAGGGAGCTGGCCGTCCTGATGAGTTTGTTCAGGTGTTTGAAAGTACATTAAATAAAGTTAAAGCACTTTGAATTGATTTTTGTCCACTTGTAACTGGTTTTAATTGCAATGTTTCTTAGCTTTTATATGCATTCCTGCCCTTATCAGTTACCTTCTATGCACTCCCACGCCAGGTATGTGAAGGAAGGTGACAAGGTGTCCCAGTTCGATAGCATCTGTGAAGTGCAGAGTGACAAAGCATCGGTGACGATAACCAGCCGTTACGATGGCGTCATCCGTAAGCTTCACTATGACGTGGACTCCATCGCGCTGGTGGGGACGCCGCTCGTGGACATCGAAACCGAGCCGACTGAGGGTACGAGTATGACTTGTGTCTTGTTTGAGAGTACTCTGCTTCCATTCCTTAGGGCCCCTGGTCTGTAGCCGTTGTACAGACTGGCTGTTAGTTATCAGTGATCAGTGTTTTGGGGACAGGGATGATCGTGGATGTCTGGAGACTTGATCGGAACAGTGCATAGTTCCAGAGATTGGTTGAAAATATCTGTGAATACTTGGGACAGCTGATCTGAACAGTGTCATGTGGCAGGTGGCATCTGGTCAGGACCAGCTGCTTTCCTAGTATTCTGTTTTTGACTTGGTGATTCACATCCATGTCAGCGATGACAAGGTGAGAGCAGGAAACTGATATTCTGTAGTTGGGGTGAAGATGTAATATTCACATCATGCTGGGGGAGGGACTAGCATTGTTCTTCAAAAAGACAGTAGAAGTTATTGAGACGATTAGCTAATTCTGGGTCCCCACTACACATTAGCCACTTTTCCTCAGTTTCTGATCTTCTCAAGACCTCACTATACTGTCCTACTGTTATCTGAAAACATTCTATAGTCTCACATGTCTATGTTTTAACCCCCCCCTCCATTACTTGACATTTATGATGGGGGGGGGGGGGCATGAAAGGTCATATAACAACAACATATTCAGTGTGTTTGATCAGCCTGGTCGGGGGGGGGGGGTGTTTACAATAATTCAAGGATATAGAGGTGAAGCAAAGGGGCTTCTCATCATAGATCATCTGATCAATTTTTTTTGTATTAATTTGCTTGTGTTTCACTATCATTTAGTGTACTATCATGTACCTTTAATACGATTTGATTTTCTGCTTTATATAGTTGATACTCCATACATCTTCTAACTGTCAAATGTGCCGCTCTGGAAACCTCAAATGAATGAGAACTTTGGTAGTAAAAGTAAAAACTTTACAGCTCATAGGAAAGCACTCAAAATTATCTTGTTTTTTTGCTGTCAGTGGTGTAGAAAATATGCTGTATGTCAAAGGTAATTTTTTTTTTTAAACAAAACATTTCTGAGCTCTGGAAGCTGTGTGTGACGCACCATCCAAATTTCATCAAAATCAGAAATAGTGCGAATGATGCAAAGGCGGTTTGTTGGATTACAGCGGAATGACCCTGCTACGTTTTACTGCTGTTTCTGTTAAAGGGTTTTCACATAAATAAATGCTGACTGTTTGTTTTCGGCTTCCTCGGCCTACTAGGCTTTTGTGGCTGTTGTCATTAAATTGTCTTGGTCACTCTGCGTGTTTCAGTATGTGATGTTACCCTCCGTCCCTGCAGAGGAAGCTCCGGAGAAAGATGTTGTCGAAACACCAGCAATGTCCCACGAAGAACACACCCACCAGGAGATCAAGGGACACAAGACGCAGGCCACACCCGCTGTCCGCCGCCTGGCCATGGAGAACAATGTAAGCATCTCTGCTTCCCAGTGCCCTCCTGCTGTACTTCACGGCCTTTGACACTGTGTGTACTTATGCTATCCGATGTCCTTCACAGCATGTACAAGTTACAAAGTTGCTCTCTGCAGATTTTGTACTGTCTGTACTATAAACGGCAAACGGATGGGACTGGTTAGTATTAGGGTGCTTGGTAGAGAGTTAGTTGGTGGGTGGTGGATGAAGAACTGCTAGCCTTCTGGCAGTCTGCCACAGAGCGGGGGTGGCGGAGTTGCTGATTGTGCGGGGGTCCAGCAGTAGAGGAGGGGCCGTGATGGACTGCTCTCTGGCGAAATTGGTTCCCAGGGAGCTTGAGTTAATTTCCCTACACTTGTCCGGGGATTATAAATAAAACCGGTGTGCTTCAAGTTGAACTGGCTCTCATTGCACACTGTGTAGGTGCTGTTGCTATGGCTGCTTGTCTTCTATTTGGCTGGGGGGTTGGGTTAAGCATAGCATTTGTCATGGGGGGGGGGTCTCATTCCCAAAGAGCTGGACAATTATCGCTGGAATGCTGTTTGGCAGGCAAGGGGATCCTTCTTGTTTTGTGAACTGCTAATTTTCACTGCAGTGCCAGACCATAATTTGACCCTTTGGACTTGTGCCGTTGTCCATCCAAGAGCGTAATGTCAACATGCTAAAAGTTATGGGTTTGTTTTTCAGTCTAGCTGTCAGCAGAGTTATCTGAGGGGTATAATGTAGTTCTATAGCATAGTACCCAGTTTTGCTTCAATGTAGGTCGAATCTTAGCAACAACGGTAACAGTCACATGAACAAGTATGAAGAGACATCAGTTTTGTTGTGTGTCTGTAATTAACAACTGTAAATGCATTTGTGAGGTATTTCAGTACTTGATTGCCCTCCCCAGAGGAAAGTGTGTATTGTTCAGCTGTGAAGTTGTCTGCTGAAATATTTGTATGTGAAATCATCATTGGCTTCAGTTATATTAAAGTTTGAGCAGAAGTCTTCGAAGGCCCCTCACTATACTTTAACCTTTTCGCTGACCTTTCCTCCCGGCGATGGCCGTCTCCCCTTCTTCACCGGTCTTGTCCATATGATTTGCAGATTAAGCTGAGTGAGGTAGTGGGGACCGGGAAGGATGGACGCATCTTGAAAGAGGACATCCTCAACTACCTGTCCAAGCAGACCGGGGCCATCCTGCCCCCCACTCCCTACCAGGAGATCCAGCCGCCGCCACCCTCAGCGGCCCCTTCAGCGGCAAAGCAGAGAGACAGGGCCCCCCTTGGGGTCACCCGGCCTGTGTCCCATAGGCCAGTGTTCACAGGAAAGGACCACACAGAGCCCCTCAAAGGTGACGTGGGATTTCCAACCTCTCCTGTCAATAATACATCAAATGTAAATGCCGGACTGACCCCCCCACCACCATCATTATATGCAGGGGGTTTGATATCCACCCGACGATTTCAGGATGATTTCTGTGATCTATACCCCCCTGGCCAGTGTAGTTTGATTTCTTGGCTGAACCCGACTCTCGACAGGGTTCCACAAAGCGATGGTGAAAACAATGACTGCGGCGCTGAAGATCCCGCACTTTGGTTACTGCGACGAGGTGGACGTGAGCAAGCTGGTGCGTCTGCGCTCCGAGCTGAAGGACCTGGCTGAGGCACGGGGCATCAAGCTGACCTACATGCCGTTTTTCATCAAGGTAACCACTGGTGCCTTAAGCACCTGCTGTGTGTGTGTGTGTGTTGGTTGCCTTATGCCACACTGATGTCTGATATCTACTGAGCATGTGATTCATGATTTTGTGTGTGTGTGAGAACAGGCAGCCTCCTTAGGCCTTCTACAGTACCCCATCCTCAATGCCTCCCTGGACGACGGCTGCCAAAACATCACCTACAAGGTAAGCCCTCCATCCAGGAAAAACAACTCTTGTCAGCCCATTCAGCTTAAACATGTCAGCATGCTTATGGTGCTTTATCATATGAAATTCCATTTGCTAAGATGATTTGACCCCAGTTGATGGGAAAGCTGACATGGATGCCAGTACACCCTGATATGACCGCCTATGCATTGGTCCTCTACTCCTCTCCAGGCGGCACACAACATCGGCCTGGCCATGGATACACCGCAAGGCCTTCTTGTGCCCAACGTGAAGAACGTGCAAATGCTGAGCGTCTTTGACATTGCCGTTGAGCTCAACCGCCTACTGTCGCTTGGCACATCAGGGCAGCTTGGTACCAGTGACCTCACCGGAGGCACCTTCACCGTCTCTAACATCGGCTCGGTGAGGGCAGGAACCCGAGGTGTCCATTGTATGACTTTGATAATGTTGGTTTCCCTGGTAAAATCTCTCGTGTGTGTGTGTGTGTGTGTGTGTGTTGTCAGATCGGGGGCACCTATGCGAAGCCCGTTATCCTGCCCCCTGAAGTGGCCATTGGAGCACTGGGGAAAGTCCAGGTTTGTGCCCTTTAGAGACGGGGAATCCCCATCATGGGGGAACACGAACGGCTGCTTCCCTCAGCTGCATATCTTAGCAAACATTACTCAGGGTAGGTGCAGTGATTGGCGGTAAACAGTCTTGTCCCCGTAGGTCCTGCCTCGGTTTAACTCCAAAGGCGAGGTGGTGAAAGCGCACATCATGAACGTCAGCTGGTCTGCTGACCACCGCATCATCGACGGAGCCACCATGTGCCGCTTCTCGAACCTTTGGAAGTCCTACCTGGAGAACCCAGCCACCATGGTTTTAGACCTCAAGTGATCATGCAGCACTTGTAGCCACCTGAACTGAAGTGACCCGAGTTGTCTAATGGTATAGATTGACTTTATCCGGGGGTTCGACCCCAGTGTTTCTGTCCTAATCACCCCCCCTCCCCCCTGCTGTTCATGGGGTCATAACATATGAAATGCGTTTGCGACATTCTTAACACTAATCCCATTTTAGGGTCCTCATTGCCTTTTGGTTTGACTTGACATGCCATCCTGTTGTCTTGCTTACTGAGTCATGAATTCTATGTTATGTTAGATTAGAGCTGCTGTATGTCTATGGCATGCTCGTCAGTATGAGGTCAATAAGTTCCCTACCCTATGGGGCAGTAGGTAGCACAATTGTTAAACATACAGATGTGCAATGTGAAGGTTGCTGGTTCATGTCCCAGAAGGGACATGGCTGGTAGACCATGAAATATTTTTTTAACCTCAATTACTCTAGTTAATATCTGACTATATGAACCTGTTGTGATAATCATGGTGAATTTCTTTGAGTAAAAGCATCGAGGTGTCAGCTATGATAGCACACAAGCAATCAGAGGGGCGGGGCCTTCAGGGTACATGCCTTGTACAGCCAATAATGTAATAACTGCCAATAATAATTTTTCTAAATTAAAGTAATTTTACATTATGCAAAAAAGTAATTATATTATTGACTGGGTATGACATTACTGGCTGGTGTAGCAGCCATTAATAACCACCATTAATGTATTAAAATGATTACATTATTGGCTGCTAGATGCCTCAGATTGCACTGAGTGAATGCTAAGAAAAAAAGCTGTTGCAACAAGGAATATTCGCTGCTTTCCCCTATTTAATAATCATGGTATTACTCTATCTGCTAGTCAC
>JAODJU010000033.1:22856373-22866555 GCA_026776725.1 Gnathonemus echidnorhynchus
CTCAGCTGACACACGCGTAGCCTGTTTCCACTGTGTGTCCTTGTTGAGCAAAGCCGGACTGTTGTCCCTCCTCTGACTGGGAGGTGACGGAGTCACCATGACAGGGGTGACGGTGTGTTTCGGTACGGTGAACTCCATCAAAGCCCTCTGGGAGACCAGGATAAAAAAATGCAGGGAGGATCAGCAGAAGCAGCAGGATCTGAAGGAGAAGGCAGCGGTGGGCAGGTAGGATTGTTTTTTGGGACGGACAATGTGTTCTTATGACCTTATCTAGTCCAGGGGTGTTTCTCAATACCAAGAATGCAAAGAGCAAGAACAAACCCAAGAACAAACTCGGGTTGCAATGTATCATGGGATTGTTCTCTTTGGTGAGGATGCAACTGATGCATCCTTGATATTTGGAACGGGGCAAAAGGACATCTGGGGATATTTTTCTGTCATGGGTACTTCTGTACTTGAGTATTGGAACTTTACTTCGGCAAGGAACATGATGTCAAAAGGGTAAGCGAGAACACAAGTACAGTCAAGTATGCATATTGATAAACACTTCAGAACGTACCTGAGTCAGTCAATGGGAGGCAGTCATTTGTCATGCCTTGTTTTTTACCTTAGGCTGGCACATGCCTGGGAGGATCGAATCTCCTTGGCCAAGCTGAAGGACAAAGTGGTAACGGAGGATGGGAGAGTGATCTTAAGGATAGAGAAAGAAGAATGGAAGGTGTGGTTCTAAAGACATTCAGTATCAGCCAAAACACCATTGGAGCTTAAGGAGCAAATGCCAAATAAATTTACGATTAATGGGAAGTTGATGCGGCTGTTGTTTTCTAATAGTGTTTCCCGACTTGGTCTTCCCCTAGACATTCCACATTTTTGCTCCCAGCCACAAAGTCCATATTTTTACACGGTTAGGAGCAAAACCGTGGTCTGTCTAGGGGTCCTCCAAGGACCGGGTTGGGATGCACCTAATAAAGCAGCTTTTGAAAGCAGGCAGCTTGTTCTGCAGAGCCTAAAGGCCTCATCTCCACCTGGCAGACCCTGCCTCCAGTGCTGGTGCAGCTCTCTCAGGTCCAGGAGTGGCAGCTGCACCGGACGAGCCTGCAGAACATCCCACGCTTCATCGCCAGCTTCCAGCACCTCATCGTCCTCGACCTGTCCCGCAACGCCATCACGGAGATCCCCAAAGAGATCGGTCAGTGTCCCCGGCACGACTCAGGACCCAAGAGGCTTTTCGTATCGTCGTCGTTGGTCGGTAAGGTAGCCGGTGCTCCTGACCTGTAGGTAAGATGACCAGGTTGAGAGAGCTGCTACTGAGCTACAACCGGCTGAACTTCATCCCTGAGGAGCTCTGCTGCTGTGAGAATCTGGAGAAGCTGGAGTTGGCTGTCAACAGGAACCTGGACGAGCTGCCCACACAGGTTCCTCACGCTGCACCAGCTCTCCTCTTGGGCTCGTCACCTCCTTTTTCTCCTTCAGCTTCACCGACATGATGAGATATTCCCACCATCATCTCCACAGCCCCATTCTTGAATCTGCATCAAAGCTTTCCTCGAATCAGGCACCTCTGTGATTCTCCCGATCCTTTATAAATTATTTTAAGTTTATTATGAGCACCATAAAAAATAAAAATTGCATTCGAGATTCAAGAATTTTATTTGGCCCCTGCTTGAATGTAGTGGGGTACCTGCTGTGAAATGAAATTGCTACAACTCCAGACTGTGCAATAAATGAGGTAGCTTAACCAAACAAAAATAATAAAAAAACAAGCACTATAAAAATATTCAAAGTATACAAAAGTAAAGAGAAAATGAGATAATATTTAAAATGCAGGTTGCACTTATAAGCTTATTTTAGTATTTAATTGGTGGTGTTAATGATCCTAATGGCCTGGGGGTAGAAGCTTCTCCTCAGCCTCTCAGTCCCGGCCACAAGGCCCCAGAGGCGCCAGCCTGATCGCAGCCGCTGGACGAGTTTATGACACAGGTGCTGAGTGTTTACAACTCAATCGACCAAAGAAGGGAAGACTTCACGATCTAGATTAAAGTGGTGTTACACCTAAAACACACACTTACAGACTAATCAGTGGTTGGATTAACTCTGCTTCAGAAATGATCTTCAATATATAACAGATCATAAAGGGATCATTCTCAAGTACTATGGGCACCAGAATGAAAAATATAATTATGTACACATTCACAATGAAGTTAAATTCCAATGAAGTTTAAGTCCTAAAATAACCGAATACTAAGTAAATACTAAAATTTAAATACTAGATACTAATGAGTACTAAAATAAAATTTGAGAATTGCAGCAGCAAAAAACAGAGATGGCTGGAGTCTACTGCTTGTTAATGTTTTTTTTTTTTCCCTTCAGTTGAGTAAACTGACCAAGCTGTACCACCTGGACCTCTCCATGAACCAGTTCACCAGCATTCCTGACAGCGTGGTGGACCTGCCAGCCCTGGAGTGGCTGGACATGGGCGGCAACCGGCTGGATCATCTGCCGGAGAACATACACAAGTAAGCCGGTCAGGGACGCGGCCCTGTGACCCCCCCCTCGATGACTGGCCCGGCACCCGGTGACCCCGGCCTCTGCATCCCGGACAGGATGGAGAAGCTGCACACACTGTGGCTGCAGAGGAACGAACTGGAGGTCCTGCCTGAAAACATCGGCTACATGCACAGCCTGGAGACGCTGGTGCTGAGCAGCAACAAGCTGAGGGACATTCCTGCCTTGATGGAGGGCATGAGCAACCTCAGGTGAGGAATGGCGCCACCTACAGGCCATGCTAAATAGTGATCACAACCAAAGCACTGTGGGTTTGACTTTCACAACACTCAACAAGACTCGTGATTACATTTTATTTAAAATACAAATACACATTAAGGGACCACATACTGAGAAATAAAGGCTTTTCCTCTTCTGCTTCAGTTTAAGGCACAATGTTAAAATAACAAAAACATTCTTTTATTTTGGGATGTACCTTCAGGTTCGTGAACTTCAGAGACAACCCACTGACACTAGACGTGTCACTTGCCAAGCAGGACGTGGCCGTGGTAGACGAGGAGGAGGATGACCAGGAGATGTTCGGAAAAGACTTCATGCACGCCTACATCAAGGAGGCTCGCAAGAGAGGTTACGCTGTTATTAACGTTCACTGTTTGCCCTGGAGGTAGAATTATGGACTTTGTTGACTGTCTGAAATACAGCATTCTGAGCGAAACACTTAAGCTGTGAATTTGTTCTTCTGTTTACAGAGACCCAGACAAAATACACCTCGGTATTAAATGTGACCATCAGCCCTGGGCCTGACGTGGCATCTGCGCTCTAACATGCTGTGAGCTCCCCATGTCTGCCAGTGCCTGTCGCTGTTTCCTGCCAGTGTCGTCCCGTCTGTCAAAGTTGTTCCGCCTACCGCTTCCTGTCAAGGCTGTCTGGGCCGTGCTTCCAGTCAGCGCCGCTAAGCTCCATGTTGGTATCAATGCTCTCTGGTCCAGATTCTTTTCAGTCGTCTTTTTTTGGGTTCTTCAACTACTGATGCTGGTTGGAACTGCAGTTAGGAGTACATTCTCCAGTGAGACATCTTTGCTGGTGTAGTAGCAGAGGTCGGAGGCGAACCCTTTGCCCCGGAGGAAGTGGACCCTCCCGTAGTCGATGAGCAGCTTGCAGAGGCGTCCGACTCGCTCGCGGTCCTCTGCAGACACGACCCTGCAGGTGGACACAGGGACGGAGGAGAATGACATGAATCAGTACTGAAGATAAAAACCTTACTTCCCTGTTACAGCATTAATACAGCACAAGCAGAGGACGGAAATGAGGCTCGGAATAGTGACGACTTTGGTAAATACTCAACAAGTTAACTTCCGTGAAACAACATTAAAATACCCATAACTTTGCCTCTTGAATTGTCATCATGAAAAATAGCGTGAGTCTGAAAACATGAGGTTGCTGTCTGTGTACTCTGAGGATTTCAGTGTGATTTCTCCCACCTCTTTGCTTGGCACTTTTATTGTTTGGTCTTAAAGTGAATCTGAACATCTGTTTTGCAGGCCAGTAGCATAACAGATGTGTTGATCCTTCTGAGTTACAGTGCTGGTTCTTGGGTTGGATTATGGAGTCTGCCAGTCATAAGTAAAGCACACTCACTCGTTCAAGGTGCTGGGTACGGCGTCCTCCCCCCGATCGTGCTCCTCAGCCCCCCACTCTCCCGCTGAAGGTCGGCCCTCCACGCCGGCCACCTTTCTCAGGCCACATGTGGCCCAGCTGGACATGCGCTGGAAGGCAGCGAACTCAGAGGCGCCCAGCCCCCGCTCCCGGAAGAACTCCTTCCCCACGTAGTGCCTCCAGTCGCAGCGGTGGTGGCAGCAGAGAGCGATGGCCAGCCCGGAGACCTCGCCCGCGGGGTCACGCTTAGCCCCCCCCTCCTGCTTCACACGCTTTCTGGGGGGCTCTCTGCTCTCCTCATCGTCCTCAACACTATCCAGCAGACATCTCAGTGCCAGATCTGAAGACAAGGAACGAGACAGAACTCTGACGTAACAAGGAATGCAGTGTGGTCACTGTCAACAAGGCAGGAAGGACCTGGCATCTGCCTGTAATCTGACGGCTTCTCCTGGGCGGGGGCCACGGGGCCCTGGAGTCTATGGCAGGTAGCACAGGGCACGAGGCTGGGGCAGTGTTATCACAGGTTTGATTTTTAAAATTTAATTCTTACTTTTATATGATTCTCAATTTTCATTTGAAATCCAGTTTAGTTTTAGCTTTCAGTGTGGTTTTGTTTTAAAAAATATATTACTATTGGGTCTTATATACAGTATTTTACTTTCAGTTTAACTTTTAGTAAGTTTATTTCTAGTGATAGATTGAAATTTGAATGTGACTGGTCTTTAGAGAATCTTACCTGAATACACAGTGCACATTACATATTTACTAATGTTAGACATGTGTTGGTCCGATGTGTCAATTTTGGCCAGTATTGCTGACCGATATTTGAACTTTATAAATATCGAAAGTTAGCAGCTAAAGGACTAAAGACATAACTGCTACAATAATGTAGATGATTGCGTTGGACGACCAGCCATTTTCCAAAGTGAAGGATGAGGGATTTTATTGGCTCATTCCATCTCAAATCGGTTCAAAATGCATTTTATTTCACAATATGGATCCTGTAAAATATGGGATAGGAGGGAACTCTAGTTACAAGACGTCTCAAAGTACAGCAAGACGGTTTTGTACGGCCTGCAATTTGTTTTTAATGGATTATTAAATTTGACCTGGAGACTGATCTTTCATTTTTCACAGAATAAAAAATGATCATTCCGCTAATCAGTATCGGCGATATGAGACAAAAATACACCCCTCACTAATGTTGTCAAATCGGCAAAAAATGTTCCAGGTATTATTAATGGTAATTAAAGATAAACAAATCATTACTTTAGCTAAATAGTATTTACTAAATAGTAAAAACAGTAACAGAAAGTATTTGACATTTATTTTTATTTTGGAAGATATGTACGTAGTTTTTCTTCAGTTATAGTTTTTCATATTTGCATCTTATTTCCGTTTACGGAAATGTCTTCTGATAGTTTCACGATGATAATAGCGCTGGGCTGGGGGTGGACTGACGCTGAGGGCACATGCGCACTCCAGCAAACCCACCAGTCACGGGGAGAACATGCAAACCCCACACACACAGAACCGCGGCGGGATTTGAACCTCCGACCCTGAAGGGTAAGAAAAAGGGGGGCCACCCCAGGACCTAATATTATTTCTGCAATTTCACGTGGTTACTGGAGTCAAACTGCGGGCGGCTCTGTGTTTACCTGTCGCTGCCCCACACAGGTGCTTCCCAACTCCGACGACTGGCACTTTCTGTTCTTGTAGAAAAGGAACTTTACCTTTAAACCAAAAACAAAATTATTAACAACCTGAATGAAACAATGAATGAATGATTTACACCGGTGTTATTCATTGTGCTCAATTCAGAGAATGGAGGTTGAAGGCTGGACTAAGAATCAATGATTTGAGTATAAGAAATTGTAACTTGCAGAAAAACAATTTTTAATTAATAAAACTGTACTGTAGTGTGTGTTTCTTTCATGTGCCATACTTACGCAGACAGAGGTGCTGAATGTCCACTTGCAGTCTGTCAAATGTGACGTCTGCATTTTTGTGTTTACCGTCTACCTAAAGGTATGACCATAATAGTAAATCTGCTGGAAGAACATCGCAGGCACATCAGTAACCCAGAAGCGGTAGCCTTAGCTCAGCCATCACGTCACACACCTTGAAACGTGTGCAGGATCGTTCCACCAGCATGAAATGGACACTGCGAGAACCCTGCAGGGCCACATGGATCCAGTGGGACAGCTTCCCTTTCCCTGCCCCGAACTCGATGAAGCACCGTTCTGGTCCCAGCAGCCCCAGCGCGTCCATGTTCCCCAGGAGAGATGCCTTGTGAACCAACAGAACAGCAAGTGGAATTCCTTTAGATCAAACAGACGCCATAAAAATAAAGACATGAAGGCTGCTGTCACAAACCTGTTGCTTTAGGTGCTTGAATGCAGAATCGCCATTTTTTGGATCGTTGAGAGCATCAGAGAGAGCTGGATGGGACAGAATTCTCTCTTCATGTTCAAGACTGAGCCCTACAAGTATTAATCCATCATTAACAGAAAGAAGCATATCTCAATCCAGTTATGAGTTTCATACATAGTACAGTGACCACCAGAAACATTGTAGAAGATGCATGGAAGCCGTGATAGACATTGTGCTGACTGATATGACATGGAACTGTCTCTTTTACTTACCACTGACTGCACTGTTTAGTTTTTGAATCAGTAAGTTCAGCTCTTCTTTGGAACGTTCTCCTAGTGGTACCTATCAAAAGGACAACATCTTAATAACCAAACAAATATACAGATTAGAGAACAATAATGAATCATCCAGGCATCACCTCATCCAATAGAAGACCCTCATCTTCCTGTGGGCCAGCGTTGACATCCTGAATGTGATATACCTAGATTTGAAATAAAGAGAATGATTATCAAATGTCGCATATAAAACTCAATCTATGAAAGACAGACATGAGATCTTCCATCTCTGACAACACCAAGATTTCTCTGTACTTCTTAACTGCACTATAATTATACTTTCCTGCATAATCAAATTCTGTACGCTGAGATACTGATAGCTTTCGCTCTGCTTCTGGCCTGTTTATATGTGCATACTATTTGCTCACTTTGTTGCTAATATGTAACGTATAGAGCATTCAGAAAGTACTCAGACTACTTCACACGTTTCACATTTTAAATGAAAAAACACACAACTGTCAATATAATGGTGTCATGGTGTCAGGACATGGATATCAGAGCAAAAACCGAGCCATGAGGTCAAAGGAATTCCATACAGAGCTCCGAGACAGAACTGTGTTGAGGCAAAGATCTAGGGAAGGCTACAAAAATACTTGCAGCATTGAAGGTTCCAAAGACCATAGAACCCTCATAATTATTAAATGGAAGAAGTTTGGAAAAACCAAGAGCCTTCCTAAAGCTGACCACCCAGCCAAACTAAGCAGTTGGGGCAGAAGAGCCTTGGTAAGAGAGGTGACCAAGTACCCAACAGTCACTCTGGCTGAGCTTCAGAGATCCTGTGCGGTGATGGAAGAAACTTCCAGAAGGACAACCATCATTGCAACATTCCACTGATCTGGGCTCCGTAAAAGTCTACGTAAAAGGCACACGAAAGCCCACCTGAGTTTGCAAAAGGGCTCCTAAATGACACTCAGACTGTGCAAAACAAGATTCTCTGGTCTGATCAAACCAAGATTGAAACATTTGGCTTCAATTCTAAGAATCATATCTGAAGGAAATCAGACACTGCTCATCACCTGTGCAAGACCATCCCAGTGGTGATGCAAGGTGGTGACAGCATCATGCTGTGGGGGTGTTTCATCAGTGACAGGGACTAGGAGACACATCAGGGTCAAAGAAAAGCTGAACAGAGCAAAGTACAGAGATATGCTTAATGAGAACCTGATCCAGGGTGCTCTGGACCTCAGACTGGGCCAAAGGTTCACCTTCCAACAGGACAATGAGCCTTAGCACAGAGCAAAGACAATGCAGGAGTGGTTTAGGGACAACTCTGTGAATGTCCCTGAGTGGCCCAGCTAGAGCCCAGACTTGAACCCAATTGCACATCTCTAGAAAGACCTGAAAATAGCTGTCCACAGACAGTCCCCATCCAACATGACAAAGCTGGAGAGGCTTTACAGAGAAGAACAGCTAAAAATCCCCAAGTCTAGGTGTGCAAAGCTATTATGTCATATCCAAGAAGACTCAAGGCTGTAATTGCTTCCACCAAGTGCTAAGTAACAGGTCTGAATATTTATGTCAACTTGACCAAGAACACTCAAGGCTGTGATCGCTTCGACCAAATGCTGAGTAGCAGGCCTGAATACTTAGGTCAGCATGACTAAGAAAACTCAAGGCTATAATCGCTTCCACCAAATGCTGAGTAACAGGTCTGAATACTTAAGTCAATGTGATGTTTCTTGTTTTCATGTTTAATAAATTTGCAAAAATTTCTAAAATCCTGTTTTTGTTTAGGCACTATTGAGTATTAAATAAAGATTAATAAGGAAAAAAAATTAAACGAGTTTAGCCTAAGGCTGCAACATGACAAAATTTGAAAAAACTGAAGGGATCTGAGTACTTTCTGAATACAGTGTATTGACACATTAACATATTTGGGACATTATTGTATGTTTTAATAATAACAACATTCATGTTAAAATGACACCAAGAGTTAAATGTCTCAGACTGAGGGCTGCTGAAATGAACTGCATTAAAAGACTCACCGGTTTTAGTTTCTCTCTTGAGTTACACTTCTTCAGATGCTTTTCCAAATTGTCCTGATACACTGTACTGCATAAAGGGGAAAAAAGCAGCATGTGATTGGCTAGGTCCCACCTCCATCTGACACCCTCCAGTATCACCTCCTGATGACTCACTGCTTAGGATCCAGGGGACACGGGACTCTTATCCTCTCAGCATCATGCTCCTTACAAAGGAAAAACACAAGTATGCAGAAAACATGAAACAAAGCTACTTATTGAGTCAGATTCAGTAGTATTGAATGACTGAGTGAAATGTCATCCCAGCACTTCCAGTGAGCAGGGCTGTAGTTCTTAAGAAAACAGATATCAAAACCAACTACAGTACTTCAACAATTTAAATGAGTAGATCATTTTAGAATCAAGTAATGTAAGGGCACATAAATGCATTATATGACTGGTGTAATGGGACATACTCTATACATTTTGATTTATATATTTTTAAGTCACAAATCAGCAGCGGAAAGACAGAAAGAAGAATAACTTTGGCAAGATTTACACAAACACCTCAGGGACAATTTTTATTTTATTCACTGTCTTCCATAATGGTTTATCCCATAATATGAGGAATAGTTGTTGCTTGGCGATCTGAACTGCAGTTAGCAAGCTGCGATTATTGTAAAGTCTTGGATGTGTCAGCCAGTGGCTCGTACGTATAAATAAGTCCACACATTATTGAGTAATTCGATTTACCTACATTGACAGCAACCTCCATTATACGCTGACATTAAATTAATGGGTTTACATACTTAATTATATTTAAATTCGGCAAAATTATATGAAAGCCCACTGCAAGTTTCAGCCACAATTGTCGCGTCAATGTGAGGTTAATATGAGACTCGCCCCAGCGCTGGTCCGTTATACACACCACATTCGCATGTTCCCCACAAAACGCCTTTCCACGTCCCACTATCATTTTACAATAACGCCTTTTCTTCACGACGTAAAAGCCACATCTCCCCGGTAAAGGAGCCGACACACCATCTCCCTCCATGTTAATGGATACGCTGAGCAAATCTCTTCTTCAGCGGACCTTCAGTGGCTGGTTTGTAAAGTTACCCATTAAACCCTTAGCGCCCCCCGCTGCAGTGGAGTGCGACTGCCGCCCTTCTCATAATAAAGAGTTTTTTATTGATCCTTAGTGGCTTATCTGGTTAAACTTAGGGTGACCACCTCATCCATGTCAGGGAGGACACTCTGAGCCAGGACAGGAATTGTAAATTACCATTTCAATTAAAAGAACCTGGATTTCACTTGAGCACTGAGTTCTTGCTGTGTGCTGATTGGTCAGT
>JAODJU010000033.1:22886437-22898854 GCA_026776725.1 Gnathonemus echidnorhynchus
AGACCCCACCTAGAATATTGTGTGCAGGTTTGGTCACCATACCTTAAAAAGGACATTGCTGCCTTAGAAAGGGTTCAGCATAGAGCTACAAGAATGATTCCTGGTCTTAGGAGAATGTGTTACGAGGAGAGATTAGCTGAGCTGAATCTGTTTAGTCTCGAGCAAAGGAGACTAAGGGGAGACATGATCCAGGTATATAAGATTCTAACAGGTCTGGATGCTATTCAGCCAAATGGCTACTTCAATATTAGTTGAAGTACTAGAACTACTGGCCATAAGTGGAAATTCGCGGGAGAACATTTTAAAATGAATTTGAGAAAGCAATTCTTTACACAGCGTGTAGTTAGAGTATGGAATAGTCTTCCTGTTAGTGTAGCACAAGCTAAAACCCTGGGTTCCTTTAAATCAGAGCTAGATAAGATTTTAACAACTCTGAGCTATTAGGTAAGTTCTCCCCAAATGAGCTTGATGGGCCAAATGGCCTCCTCTCGTTTATAAATTTCTTATGTTCTTATGTTCAGACTGTGGGCCTCCTGACCAGGCTAAGTGATTTTAGGGTGGATGGCTAATTTCCATATTCTTTAAAAAGTTTTGATATTCTTACGCAGTAAGGTTCCTTAGTTTCACTTACTTTGTGAAACTTGGTTCTCACTTTTGATTTTACCACACTTCCCTTTTGAGTCTACATTTGTAAGTGCTGTTCTTTTAAATAGTGTGATAACGCAATCATGGATTCTTTTTCTAGGCATAAGGGTTAATGATCTCACTTCATTTCCACATTTTTCAAATGACATTGATCTATTGACAAGCTTAAATTCTACCCACATTTTCTGCTTTCTTCTTGTTAATATCTAATTGGCCATATAGTAAAGAAATGTCCAATGAATTACTTCTAACAAATGCATGAGGATTGAGTATCACAAAGCCAAACAAGCCTGGCATGGCATCAGAATTGCATTAGTGTTTTGGTTCCCCATTTTGATTTGTACCTCAACTGATGGTCATCATTAGAAAGCAGTTCATGACTAACTCGCACTTTTACTGTATTCTCTGCATAATGGTCGTGTTTGTTTACTTAAATCTTTTAAATTCTTGTGTTTAATGCAAAATATGTACAGTCAGTGCTGGTCAAAGCCTATATGATCCCTTGGCATGTCTGACTCTGATATTTAATGGATGTAGCAAATAGCAAGGCTTTTCCCATTTGTTATGCTTTTCTTTTTCCTAGAGAACTTTGCCATAATTTTCTTATAGCTTCTGTAGCTTTAGCCAAGTTGTCCTCTCTCAACAACCTACTGGATGGTTGTATGGAACAGGTGCATTTATGTCCAGTAGAGGGTGCTAATCTGTCATGGTTCCACTTCTGTTTCATGGCTTTCTCTTCCTTCCAGGGATTCCATAATGATTTTGAAAAATTCACACAGGATCATCACTCCTAAATGTGGCTACCTGATGAGCATGGGTACGTCAGTGGTCATTTTGAAAATCATCACCTCTTTCTTGGCCCTTCAATTGGGATAAATACCTGCAAACCTTTATTGCATCTCTCTGGAGACAATCATGCAATTCTTTATTAGGATTTTGGAAAAGCACATTGAGAAGTCAAAGCCAAAGTTGCCTGTCAGTGGGAGCAAGGCAAGGATTATCACCCACTGAATTATGCATGAGCAAAATTCACAAGCGTTTGTTCCATTCATGTTACAGATGATGGTGGCCGTTAAAAACACAGTAAACCACAGTGTTAGACGAGTACCCATTTGTATCTCTGCCAGTTTGTCAAAACTTAAAGGTCTTGCCTTCTCAAACAATTTAGTTAAATTGGCACAACTTTAACATTTTCAGATCCATGTGGTTTATGTTAAGTATATCAATGTTATATTGATTTATTAAATTTGTTTTAGTAAACTAAAGATTAAACCAATCAACCATATTATATAGAGCCTAACGTCTGACAGTCCATTGCTGAAATGCTCAAGCATCGAGGAGAGTGAAGATCATACTCATCCGTCAGGTGGACGATGAATCTGCAGGGGGCTGGAACAATCATCTGTGGCCCAGAACCTGAAAATTCCATTGAGTTACAGGGTTCAAACTTCTCAGTGTTGCAGGTGTAGATAATTCAGAATCTGTTTTGGTAAAATGACCCTGCTTTACATCTTTTTAACCAACAGTTTTTGGAGGAACGTACAGTTGGAAGGGGCCTACTCAGTGTATACATCCTGAGTTCCTCATTTATGGGAAATTATTGGGTGGAGAAGCCATCAGATCAGTCTTTCTAATTATTAAAGGCTAATTTTGCGTAAATAATTGCAATTTTAAAATCCATAATTCTGTCATGAAAAATGAAGGAAGAGAGATTATCCTGTATCAGCACAGAGTCCTTTCAGAGTACTTTCTGAAAATGTGGAAGGCACCAAAATCAACTTTAAATTATGGGTTTATTTTAATTTAACATAAAGTACAAATATCCACAGTAAAAGTGTAGACAAAATACACGGCTGAGCAAAATGCAAGAAAAAGGAAGTCGACATTAATGTTTGTGAAAAGTTAGGTTTCACAGCTTACTGTTGACAAGGGAGAGAAACATCAAGTAGACAATACATTCAGCTACTCTTAAAAAATGATATTTGTATTGAAAATACAAATATTGTGAAGAACTTCAAAAAGTGTATCAAATTAGAAAAGGGAATCGACTTATACAAGTCTATCTTCATTAGCTTGCTAAGTCGGTGCTCCCTCATAAGATAGAGCCCTAAGCTGCTGCCTATGTCAGCTAACCAATTGATCGGCACTGTTACAACAACCGGAAGATCTGCATTGTTATATATTCTGTTTATGACCTTATAAAATGAGCTGAAAAATCTGTTCTTCTATATGTATAATACTATGATTTTTTTACTGCTTATAGCTTTATTTCAGGCGTATAAAACCACATAATGTGAATTATGCTATAAAATATGTTCACCTTATAGGCCTATGTATGATTTAACATAAAGGAAATAAACAGGCAGACTCAAGTCTACACTTTTAAAAATAAGCGTGGTTTATAAAACCCAGATATGACAGGATCACCAAAGTGTTTACAGAAATACAAATTAGACCATCAGTAAAACCATCATAGCGCAAAACACTCAACATTTACAAACTACTCTGTAAAAGGGGGGGTTCGTAAGACATTTTGTTTCAATTTTTAATCTTCATGTCTTTTAAAACACCTAACCACATAATTAGCATCTGATTCTTTAACGTCTTTAAATACAGATTTCAAAGTACAACCATCTATAAACTACAGACACTGTCACGTAATCTATCTTCCAAAGGAAATTGTAAAAAGGGCACACTGATTAAAGCGGAGGAGGGATGCAAACAGATATCGAGCACTTAGCAAGCAGGAAAAGCAACAAATCTGATCACATAAAAATGTTAGGTCAGGACTTGCGTGTCGACCAAATCTCTTAATATCAAAACAAGAGCCATTTACAAAACTAGCCTCAAATTCCAAGATTGAGGAATTATGCCACCAATAACCCCATAGGGTTAATTTGGCCAGCTATGCTGTAATCATTCCACCTGTTTTTAAGCTATTCTACTCATGAAGCATCCCAATGTTCCCCATTCTCCAGCCTGCCCCCTCACCATAAACTATATCAACACACCCCACTATGAGCCTCTAACCCCTCCCATCATTGGCCTTAGACACAAGCCCTGGGGATGAAGGAGCCAATAAAAAATCAGTTTTTCACCTACAAGAGGACCACTTCTCACTTCTCAAAGTTTTACTCACACAAATTGACAGGTTTTACAGTTAAAATGGAGGATAGTGAAAAACAAAAATGCTCCACATCACCTAAATAAAAAATAACAAAAGCATGGTTATCACAATTGTATCTTGGACTGTTTTTCCCACATAATGAAAAATATTTCTATTTACACAATGGTATCTAAAACTGCATGCAGGCAAGACAGCTGTTATAAACAATTGGGCTCTTTTAAGAGAAAAGGGGGTGGGGATTTCTGCTTGTAGGTTTGGGTGTGATTGGTCACAGAATTGTGGGGCTTATTGGATGAAGAGACAGGTGTATTAATGGCAGTGATGGCCAAATGAAGCATTTTCTGTATTTTTGACCCCACTAGATGGTGCTCTTGGTTTGCTTTAGGGGCATGAACTGAGCCCTTTTTTGAATGGAGAGCACCATCTAGTGATGTCACAAAATACAGCCACTGGTTCATGAAGCTTTGCCCACCACTAATGAGCGGGGATTGGGCCTGATGTCTTGGGGGGGGGGGGGGGTGGGGGGGGGGGAGCTTCCGAGGCCTCAGAGGGGCTAAATGAAATGTAAGCAGGGTGGTCTTTGGTGATATTCAGTAACTTCAGTAAATGTGGTGCCCTGCGCCAAAGGCTCCCCAGCAAACATTCCTCAGCTGCACACTGAACATGTTTCTGTAGGCGTGTCAGTCAGTGCTGGGGTCTTGGGTCTTGAGATCCTGGACACGGTCACGCATTCATGGGTCTCCGAATGGATTTAAAACTCAGTATTGTGCTTCTGACTATGGAAAGCCATTTCTTCATCCACAATCAGTAGAAAAATATTCTTAGAAAGTATAAGTCTCCTTCTAAGTTGACCTGGTTTAAGAGATCTTTTTACTTTTCAGATGGTCTAGCAAGAGGATGTCACTCAGTGTCTCCACCCCGTTTTCACAAGGTTTACTACAGTAAAAGCACATGTAATACCACCAAATAAAAACGACCATAGACCACCACTGACACACAAACTGTTCACTGTACATCTATCCCGTTACATTACGACCAAAACAACGCTCTGGCACAGAGCGGACAATAGAAATGCAGTTACACAGAGCAGGCAGTAACAGAGAGTGCAGTACAGTAAACCTTTCTTTGAAAAGAAATCCAGCTACCTAAAGTGAGGCAGCGGACGTGGGGGGGTGGGGGGGGGGGCGGCCACTTTCAAAGTTACAGCTGAACAAGATTGTGCTCGCAAGGTGTGGTTGGCTGCGTTTTCCTGTGCGGTTAAGATTGCAGGTTTTTACAGTCTCATCGTGCGTTTGAGGAGATCGATTCCAATAAGATAAAAGGACCAAACGGCAGATGCCAGCCATACGTTACTCATTTTCGTGTTAATAATATGAGGAAATAAGGCTTCAAAACTGCCAAAAGGAATAGCAACAGCCAATCAAAATAATTCCCCTATAATCTATGAGACACCGATGCAGAGAAATGCTCTCGGAGTAGCAGGAGTGCTCCCTGCACCTCCGCTGTGTGGTTAACGGTATGTCTATGGTGATCAACGTTAAGGACGGGTCAGGAGGACAGGAGGTACGTCACAGTATGGGCGAGGACGATGCATAGCACCAGGCAGAAAGAGATCTGCAGTCCGAGGATACCAGCTGAGAACAGGAAGCCCACTCAGGAGCCTGGTGTCGTGGCAGAGCCTTATCTGTGTCACTGGTAAAAAAGGATGGTTCGTGTCCTGCTTTTCAAAAGCTGTGGATCTTAGTGGCAGCTGGATACTGGAATAGGAATCCTTCTGAGAGATGGCGGTGTCCAAGCCGGCGTCGTCTGCCTAGCTGTCATGCGGGCACTGGTGTGGAGGACACGATTCCTTTGGGCCTCCCCCATCACTGCTTGTAGGTCATTTAATTTTCTCTCAGCACTGATGTCACCATGCACCTCATGCCCCTAATCCATTTCTGTACAACCTAGGAGAAGTCTGACCTAAGAGATCGCTTCATAGGACAATCAGCAGAACGAACGGGTCGTATTTGCGTCAAGGAAACTATTTTGATAATTATGAAAAGCTAATTTCACTATTAGCTTGCTTGAAGAAGTAGGATACAAAAACGAAAAAAGTGTGTTTGAAGTCTTCCTTACGAGGCGCCGAGGACCTGGCGTTGCAGCTGTGTTCAGGATGCTAACGGGACTTTCTGCCAATTAGGAGCACAGCAGGTCCTTGTGAATTTCATTCCGGGGACTGTCAAGTGCTCCACTAATCGAATCACAACAGGCAAATTGTTTCTAATTGACAGAAGACGATTAAACTGGGGAAATTAATTCCCTCCCTACCTCCATTTCTGTCCATGCTTCTGCCAGCGCGTTTTTAAAATGCCTCATGCTAAGCTATTGCAGCCCTGGACAGCATATCACTGCAGCATGTAGACAGGAAGCTGTGGATCCCACCCTCTATGTCCACTTAAAACAAATCAGAAAGTTTCCCACAGTGCATTGCTAAAACCCAGAGTTTAAAGAGAAGATGACCAGTTTTCCTTTGCTGCAAGCATGAGTCTCCCCCCATGGCCCATCAAACAAGACTACACTGGGATGCTGGACATAGCATGTGCTACTTCCTTTATAAACAATTCCCTTCAACTATGACATTTACATTAAACTCTCCTGCCCAAATCAATGTAATGTGTTCTTTATTAACGGTATCTTAAAGGATGGTGACAGGCCTAATTAAGGTGGTCAGGACTGATTTTGCCTATGATCATATTTTTATCAGCTGAAATATTGAATATTGATGCCAAAAATGCAAACCAAAGGCTGAGGGAAGCATGCAGACTGTAGAGGATAGAAAAACACCAATCCTGCAATGCCTGACATCAAATTTACCCTCCTCCCCTCACATTCAGGGGAACAGTTTTGAAGCAAGCATGAAACAGCAACGAAATCATTCCTTCAATGACTTTGGTCAAGCATAAGTAACTCACACCAAAGACGGAGACGTGGTAAGCCATGTCAGTGAAACATACGGCAGATTTCTGCTTTCTGTGCTTATCTTCCTATGGCGAGAAGGATGATGGCTAAAATGGACCACAGTAAACGTACTTCGGGGGAATTCTATGATTGTTCTCATAAGGTACAGCTAGTTACATTGATTTAAGACAGAGGACTTGTGGTAAGTAGTGCAGTATCTATGGCAAAAATTCTTAAAACAGTATAAAAAGACAACAGCCGTTTTTAATCATCACAGGAAGAAGAAAGAATCTGAGAGGTACCTCTGTGACTATTGTCATCTGTCTCCAGTCTGTCCCAAGCAGTTTGCAGTCTAGATCTTTTGGAGAATGCAAAAGGCTTTTTTTTATTGCTGTTGCTGAAATGTGATTCTACCTTATGTCTTTAGCTTGTGGTAGGAGTGCTTGACAACCAGACAGTGAGTTTGGGGAAGAATGGGCACGATATGGGTGCCCACCATCGAGCCCTCAGCTTCGGATGAGGCATCAATCTGACAGTAGCTGTACCATCTGTGTTCATGGAAACATACCAGGACGAATGGCTGGAGAAGAACGACTTCCTTCGGTGTTTAAAAGCTCTTACGGTGCCATCAATTGACAGGCTCCTTTCGGTGACAGAAGCTTCTTATTCAATGCTTTGAAATCTTCAGCATTGTCCGCAGAGTGGAAAAATCATAGAAAAGATCCTAAAAGTGAATGTTTCAACAAAGAGAAGTATCCTGAGTGTTTTAAGACAATACAAAACAGAAAAGCATATTTCAAACACTTCCCATCCAATGGGTTCCTCAGCCTTTTGCCCTGTACAGCCTGGGATTGGTTACAGGCCCTTCCCCCTGGGACCCTAACCAGTGGAGAGATGATGAATGGATTGATGGATGGATATTATAAAGACCAGTAAAGCCAACTTGAGGGAACAACGTCAGGAATAACCCATCTTCTATACCCTCCTCTAGGTCATAGTTTGGTCCCATTTTCAATCAGTTGTATAAATTCAATAAAAACATTGAAAACTCAGACATGCAGCATGCCTGTGCCCTGATTTAAGAAAAAACTGGTCATAGCAAAAGCAGATAGAGTCTGTTATTCAAAAATCAAACTGCTGACGAAAGGATGATGAGAACTACAATGCAACAATCAAGTGAATCAAGTGAATCAATCAGTTGAATAATTTCCTATGCAGAAATGATTCATATCCACAGCTACACGTTTGGTCCGTGATGCTACACCTTCAGGAACAGTGGCCACGGTTGTAGGGGAAAACACAAGGCCTCCCCTGATGCGACAACGTACAACAATGACAAGCATCTGAGTCTTCAAACGCTGGCAGCCAGTTCAGACCTGCCTGTAGCTCATAGACAGACAGCATCTCCTTGGCCACTGTGGACTGGCAAAGATGTCAGACCTTTAAAAAGAGCAACCATTTTTCAATGGGAAAAACCTTATTAAAAAAGTGTTTTAGCAACCAGACAAACAACATTCTAAGCAGAATGCACTATAAACAGGTAAGGTCTACTGAAGTCTGAGCACAGAGTAAGCTAGCCACTCTTCTAAGGCAACTTAAATGTACAGACTAATGAGTCAGCTGACATTACAGGGCCTGGTAATGCCTCTCTGAACAGTGCTAACCTGACTCGTTTGATAGTAGTCATGAAGAAGAGATGTCAAAAACAGTCATTCAGCACCAATCTTCTGAAGGCCTGACCAAGGGTGAGCTTCCCGAAGCCCTTCTTAACTCATTTGTAAGTAAAATATCTCTTAACATAGAAATCACGAACATCGTAGCGTTAAGAAGGCTTTTTGGAAACTCACCCCAAAGTGAATACAATGTTTTAGCAAACGTTTGTTTTTAAATCTTCATTAAAAGGAAGTGAACGCCCTTTTCCAGTTATTTTTAAACTTTAGCAATATAGCTGGTAATTAGTTGTTTTCCCATTCCAATTCTCAACAAGAAATATTACTGAATTCTATTTGTTACTAATTGAGGTGACAGCCATTTTAAAATCTAATGGTCTTAAAGAAATGGATTCCTCAAGGAGTGAAGCCTGACCCATCTTTGGTTTAGAGGAGTGACGGGTTTGTTCCAGAAGGAATCGCTTTCTGGGACTGGCGTCAACCGGCAACCACGTAAAAGCTTTTAAACACCTGAACAGGAAAGGTACCCACTTCCTGAGAAGTGTGGCAGAACAGTGAGCTCCACAGCGCCACCTTCTCAGCTTGACGTCGGTGCAGATGCTATAGATCAAGATGTTTCACAGAGGCTATAGCTTTCATAAATAACAACAAAAATGTCTAGAAAATTAACAAAATGTACATTAAAAAAATAAAAATAAAGCACCTTCACATATGAAGTACGTATATAGCTTTTTTTGGTTTTTTTTCTTTTTTTTTAATCTAAAGCGCACTTTTCCTGCAAGTGCAGCCAGGGCTGTACACTGACTTGATAGCAACTTACCCAAGACATTTAACAAAATTAATAGAAAAAAAGACTTAAACCAGTATGAACCAGTGTTTTGTCTGTAAGAGCCTTGGTTGTTGTCCAGCTTCTGAGTCCATGCTTGGGGTTCTGTTAATATCAGTCCTTCAGTTATTGAATGCCTCTTCCTTCTTGATTCTGATGCTTAGAAATGTTTGTAAACAATCACTTGATTTATACTGACACATGTTAAAATAATTCGTCTGATAAATAAACCGGAGATGTCAAACTGAAGAAATCAAAGAGCATCCCAGAAAATCGAGGCCTTTCTGAGTGTTTCTCTGTGTGTGCCTTTTGTTTGTTAATTTTGTTTGTGTCTCCCTGCGATGTCTGTCTGGGGGGTGTTTGGGTGTCTGTGTTGCCGTCTCATGTGCGAGACGGAGCAGTACGTCTGCCGCGCTGAGGGTGTGTATGTCGGGGTGTCTGTCGTTGTGTGTGTAAGGTGCAGAGAGGCTGCTTAGTGATTGGACAGCTGGAGAGGAGGCGTGGCCCTGCGTGGCAGACAGGTGCCGGGGGCTCATGTGAAGGCCTCGTCGTCGGTGTCCTCTATCAGCACCTTGGTGTCTCGGATCTTTGATCTGAGGGGAAAGATGCAAAGCGACTTAAGTTATCGTCTGTCCATCATCCAAATCAGAGTCCCAGGGAGACTCCAGCCAATCCCTAAAAGCACAGGGTACGAGGATGGGGACCACCTGGTTGGGATGCCAGTCACACACACACACACACACACACACTCACACACAATGTCACACCGCGGGCAATTCAGAGACAGCAGTCCACATAGCCTGCACGTCTGGACTGCAGCGAAAATCCAGAGTCCTTGGAGAAAACCCACGCAAACATGGGGACAAGCAAACATATGGCACTTTTCTACTGCCCCCAAGAACTGAGCCGTATCCAAGCCGCACCGTGAGCTGATGCTTTTCCATTGCACAGTATGTGAGCCATAGCCGAGCTGTAACCATGCCGACATGGGCCTGCTTTAATGGCAGGGCCGAAAGCGTGACTCAACTGAGCCGGCTGCATCACCACCATGTGATTGGTCGAAATGCACAGAGATACCGGTGTTCTGCGCATGGATTGTTTGAAATAAAAAGCATATATTCTATATATTATTCATTATTAGTAGTATCCCACATTACGATGCATTCCCGAAAACTTGACTATTTCCAACCTCTTACTTAAATAGTACAAGAGAACAGTGGAACGGAATGGATTTGTAATGCGAATTTACAGATGCAAATGCACTTGCATAAAATGGCGATTTTCACAGACGTGCTAGTGGAAATTAGCACGTAGCAAATCCTGATGTACACTGTGCGAACAGTAAATAAGCGTCTCTTCGGTTTTCCGTCACTATCACTCTTCAGACCCAGCAATGCCTTTACTGAGCTGACCCTTCTGCCAAAGTGGGCTGGAACCACGCTGTAACTAGTCTCTCTTCGCGGTATGACTTGGGTATGGGTCAGTTCCTGTATGCTAGTGGAAAAGCGCCAATACAGTGCAGGGACAGGAACTAACCCATGAGATTACTACCCACTGTTTAAGATGCTCACACTTCATAACAAACCAACCCCTCTGTACTAAAGCTATGGTACCGTCTCCAAGAAGCAGAATCATCACACTCGTACTGTGAGGACAGCAGCGGGCGCCTCAGGGACAGGCTGCAGCTCCGCTTCCAGCTTTTCTTGCCCTGCCGGTTGCGCACTCCGTCCTCCTGGTCCATCATCTGCTCCAGCAGTGTCTGGTCGTCCGCGTTCAGCGGCGCCACCGAGATGTCGCGAACCGCCCGGAACTCGCCACAGTTGTTCAGGTGTTCGTTCTCCAGACGGAAGAAGTTCCACACGAAGCGCCTGTTGACCAGGGGAATTTTGGTCAAGGACCAGACGAAGGTTCACCCAAAACTTTACCGTTGTTTAACTGCTTAGCAGCTTAAAACTTTATACTTCACCCTTTCGCACAAGTGGCTGCTTTGCTTCAATGTTTCCTGCTAACTACATGCTACTATTATTTCACACAAATACGATGTTTTCAGTCTCATATCACTGGTTACCATGAGATGCTCCGTCTCACCTGAAGACCTCCAGGGGGGCCAGGATGGTGGCCAGCATTTCTGAAGAGGAGGGGATTATATTCATGGTGGTCAGGGAGATCTGAATGGTCCAGGCAAAGCGCAGTATGACATCCTCTACTATGGCGCAATAGTAATAGGCCTGCAGAGAGCCAAAGAGAGGAGGTTACCCAATGGCTGCAAGTCATGTCACTTGTGTGCAAGAAGATCACTGGAGCTTGAGTCTGTCCAGGAGGTATGGACTTTGCCAAGGAGCAATCAGTGGCTGCAGGGCGAGGAGCTGGAATGGGTCTAACAAGGGGGCGGGGCTGAATCTCACCTTCTGTGGGTAAACAATCTCCTCTCGCAGGAAGGTGTTCTCCCCAGCATTGCGGTCAAACAAACCCCAGTCCATCTTGAGGTCCCAGATAAGTGTGTACAATGAGCTGATCACCGAGAAGACGATGAGCAGGTAGAAGAAAATCTCAGCGTCTGAGTGTCCTTGGTCTGAGGGGACACAAGCAAAAGGGTCCTTTCATCGTCATATACATATCAGGATGATGAGCCTCATTGTTTAAGATGGAACTTTACACAACATGGGACTTTACACACATGTATGTTAATTTACACGTATGACAAGGACCCCTGCTGACTTTATGGGGACCTAGATTCCTATGGATTCAAAAAGTTGTATCCATGCAGAGATTTGACCAGCATGTTAGAAAGATTTGCTAACAAAGGAGCCTCTTCACCAATGAAGACCAAAAACAACTACTCTGAGTAGACAATTATGTGTACTTTCTTTGCAAAGTGATACCTATAACATACAGATTAAGTGAGTGCGCTATCAGTCTGGTTTCAAAGGGCTGGACCCTCACCAAACATATGAGTTCCCTTAAGTGTCCCCTTTGATGGTCATGCTTGGATTGTTTCATGCTTGGATGAACAGAAGGAAATACAGGAAAAACAGACAAAGGCTACACAGCATGAGCTTATCTGACAGCTTAGGAACCTTATGGTGCGTTTGATTATTTCTCTCCAACTCGGAACTCGATGAAAACGTCACGAAACGTCACGAAAAACGTCACTTCCCGTCGGAAACACGCCTCTTTCATGACGTTGAAGTCGGACAAGATTTTGTTGT
>JAODJU010000033.1:22961626-22975011 GCA_026776725.1 Gnathonemus echidnorhynchus
TGACCTTATATGGAGAGGGGTCGGGTTTTACATAACCCTAGTCCAGCTTGTCTTTTACTATATATAACCTTGTCTTCATCCACGTGGTTATTGTTTAAAACTGCGGATTCTGTCCTGCCATTTATCTAAAAACCATTTATGGGCACCAGGCGACAGAGTGAGAAGCAGGGGCCACTTACAGGTTGCAGGTATTGACAAACTACTTAAAGCCTTTATAGAAAGATGGAAACTAGGGAGCTGTTTATTTATGGAGGCTTTCCTCGCCTTTCGTTGCCCGTTCATACCTATGTGGCCTTTGTCCATCAATTCACATCAACCCATGCTTGTTCAGGCGATGCAGATGCGTGATGCAGGAGCACCGTGAATATCTTCAGTATGCGTGATATCCATCATGAGCACTGTTGGGTTACATGTCGGTGAATAACCTCTGCGACGCTTCATCCTGTCTCCACTGCGTTCACTGTACAGTGGCCCAGCGAGGTGCGTCTTCCACTGCTTGGGTGTGACCGGATCCCACAGGGTCGCTAAGTCAGTTATGCAGGGTTTTAATTAGTCGAGCCTCCCAGTGGAGCAGTGTGGGGTACCGGAGGGGGGAGAGGGGCCTGTGTGTGTGTGTGTGTGGGGGGGGTGTTGGTGGTCCTTCACAGCCTCGCCCAGGCCCGCACGCGTGTCACTGTCCTGTCAAATTCACATCAGTACCTCGTACACGCTGCCTCTCATTGTGCTCTGTCTGCACACACTGCAGACACTGCAGGATCTGAGAAAGTTTCGATTCTCTCTGCCTGCCCCAGAGTGCAGATCACACAACCTTCATTCCTGCCATTGCTAAACACAAGAAAGCTACTGAAGGGTATTTTTTTACCTAAATAAAATATACAAAAAAGGTTAAACACCAGACAATCCCAGAATAGACCATTTTTACACTTTACAAAAATGTCTCTAGAGTGATTACAAAGAAAAAAGAATCAGAACAGGTGTGTGTTCAACAGCTCAACTGTTCATGATTATCATGATAATGAAATTATCAAACATCAAGCAGATTACACCTGCGCGAGCGTCCTGTTTCGCTTGGCATTCCTCATCTCATGGCACAAAGCCGCAGGAGTGAGGACAGCCGCTGATCTTTAACAAACAGTTATCAGCACTGATATTTTTATTGGAATTCACTTGCATCTTACAGCTTGGATTAATAACTTAATATAAGCAGATTATATTAATTATATGCAAACTTTCACTTAGAATGATGAGCTAACCATAAACAAAGGAGGCATTATATAAATAATTCAATTTAACATCCTCGCCAATATCGTCCTCAATTAAATTAAAGTGATAACAGCCCAGGTAAGTCTCAGAGATACCAGGACATGGAGGAATCAAAGAAGCCATCCTTTGTAAAGAAGCCTCACATGCAACGTCCCTCCTTTGTCCCTCAATAATAATAATAATAATAATAATAATAATAATAATATGCACATAGCATATTATGTGATTCAGTAAAACAACCAGAGCTCATGTATATCTCGCGCCAACATGGAGAAACACAAAAACGAATCACAAAGACTCTGTAATGGACCTCAAATAACTCATACAGAATAAATGTAAAATCTCAAACCGTGCATTAGTTTCCCTATTGAGAGATCCTGTAAAAAAACGAGAGGAAAAAAAATAAATAAAAGAGATCCTGCTTAACTTAGATATGTTAAAGGTAGTCTATTAATAATTTGGATTGCGGTGGTAAAAAAAAAATACAATCATGTTTCTGCTTTGATGCTTTCATAAATCCACTGTAGTAGAGAAAACCATTTAATCAGACCCAAGGTTTAGTCAATCATAATGACAGAAATACATCTAGATTTTGAAATTACTTTAACTGACTAGAATAAAACGCCTATATAACGTACAGTAAGTACTACAAGTGGGGAGAAAAAAAAATCAATATTAAGCTTGCTAATAACAATAATCCCATTAACAAAAGAAAGGAAAAGGTAACGCTATGCAGTCATAAAAAGTTACAATACATTTCTATAATCGTGAATTTACTTTAAAAGGTGGTTTATATAGCGATAAAACACTAACATTGATGCAATTAAACGGCGAAATTCATGGGTTGACTTGGAAATGAAAAAATATGATCCATCAGTGTTATTGATGAAACGGACAAAAGCTTCTTCGCATAATCTTAAACTAATTAAATCTGAGTGAATCACAATTTGCACAACTATTACAAATTACATTTTATAAGAATTACTTTTATAAGAGCCCACTAGACCAAATCTATAAGCGGGAACTCGTGTATGAACCAAACAAAAAGACAAAAAAAAAAACCCTGTTATAACATCATCTGTTCTGAATTGATAGCAAAACTTATATGTATATCAAACAATAGGCGATCATGTTGACAAACCCCTAAACACTGTTTAGCGGTCCTATAGCATGCAAACGACCTATTCTGCAGGGAACCGTCGGGGTCCGGAGGCTGGCAGGCTGCACTTCGGACAACTGCCCCGATCTGCTCTTAGCCAGGCTGCACAGAAATCTCACCCTGCCTTCACATACGCATTACTTTAATAAATCTCTCAAAGCCGCCTTTCCACCGTCACAGCGCAATCAGTGTCCTCTCAATGTGCGCAGACAACTGCCGCCGATTGTACTTATGATCAAGCCGCTGTAGCTCACGCTTTTCTCGCACGGTGTCCATCCATAGCCTCCTATCATTTACCTCATACTGGATGTACTGCTTCCTCCACTCCGGAGTGATATGAGCCGAGAGGTGCTCCGCGAATTTCATCCTTACTCTTCGCCTTGTTTAATCCGTGGCCCCGGTCGCTCTCTGGTTATTTCGGGCAAGCTGATTACTGGGGCGGCGGATGCCTCGGTGCTTTAACAGTAGTGATCGCTGCCTGACTCGTTATCGTCCCGGTTACCGTGCTCCGGAGACTCCCCGTCCCGCATATTATTTCACGGGTTATGAGGACGTTTAAAATGCACAGACAACAGGACGCTCCCCCCGATCACACCGCTATATGGCACTGTAACGGTACGGGCACAGCTGATCTGCCGATCCGTCCCTGCAAGTCGTCTGTCTCTTAGTGGTGGGGACACCGACCGCCATCGTATCCCGTAAACAGCCGCTGCGTCATGGCTCAGACACACTTTAACACCGCCTTCCCCGAGATCCCACCGGCGCTGCCAAGATCGGGCAACAAAATAACAAACACACTGCAATTTAATAAGCAAAAAGCAATTGATTCAAAGCATATCATTTTACAGACGAATAAAAACTTGACTGTTTTTTTGTTTACATTGTCCACAAGTGACTGTCTTTGATGATTGATTGTGATTATGAACAGGATCTACTAGTGAAACATTTAAGTCTTGGCGTACCACAGACTTATTTTAGCCTACCCTAGATTTTTCATATAGAAAGAAATTGCATAATATTTTATGTACAAAATTAAATTCCGTACCTTGCTTAAGGTGAAAAATATATATTGTGGTAACTACATAGCCACACCCTTTGTTTTAAGAAACTCGGAACAACAGATAACCGTTATTTAATAACCAAAATAGATTTGCATCGTGAGGTGGTCAGAAATAAAGTCATTATTCGCCAAAAAAAACTCGTGTTTCTTTCGCTTAAATTGTTAGTGGAATTTTCCTTAATGTTATAAAAGTTTCCACACAAACTTCAAATCGCTTAAATATAATATTGGCACCATCACTGCTGAGAATGACAATGCGCGAGATAATATTTCCAGCCTAACCTGAATATACCTGAATCTGCCCACACTGCCAGCACCCTTCGACTAAATACCAAGAGACAACGGTCAAACATTAACTGCTGCATCGGATACCTGTTTTTTTTATTGTTTATCTTTAATTTTGGAAACAGTACCCCACATCACACACATGTATACACACTCATTTCCATTTCCAAAACCCTAATCCCAGCTATGACGACCTTAACCCCTACCCAACCCTAATCTTAACCATAAGTAACCAAACAAAATACAAGTCTTTTGGCATTTTTAGTTTTTTGATAGATTTTAATAAAAAACAAATTTAATTTAAAAAATTGTCCCCAAAATAACATGCTTTTATCACACTGTAGGGACCAACTGTCCCCACAATGAAATGTATATCTGACCAACACACACACACACACACATATCGATAATTGAGAGTTGGATTAAATAACATAGTCTAAGATTAAGTCTGGCCCGTTTAACGGCGCTGAGACGCGGCCTACCAGGCGCTCGATTAAGCAAGAGAGTAAACATTTATAAATACAACAGCGCTCCTAGCGGTCTGACAATTAAAACAATTTGGAATACAGCAGTACCGGTCGTAGCCGATGTGGCGCCCTAGGCAAGCATCACTGCCAGCGCCCCCCACTTGCGGCAAAGTGAAATAGGCTGGCAAGTCGGCGCCCCCTCAGAAGTTGGTGCCCTAGGTGGCTGCCTATCTTGCCTATAGGATTGACAGGCCCTGGAAGACCATAAAGCATATTCTATATTTATTCAGAATAGACATGCATATTTTCATATTTATAAAGGCACTGTTTGTACTTCTTAAAAATAAATAATCTTCTGTAACATCATAAAAATGCAGGATGACGTCTACTTTTCTAAGTGCATGTTTGGAGAGTATGGAGGGGTCATGCCAGAGCCTTAGTGTTTTAGGATAGCAGAATGGCTCTTTTCAAAGCAGTTATTTCATTGCTTTCATTTGTAGTAAAATGTTAATTTTGTTGTCAGTGTTCATTTTTTTGTCATTTTGCACAAGCCGCTCACCTGGATGGTCTAGCTCAACTACAAACAGCAAACGCCACAGAAATTATTAATCCGTGACCTCAGTTTACACCTTGCTTTTATAAAAGCAGGCCCATTTTCTGTTTCTCCTCTCCCATGTTGTCATCTGGTGTTTTCTTTCTTTCTTTGATGTATTTGAACGGGACAGTGCATATTACATTGAATTCTGCTTACCTGCAATTTCAACATGCAGTTAGATGGCTAGTTAACGCCGACTGATATTTTCAGTGCTACTTTCGCTGAAATCTTCAGTGAAATAAACCTTTGTAAATATCACCACCTGCTGTACATATTGTGAATTACAGCTTGCACAAACTCACCCATTTTCCCCCACAAACCACCTGGAAGTGTTTCACATCCATCCATCCATCCATTTTAGGAAAACACTTATTCTATTCAGAGTCAAGGGAGGTGCAGAGTCTATCGGCACAAGGCAGGGAACAACCCAGGATGGGGCACCAACCCATCACAGGGCACAAGGCAGGGAACAACGCAGGATGGGGCACCAACCCATCACAGGGCACAAGGCAGGGAACAACCCAGGATGGTGCACCAACCCATCACAGGGCACACTCACACACCGTTCACTCACACATGCACACCTACGCAATTTGGCAGCTCCAATTAACCTCAGCATGTTTTTGGACTGTGGCGGACGGAGAACCAGAGCACCTGGAGGAAGCCCCATGACAACACGGGGAGAACATGCAAACTCCACACACACGGAGCCATGGTGGAGATTCAGACCCTGGTGCCAGAGGATTGAGATGACAGTACTAACCACTGGACCGCCATGCCACTCAAGTGCTTTACAGATGTATTGAATTAAAATGCTGCTACTTATTTCAAAAGTTCCTTCAATATGTATTCAGTTCTTTTAGTTAGTTCTAAGTTCATACTGCCTTTAACAAAAGAAATTAAATCAAATGTGGGTAACAATATTGCTTCCAAAAGCAGGGCATCCTTTTTGCTTCAGACTCAGGGAAGTCAGTGTAACTCATTTTATTAACTCAGCATATGATTAAAATGTATCATCCTGAACCAAGCTGCCCTACCCAACAAAGACACCAGAGGAAGCAGGAAACCTGTGGGTCCTGAGACTTACATTTACTGATTAAGCATGTTGCTTTTCTCCAAAGGCAATTCCATTTGAGAAATCAGGGTCATCCCCTTCCTGGAGCAATTGGGGTTAGGGGCCTTGCTCAAGGTCCCAATGGTGACATCACCTGCCAACTATAGGACTTGAAGTGGCACCCTACTCATCACAAACACAGCATCCTACCCACTGAGTCACACACTGCCCTTTAAACTGGGATTTTTAACGGTGGACGTGTCCAGAATGAGGTAGAAAGAAGAAGGACAGAAGTGCTCAGGACTGATAAAAGAATGTGGCTGAAACTGCCCAAGGGACAGGAATTAAAAGGCATTAACTGGGAAATAGAGGGCACTGGGAATCTAACTGGGAAGGAACTAGGCGAATAATCAAGAAAAAAAACAGCAGAAAACAAAGACGCAATTCAGAAAAAAATTAACCAAGAGTGCAAGCAGAAGCTTGCGATAAAAGACCAAGACTGAGAATATCACTGATAACAGAAAAAAACAGCATGACCTGAATCACAGGGCTGAACAGTGAATAAGACCTGCTGCTCTGCTTATATAGCCTTTGGACACAACACTGGGAGCCATTTTCTTCCTTAACAAAATGCCAGTGCTCATGGTGAGCTAGTAGTGGGGGTATTAAGCGTAAACATATTAATATGCATATTTCATAACACCATAGACCTACTGGGACATAACAGATCAAATATCCATCCATCCTTTTTCAAAATGCTTATCTTAGTCAGTGTCTCTAAGTAACTGATTACATTAGGCCTACATTTACCAAATGTTGTGAAAATTATTTAGTTAGAGATATGACTTTATATAAACATCATATCATTGTTTGCAATCCCAATTCTCTTTAATATAATATAAATACATAGAGAGCCCTGTACTTCTTTGGATAGGCTTTTGGCAAAGTTGAGACTCTGGATGGATGGATTGATGGATGGATGGATGGGTTAAAAAAGTCTAACTCGTGTAGTACATGTTTATAAATTAATGGAGCACAATGCCACAAGAGGGTAGGCCTTCATAGATTGCAGAAAACCCACAGAAAGTTGTAAAAGTCAAATAAATGTTATTACAAAAAAGATGGAATATTAAATATTATTGAATTAGAAATATGTCTTCAATTAATTTCAACAATACCCCGCCTTTTCATGTACAATAAATATATTTTAAAAGATCTGGGAAAATATTACGTGCTGTTGTCTGGGCTCTTTCCTTTCAGTCTAAGTTGTAGGCCGGACGTTTTAGAGAAGCGTACCACAAACGGACCATTGTAGTTTAAATTCCGACTACAGCGGAGCCTAGTGGGGAGTGTTACGGGGAAGTATATCGCACAGATTGCTAACCGAACAGTACCTCGAGGCAGCAGAATTCAGTATTATAGTACAGAAAGGAATTTAATTTTGATCATTAAATATACAACAGAAAATATAATCTAAGAACATGGCTTCCCGGTCGCCATCGTCTTCCCCTGACTCCGCCACAGGCTCAGGTACCGATCCCGCTCGGCCCGACACTGGGGAGCCGCTCGGAGGGGGATCGGATTCTGATTCTGACATGGGGCTGAGGGACCTAGATTGTGGGGCTGTGGGTTTGGGATGTCGGTTGGAAGGGGCGGAGCTAGAGGAAGAATTTGAAGCAGCAGCCGATCGAGTACCGGGTCTTTTACAGACGGCGAGTCGGGATCAGCTACTGTACCTGTACGCCAGGTACAAGCAGGTATGGAACGGCCGCCGGATCACCTGGCATCGCATTCTTTGAATACTGCATTCAGTTCACCTTAAATCACCAAGTCCTATAATATTTTTTAACGGTAGCAAATATAGGTATTCCCTCCAAAACATTGTTTTAATTGTCACTTTAAATATGCCTTGCTTACGTACTGTTACGTGACTTTGAAAAAAATTATGTGTATAACAGGGACGTAACCTCCGTTTTATGTTTTTTTCCAATTTGTATTGGGCAACCTGGGAATAAAGTCTAACTATTATTTATTAGTTCCCAACCTTTAAACTTTAGTTGCATCGAATACTTGACATTTTGTTGTAGGAGGCAGCATTCCCAAGGAAATATATTTATATCAGTGTGTCTTGCTGCTTTGACATTAAAATAGTGTTACAGTGTCACTGTTAATAAGTTAGTCTATGTCTGGGTAGGCTGCTAGATCTGATATAGGTAATCCCAATGTTTAAAAATACATAAGAAATAAACGCCCATTGACACCCTTCTGTGACAGCAGTATAAATGCCTACTGCAGTACTCCATAGCTTATGGCTGCAACTGCCTGCATTAATGCGATTGTCATTTTCGGCCAGGCACCAAGTAGTATTTGTCTGGTTTCGATCAAGATTTAAGGTGAAATATCTCAGTGCCGAAGATGTGGAAGGGGTTTACAAAAAGGTGGACTAACGAGTCTGTCGCCTCATACGGTTGTGTAACAGTGACGTTATTCGGGATGGAATCCGTGTCATGTTTAGACACAGCAGTTTCGGAGACTATTTGGTTTTGTAATAAAATCATTGATTTAATTTAATTTAATTTATTTATTTGCTTACTTACCTCTGCATAGTCAGAAAATCAACTGCTTTGTATGCGTTGTATATAAATGATAAACTAAAAAAGAACTATGAATTATCGCTGCTGATTATTTTCACTGAGTTAAGTGCTTAGCACAGATTCTTTCCTAGAAATGTTCCCTGATTTAAAAAGGCAAAACAGAAAAAAAAAAATCTGTTGTAATTATATATTACAAAAAAGAGTTAATCTGTACCTTAAAACACATGTGTTGTCCCCTAGAGTTCCGTTTATTGCATTTAATTTATTATGTTAGTGCCCTTAGTGAAGGAGATAAAGCACATTGGGTGATGCTGAGAGGGAGTGAGACTGGAAGCCGTCAGTGACAACAGTTTTGTGGGCACTGAGGAGCCCTGGGGTGGGTGATGCGAGGGCTGAATTGCTTACCCTGCTCTCCCCTTTGGTCATGAGCTGTGGGTAATGAACTACAGAACAAGGTCATGAGTACAACTGGCCAAAATGAGGTTTCTCCACAGGGTGACTGCGCTCATGTCCCGTGACAGGGTGAGGAGTTCAGAGAATGAAAGGGACTTCGAAATAGCTGCTCCCTTAGATCGAGAGGAGTCAGCCGAGGTGGGTTGGCCATCTTATAAGGATGTTGGCTCCCAGGGGAGCTGTTCCAGGCACCCCCACTGGGCGGAGGCCCCGGGGAAGACCCTGGACACCCTGGAGGGCTTATATAACCCAGCTGGCTTGGGGACACCTGGGGATCCCCCAGAATGAGATAGTCTGTGGCCTTGGTAAGGGAGGTCTGCTCTGACCTGCTCAGCATGCTGCAACCATGACACTCATGAGAGAAGCACGATGATGATGATGATGAAGAAAATGAAGGACACATTTTGACAAGGGAAAAATGGCTGCTGGACAATACTGACAGAAGTTTAGCTGTGGTAAAGTAGAATGATGTGAAATTCTTCAGAAGTATTTAGCTTTAGTTTTGGATGACCTCTTAATTTATTTAATATTTTAAGTAAATTAACAGGCTGTTTAGTGATCTAACTTCCTTTTAATTTTTTAATTTGCTACAACAGTCTATAGTGTTGATTTTATCCTATTTTTTAAGGTAAAGGTCGGGAAATGCAATACACCGAAGCCAGGATTCTTTGATTTTGAAGGGCAGAAGAAGTGGTAAGTCTTCCAGTCACTGTGTTTATGTGCCATTGAAAGTTTCAGTGTTCAAAATGAATTAGTCCTTTCATGTAGGTTTCTTTGTATATTTCTCGATAGAGCTGCAAAAAAATGATTATTTTAATAATTAGTTCGTTATGCGATCAGGCAGTCAGCTAATTGATTATTTGGACTAAAACACAGGGTTTAAAGAAAAGTGCAAATATTTTATTTAAAAAACATCAATTGATATTTAAGTCACAGTTGTAATAAAATTTTTACATACTAGACACTTAATAATTATATGAATTAATATAGGCTAGTTATTTTTCAGTGACGGTACTTTTTTTTTTTTTACTGTTACTAAATTAAGTCCTCAACAGTTTGCCCATCTCCATTGCTTCACTCAGCAACATAACAGCCTAACTGTGTGTGTGACACAGCCTAACTGCACTGCACACAGCCTAACTGTGTATGTGACACAGCCTAACTGCACTGCACACAGCCTAACTGTGTATGTAACACAGCCTAACTGCACTGCACACAGCCTAACTGTGTATGTGACTTGGTCAAACTTAGCGGGTGTGCTGTTGGAAGTGAGTCTCTCCCGGTGTGTGACCCCTTTTCACATACAGATGTATGTATCAGGTAAAAACAACACAGGATGGATAATAAATTCTCATTTCCACTCAGTTTTCCATGACAGTAAAGTAACAGGGGTGTCAGTGCAGTGAATAAAGGGGGGGACGCCCCTCCCCCATCCTTCTGGAACACTGTAACTGTTACGCATTCACACTGGAGCCGTGTCAGAAAGTTACCGCTAAAGTTACTAGGTTGCCAGGGGTTAGATTATCGGGTAGCCTGCTGTTCCCATTCCCACACGACACCAAAGCGGCAAAATAGCGATATGTAAGCGGGTTGAGTGTGTTGTGTGGATGGGGTACAAGAGTGAGCAGAGAGATGTGTAGTTGCCCCCCCCCCACCTAACTAAATGCTTGCTCTGTGTACCTACCTCGTCTGTTTATCTTTTCCTTAGAAAATACCTAAGTAAACTCATTTTATTAGAGCTTTGTAAATGACAGCGTAATATAGCCTGTTAACCAGTAGAATTCCATAATGTGTTGCACTGGGGGCGGGAATCGGGCCCCCTGGGTGAGTCACCAAGGCTTTGGCTTAGATGATTGATTGGTTGGATAGATAGAAGGTTTTGGTGTGGCTGGCCGCCATGGAGAAATGTCACCAACGGGAGCACTTACCTAATTCACCCTCCAGCTGACTTAATCCATAATCCATTTTCAGTAAGCGCTTGTCTAGTTATCTATTCCTAGTGATCTGGAATCTCTTTCTGGAACTAAAAGACATGGAGAATGAGTGTGGATCAGACTCCTATCTGCCACAGTGCAAACATAAACTTATTGCAAACTTTAAACGTATCATCCATAAGCACCCCGAGGCACAAGTTTAGGTTGTGGCCACCAGAGGTGACAAGTTCAGGTTCTTTTCCAATCAACCACTTGAGTACTCTGTGAATGTGATTCTTTATACTCAACTGGTTGGTTGAAATAAAATCTTGGTCTGGATTTGTACTTTCCGGACCTGAACTTTCCACCGCTGGTGTTGACCTAGTCTTCCAAAGGATTTCTGTAATATAGTCTGTATCAGTATCAGGGCTGCAGATTTCATTCTGATTCACACCCGTCTCCTGCTGTAGAAAGACGTGTAATAATCAGAAGATTATTTCACAAAGCTGAGATGAACTAACCAGTAGCTCAGTTACTATATAAACTTTTATTGTGTGGTACTTGGATGGTATTCAGGGGCCTTTCCTGAGAGAATTTAGAAGTTACACTTTTGATTGCGTTACTCTTTGTCAGTCTGGACAGATTACGTGACATTACATGCATTGTTATCAGCACCGGCATGTGAAATTCCTTAGGCTCCATAGCGAAATTTGAAGTTTAAGCTATTTATCGGAGTTACAAATAAACATAAAGCATGTTGGGTTAATTCTTACCCTAAATTTACCCTAGGAGATTAATAGTGTGTCTAGACCTATATACCTATCTAAAAATGAGAAAATAACAGAATATTGTCAAGGCAGTTGTGAAGGGATAGGCATTTCGATCCCATTTGTGTGTGAGGGCGCAGTGTGGCAGCGAAGTGACGCCCTGCCCGTTGTGTCGCCCCCTGCAGGCAGGCATGGAAGCAGCTCGGAGACATGAGTGCGACTCAGGCCATGCAGGAGTATGTGCTGTGTGTGCAGGGGCTGGACCCGGACAGCGGCAATAAGGTGAGAAGCCTCCTCCTGCAGTGCTGCTTAAAAACATATTTTGTTAATTAAAGTATTTAAGAGGCCCTGCCAGAGTAAAGCTTTGTAGTTAGGATCCATTATTAAAAACATTACCATACTCACCAGCAGGGGGCAGTGGGACACTAAGCAGCACTGAGGTCTTTGCATCCACATTTTTAATTTTAGTCTATGTTATCTCCAGAGAGTCTTTCGGCGTCTCCCAGAGGTTTTCCGAGGCGTCAGACGCGGTTGCTTTTTTTAGCCTGCCTGTTAATGTTCAGAGTCTAAATGACTGTAATTCCCTGCATACAGACCGATTAGGGCATGTCAAATATAATTAGCGTTTCCCGTATAGTTATCTGCAGATCCCTTACCGCTTTCCACCTACACAAATACGGGTTCGTGAGAAGAATCGACACGGTTGTTATCTATAAAATCGTTATGTATTTTTCATATAGTCTAGTTCTAATTTACAATACACGATGGCCCTACATCAGCACCTGTTGATTATAATTTTTATTTTTCCCCACTTCTCTTTATGTGTTATTTTAAAAATGTTTGTATGTTGGTTTCGTTATCTTATTCTGTGTATTACACATTTCCTGTTTAGCGCAATTCTGATGAAAGGAATGTAAATGCGCAGATGTACAGTGCATGTAACAAATCAAACTTGAAACTGTGGTCCGACCAGAGGGAACCGGATAATCAGACGATCAGCAGACGGTGTGTTAAGTAAACGTGGGGGAGGCTTGCCTGTGGAGGTGATGGATTTGGGTTTGGGGCGCGTGACGCGCGTAAGGGAGCGCGTGCGTGCCTGGGCGCAGGGCGGCCTGGGAGTCTGTCATTCGCTAAATGAGACAACAATTACAATGGCAGGTCTTTCGGGGGGGGGCACTCTCACAGCTGACAGGAACCCCCCTCCCCTGGGACGCTCGGCACTAGGAGTATAATGAAAGAAGCAACACAGCAAAGGAGCAAACCTGACATTTTAAAGGACGTTTTTAAAACTATGCATACATATGGTATTAAATGGTAAAGAACATTAAGTGGATTATTAAAAAAAAAAAAAAAACCTGCAGGGGCTTACCATATTGAGAGAGTTAATGTCTGAATGCAGCGAGCAGTGATGTAAATGCACAGAACAATAAAGGTTCGATTCCTGAGCTCTATGCTGTGCTAAGGGACTGAGCCTGACTCCTGTAAAATATCCTGGCCTATAAATGGATATAAAATGCAAGTTGGGTAAAAGCACCTAGCAAGTAAAATAAATCACTTTAAATTACAATATATCCTCCATTAAATTAACTTGTAAAATAGGTTTATTACACCATAGCTTTATTATTATTATTATTATTATTATTATTATTTAGCAGTAGTAGTAGTATTGAGGTTAAAATATAAAAGACACTATTTAAGTTAGAGATGGGCGATCCACATTTTTTCAGTTCCGATCCGATTCTGATACACAACTCGCGATACCGATACAGATTCCG
>JAODJU010000033.1:22983974-22994035 GCA_026776725.1 Gnathonemus echidnorhynchus
GGGGGGGGGGGGGGGGGGGGGGGGGGCTCTGTCAGGCCCACTGACCCCCGCTGGCCTGGCTCTCCAGGTCAGACCGGTAAATTCAGCACAGTGCCGAACCTGGGCCAAGTATGACCGTATCAGCTTACAGTGTTTCTGAGAAGAATGGGGATCGTGGCACAAAGTCAAATGTGCGCCGCAAATTTGATACGGTTTGGACAAATTCAGTGTTATTCCCAAAAACGCATAATTACCAGATCCTGTTGAAATACAGGTGTTCATAAATTACAGCATTTTATAAATTTAACATTTTACAAATCTGTGTACGTTTTTAATAACGATGAACTGCAGCCTCTCAGTTTGGCCGTTAAATGTGATTTAATGTGACACGCGTCCTCCGGGCGTCTTTCAGGGCCGGGCCCTGCTGCACTGGGCCTGCGATCGGGGACACAAGGAGCTGGTGGCCATACTCCTGAAGAACAAGGCAGACATCAACAGCCAGGTGAGTCATACACTCTCCTCCGGGGTCAAAGGGTACAGGTCCAGTGCTTCAGATGAGGTGGGGTAGCACCGTACGCATGATTGGGTTATTTTACCTGCACTACTGATGTATTAACTAGTTCTTGAAACAATGAAAGGTGTTACTGGGATGATGTTTGTGACGTTCCATCCTAGGTTAAACCTCAGCGCCGCAATGGGAAATCTGTTTATAGTTCCTGTATGAGGCCAGTAAGCATCGAGAAACTGTCGTATGGGGAAAGTATTTTTTTGTTGGTTACTGATGAGTCTCGTCACTCTCAATGAGATCCTGAAGCAGGTCAATCCTGCCTCTCAGGTTTACAGGAGGATTCGACTGTATCTAAATCTGGCCAAAAGGCACTTGGGTGGGGGGGGTGAATACTGCGGGTTACGGAGCCGTAGCTGTGCTTTGCTGTTTCGGAGTAAGAAGAATCAATTGGAAGTAATCAGGCAAATTGTGTGCATTATACAAGCGGAATAATCAGAACATTTACAAATCACTTTCATTTTTGTGGTCATAAACCTCCTTTTCCTCCCCCACGGATGAACGTCAGGGGCTGCCTGGCCTGGAATTTTCTATGCATTATTATATTCTTTTTGAAATTTAACGCAATTAACTTCAGCTATTTGATATGGAAGGACAATGTGTATTCATTAATCCCCCTAAATGCCGATCTCGCCTGTCATTATGGTTATTGGTATGCGCCCGCCATGCCGGTAACCAATAGACTATGAAGGTTTGTCATTAAGTTCTTGAAACGTTAAGTCCTGCTATTTTTTTGCACGTTTCAATTAACCGCCTGACAGACTTTAAAAAGGGGGTAATCCTCAGGTGCCCCCCCCCCCTCCATTTTGGAGATTGAAAATTTTACTGTGGTATGACTGGCATGCGAGTCTTGTTTGCGTGACTTTATTTGTTGTGTTCCAGTTAAACAAACACTGGATCTTAAGAATAGTACTGGCAGGATTTCAATAGTAAATTTTTACCAAATCGCCTGTATTCATATATCATCAGAGTTTCTCTCCTCTAATTACAAACTGCAAACTTGCCCGTAACTCATACTAAGCTGCAGGTAAATCAAAATCACAATGGCGGAATCTGTAAGCTGCATGGATTCCTGGGTAGCCGCGAGGTTGGGTATCTCCCATAATTCTCTCTTGATCTGCATGTGAAGAAGCAGGTGGGGTGGGGGCTGTACTTATAAACCAGGTAGTAGGTCTGGGTCCGTGACATGCGGAGCGGCACCATCAGCTCTGTATTTATTGAATGTTAGTTTAATCGGTACAGAGTTCCGATTGAATTCCGAATGAATATTTCTTCTTAAATGCGTCGCTGTGCTTTTTCAGACTATATCAAGTGATATTAGGAAAATAAGAGCAAAAAAAACATTCTGATACAAGGGCATCAAAAATGCAGCCGGTCTCCGTGGTGAAGGGCATGGGGTGGGGCTGCATTGCATTGTGGGTACAATCAGATTCATAATCTACATTGACCCTACCAACTGTCAGTGAATAATGGTGATTTATTTTTAATTTGTTGATTAAACATTGACCTCCCCCATTTATATTAGAAAATTATTTGAATTAATCAACTGATTGTTTGTTTTACTGATTTGTCCAGCCCCATAAACTCTATTGCTGACTCTTTCATTCACTTACACATCAACTGTAATCCCGGATCAGGATCGGCCACAATAGGGTCCCATCGTCATGGATATGCAGATCAAATTCTTCACCAGCTGTCGAAGGGACGGCGCACAGGGACGAAGCCGTAGGCTGGGGGACCTAGACGCCCCAGGTCTCGTTCGGCCCGCTTATGACCCCCACAGGGGGGTCACCTGCCCTCCCCATTACCGCTGACCGGTCTGGTGTTGCCCCCAAGAAAGATGTAAATAGGCGAGCTGAGGACGTCAGGTCAGTAATGATGATGAAACGATGATCCCTGCAGACACTAAATCAAGACAAAAGTCATTTTACTGCACTTGCTCCTGCAGGGAGGCCTACTCAGGCGCATCAGGGTAATTTATGATTATTAAAATCTATGAAATGTATTCACTTTTCCAGCGTACACTTTTATAGCTAACAGTTTCATGTAACTTAAAATGTTAGGTTTTGTTTGCCCAGCTGAGCATAATTGTGACTCTGGGGTGTGGGGGTGACAGCTGCAAGGCCCGCCCAGTGTTTTCTTATTGGCCAGAAGTCTGGTTTCTTTAACATGGTTTGACAGTCCCCTTGTCAATTGCTTGGCTGTCAGTCGTCCATTCGCGCTTGTCCCGTAGCTCGCAGACGGGGTAGCGCTAGCCTGTGTCCGAGGTTCTCCAGCTTCAGATGTTCCATCCATCCATCTAGTTCTTGGGTTTTGCAGATTTAGTGATATTTTGCTTCTGAACGCCTTCGAAAGGCCAGCGGAGCAAAAAGCCTGGCGAGTGGATTGTACCAAGCATGGACTGGGGGGGAAAGGGGCATAAACTGGGTAAGGCTGCAATTGACAGTGGCAGGTACTAAATTCAGTTCTTGTGGGGGAGGGGGATGGGTGAGGCTTTCCTGAAATATCTCCCCACCCCAACCCTTGCCGATGGCTCTTTATTTTTTATTAAAACAGCATGATCCATGAGGCTGAGTGGGTGACTGCGACGTCACTAATTCTAATTAATCCGCTGCGGGGCCCCGGGAGCGGCGGCCGAGAGCGCTCACAGTCTATCAGATTGAAATTCATAACTTAATTGAGGTCAGAGCCTTGTGCCGGAGAACAACAGTTCTCTGGCTGGGCCCAGGTAGATCAATAGTAATAAATATCGGGCCGGGCTACCAGTAGTTCATGGTGACAAATTGTGTGGGACAGAGGCTGGGTCCCCACCCCACAGGGTACTGGTGTAGTTTGGGGATGCCTGACGGGGAGAGGTGTCGCCTTGGAGGGCCCGTTTGGCCGTGGGGCAAAAGCTCGAGGTGCGAAGCGTCGAACGGCGCATCCTGTTTTCGTCGCGGGCCGGTCTGAAGCGTGTCTGTAGGTGCGCTGGGCGCGGACCATCAGAGTTATTTCGCTGTCTTGTTTCTCAGTTTGGTGTTACCGTATCGTACATCTGGGTGACCAGTGTCTGCATACTCTCTGCTCTAAGCCGGCAGCGTGTCGAGGATTCACTTAAGAGCAGCTGCGTGATGCTGAAGTGTTTCGTTTGGGCCCGATGCAGATGACGCTTGGACCCCAAATAGGCTAGATTCAGAGCTTCATTACTCCTTAATTTGACAGTAGGATGCTCCTGCAGAAAGGCTTCTGAAGACAGTCCAAGCTTACGTTTGCTTTTATATATATATATATATATATATATATATATATATATATATTTTGTGTGTGTGTGTGTGTGTGTTGAACAGGTCTATACATTGTCCTTTTATTAAACAAACTAAATATTTTATTTTTATGTTATTTTATATGTTATTTATCTTACTTACATAACAGCATGTCATTTTTGTCTCTACGCGGTCGCGCGTTTACACTTCTCCTATGCTTTCTGTATCGCGCATGGCGGAGTTCTGCCCCGGAGTTCCACAGACACTTGCACGCACACACAGGTGAGCACACACCCACCAGCGGACAGAGAGCGTGCGTCGGAAAATATGTTGCGTCGACCACCTGAAAAGCAGACGAAAATATCTGCGTTTTTCGACTATTGTCATTAAAAGAAACACATGAACACTATGAATCCTGTCGGTGTCCACCCCCCCCCCCCCAGCTGTAAACCTAGGGTGTATGTGTATATATATGTATATAATATATATAAAACATATATAATATATACTATATTGTGGGGAATAAAATATCCCCCCCAGTGTGTTTCGATGTTGAGGACCATTTTTTCGGCCCCCACAGGGAGAAATTGTATTTTATTAAAATCTGTGACTGCCGTCAAAAATGTAAAAATGCCAAAAGTCTCGTATTTTGGTTTCTTATGGTTAAGATTAGGGCTGAGTTGGGGTTATGGTTTGTCATTGTTGGGATTGGGGATTTTCCCATAGAAATGAATGAACGGTCCCCACAAAGATTTGGATACTGCCTGTCTGTGTGTTTATGTATACATGCTTGTATAAAGAAAGAAGAGCAGCTGATTGAAATTCAAAGATGGCAGTGTTACTACACTCTCTCCTTAGTATCCTTCCTAGCAAAGCCTCATAACAAATGGCCCAGTCATCTCAGTCATAACAAATATCTCGCGGTATTTGTCATGAGTCCTGGGGGGGTGGAGGTCCTGTTGCCAGCCGCATGACGAGAGGTCCCAGGTGACCCCCACCCCCGGATGCGTGGCAGGGCCGTCTAGAACTCCACCATCTACCTCGACGTTGGTGGGGATGTTGGAGAAACCCAGCCTTGTTCCCCCCCCGCCGAATCACCATTCTTGGCTTAGGGTTTTCTTTTTTTCAAAGTGTACTGGCGTACCACAGAAAATAGACTCTGTGCTGTTTTCTGATTAGGTTAATGAGGGCAGGTAACTAAGGTAAAAATTAGGCCTCTTCATTAGGGGTGAATCCATCACCGCTGAGCTGAGTTTGTGGCCCCCTGCACATCCACTCCAAATGGTTGGGGGTCTGAACACCTGCACCAGATTTCAGTGAAACTAATTTTTTGGTCAGTCTAACGTGCTCAATGCCCGGGTCTACCTCAGTTAGGACCACGATGCCCGTCTGTCCGCCCGCACCTGCTTGCTGAGCGTGGAGGCTCTCCTGTCATCCCGCTAATTCTCCCCGGCTGGCAGTGTACTCTCTCACCCTTTCATTTGTTTCGTTTTACTGTCTGTCCTCCCTACACCTCCGCCTTAAAGCTGTCAGCCCCGTCTCGCGGCAGCATGCTGACTGTTCCGGCTCCACGACCCACCCTGCTTCTTTATGGATTCCCGTCTGCAAACACTTCAGCTTCGCCTGGCCCATTGATTTTCATATTACACCTCTTGATGTGTTTATTTATTTTATATATTTCTTTTTAAACATCACTGATGAGCTGCACGGTTTGGAGCCGCTGTTATTTTATTTTGCCACGTTAAATTACTTAATGGATCCTGAGGGGTCCCTAGAGATGGATAGAGCAATGGAAGGAGAGAGGGAGGGAGGGAGGGAGGGAGGGAGAGATTGAGGGAGAGATTGAGTGAGTGTAGTGAGGACCCGGGGATGCCTGACTTTTTTGTTTCTTTTTCTTTTTTTTTATCCCCCCCTCGTGAAAAAAGCCTCTCACAAAACCAAGCTGACGATTGTGGTGTGACTATGCTGTGTGACAGTGCCACATGTTGGTGTAGTGTTACAGTGCTGCGTGATGGTGCCGAGTGACAGTGCCGTGTGACAATATGGCGTGACGGTGCACTGTGATGTGCGTTACAGTGAAGCATGATGATACAGTGCCTCGTGACGGTGTGGTGTGACAGTGTCTCGTGACGGCATGGCATTACAGTGCAGCATGAAGATGCAGTGTGACAGTGCATTGTGACAGTGCTGCTTGATGATGCAGTGTGACAGTACCGTATGACGGGGAGGCGTGACAGTGTGGTATGACGGAGCGGTGTGATAGTACCGTTTGGCAGTGCAGGGTGACAGTGCGATGTAATGGTGTTCTGTGATAGTGCCATGTGATGGTGCAGTGCACGATGTGATGCAGCCCAGTGACACTGGGGTGAGACGGTGCCACGTGACGGTGCTCTGTGGCAATGTGGCGTGACAGTGCAGTGTGACTGTACAATGTGGCATGATGGTGCAGTGTGACATTATGATGTGATGGAGCTGTGTGACAGTGTAATGTGACAGTGGCTTGTAACAGTACGGTGGGGGTGGGCTGTTATCCCAAAAGCACCTGTCGGAGTGCTTGTAAGTTGGAATTTCCCCATTAAATAAGCAAGTGGCCTTATGGCTATTTGTGGGGCGACAGGTAGGACGCGCAGTAGACAGCTGGGGGGTGCCAGTCAAACATTCCCAAGGTGTCCTTGAAGTTCACTGGCGGCCGTCTCACATTCAATTAAGGCCGTGCCTCTTCTCTGATCATTTTAACACCATATGCCCCCTCCCACGTCTGTCCATGCGGACCGGCCCTGCGGGGAATCACATTATGGAACCGGCCGCTACCATGGTTAGTCGGGGGAGAGCGGGGATGGGATGATGGTTCTGGTGTGGGGGACCGTGGCGGCCCTCTTTTGTGGGGTGCCTTTGTTGTGACGGCCAGTATCAGCCAGTCTCTCATCATGCTCAGGTCCTGGCAGGTGCGTAGAGCGGCCAGCATCCAAAACACCTCCATGCTAATTAATCTCCTGCTGTCTACTTGGTGGCATCTGCTCATCATAAGCGTATCTGCATATGAATCGGCCAGTAGCTTGTCGATCTCCCTCCTGTAGTCCCCCATTGTCATTATAATAGAGTCGGCTGCAGCTGTATGCATTGATCATCAGTCATAATCGATTGTCCGCTTTCTGCCGGGGGACAAGCAGGGGGGCGAGAGAGAGGAGGGAAGCGGATGGTGTCGGACAGACGTCCCCCCCGGTGGCCGTCAGGATTCCAGCCGCTGAGGTTCAGCATAGCTGTGAGGGCCAACATACAAATGCCTCCCAGTACACAGCGTCCGTGTCGTCATATCACACTTTGAATTTCCAATTTGAAGAATTTCCACACGGCTGACATCTTGATAGTTTGCAGCTTCAAGCCGTGTATCTTCAGCTTGCTGCAGCGTGTGACGGAACCTTGCAATCTGTGCAACTGATGCAAATGAGGCGGACGTGGGATATTAAAAAGATTTGAGCTTTGGATCAGGCTCTGGTAGCCTACACTGATCAATTAGAAATGCCTGGACTGGTCTCAGTTCTGGTCTTTGAAAAATCACTGATTTGGTCCATAGGGAGGCTGGCATGGTATAGGGGGGTCCGGACACCACATGCCAACTACGGGTCCTTCAGTATTCACAGCGGCTGATGTGTGGAAACGTCCCACAACTGACATGAACCTCTGTCTATTGCTTGCCTTCTCTGTTGAGTTTTGTGACCTTTCACTCACCGTGGTGCGTTTTAGCTACATACATCTTATGTGTCCTGTAATGTGTCCGGAAAGGACCCAAGTCTCATTATTTGCATTCAACATTAAATTAGGTTTCTCCTTTCCATTGTGCTTCTCTTACCAGCGCATGTGGGTCTGTAAAGCCTACCCATCCAGCATCCGTGTTCCTGTCATTTTTTTCCCGGATCCAGAAAAGTTCTGATCTTTCTAAAGACGTTTCCATAATGGGATGAGTGGAAATAGGGGCTCCACTGCCCAGACACGTCCTACTTGCCTCCACAACCAAATGGGACTCAATCCAATTTTCCACTGATTCCATCAGGTTCCTTTCTGGAGAATTAGAGAGGGGGTCGAGTTGCTGACCCCTCGGCCTGTAGCCCCAGGAGCATCCGCTGGCCCCCCAGGGGCTCCTCAGGTCCAGGCTCCAGCCGGGTTTGTTTTGTGCTCCAGGGGGCACTGTTGTGGCCTCAGTCTGGTGGCTGTCATCTGTCTGTCCGATCCATAACTTTGTATGCAGCCACCCCCCCTCCCCACCCAGTACCCGCAGATTAGTGAAAGCAGATTAGGCCCCTAAACCCCTCACAGTTTAATTACGCCTGCATGTGTTGCCGTGCATCGCAAACTGACCGCTTCTCTACTTTCGGAAAACATCTGGCGCTCTTCCATGGGGGCGGGGTACCCCTCGTCCAATGCGCTGCGACACCCCTGATGCACGCTACACTCTGCTGCAGGGTGTATCTGCACAGGGGACCATTACCAAACTTTTGCTATTTTTTACAACTCAATGACATTGTTTGCGAATGAAAATGTAGCTTAGACCTGCATTGCTAACCACGTGAAGAAAATACCAGAAGGAAAACATACATTTCAATAGGTTCCTTATAGTTTACTATTATTTACTTAGCAATTTTTTGTAATTATTTTTCATTTGTTTTTTTCAATTATAAGTTCAATTGCAGTCAACACGTTTTCTGTGCATTGTGATTTTTTTTGCTGTTATTCTGAATGGCTGCAGTCTGAAAACACCTGACTGGTTATACAGCTGATCTCTGGGGCCGGTTTCTGCAGAGATGAAATCTCCATCAGCGGTCTGTCCGCCCGCTGGGAATTAAACACTCTAATCCAATCAGTCAGCTTCCCGAGAAGCCGTCCTCCGGGAAAATGGCGGGATCTCTCTCCGGGCCCCTTAAAAGCGTGGCTGTGAGTGCCTGCCGGGATGTGAGCAGGGAACAATGGGCTCCAGGGATGAGTGTGTCTGGCAGTAGGTGGGGTGCCATCTGTGGGGCTGGGAGGGGGCACCATGGTCACCCGCCATGCCATGTGGCCCAGGTTAACACATCAGGAAAACAACAAATAGATTGGAAACCTCCCATCTAACCTTCATGTGCCTGGGTTTGAGGGACATCAAAAAAGGAGACCACCCCCCCACCCTCCCCAGAATGAGATTGCCCAGATCTCCATTCACGTCTTTGTGATCTTCGTAAAATCTCACACCGCAGCCGGCAGCAACAATATCGGCATTTGTCATCATTATGGGGTTGAAAAGCTGTGCTCAAGTGGTAATTAGAAGACAACACCCAGATGAAATGTACGCATCACACCACTAGGGGCGACCCCCCCCCCCCAAAAAAAAAAAAAAAAAAGCTTAGCATGGGATTTATGCCTTGGGTGACCCCTGTCCCAAACACGGCTCTCCCTCCCCCATCACAGCCTTTTCCGTGGGTCGACATCAATCTGAATTGGACTATGGGGGCATCGGAAGAGCACTGCCCCCTTAGTCTGTCTCCGGTAATTTGTTTTGCGCAATATGGCCTCTTGGAAATCCTCTTAGACTCCCTCCCAGCAGAGACCATCTCACCTTTTTGTGCCCGGAGACCCGGGAGGCCTGTTTGGGCCTGATTATCCCATTGGTCACGCTGCCGTAACTCGGCTTGGGAGTGCCTTCCCCGCAATGTCTGCGATTTCACGCTCGCCCCAGACTCAGGGCCTGTCCTCGCCTTTCAGTAGGTTCAGTTGCTCTTTCTAGTGGGAAGTAAATCAATATTTAATCTTTTCACATTAGTCAGGAATCACGGTGGCTTTGTTTGTTAAGGTGTATATTTACACGTTTTATGTTTCTGTGTTTCAGGACAATGAAGGCCAGACAGCGTTACACTACGGTAAGTGTTTGGCAAAGCTTTGAGGGACAGATCTTGTGAGATTGTGTGGTATGAAAATATATAAAATATAGCACCACTGTCTGATTACAGAATCCTGTATAATAGATTTTTTATAATTTTATAAAAAGAATTTAACAAATTATCTGATTAGCAATGACATATATAACATGACGATATTTTGCTAGCCAGGTTGGTTTCCAGGCCATCTTGAGTTGGTTTACTGGCTGTTTCCAGGTGGATCGGGTCAGTTTCCTGGCCGTTTGTGTCGGTTTCCAGGTGGATCGGGTCAGTTTCCTGGCCGTTTGTGTCGGTTTCCAGGTGGATCGGGTCAGTTTCCTGGCCGTTTGTGTCGGTTTCCAGGTGGATCGGGTCAGTTTCCTGGCCGTT
>JAODJU010000033.1:22994660-23006682 GCA_026776725.1 Gnathonemus echidnorhynchus
GTTGGTTTCTGGCCCAATTGGGTCCGTTTCTTGGCCGTTTGTGTTGGTTTCTGGGCTGATCAGGTCAGTTTCCTGGCTGATTGTGTTGGTTTCTGGCCCAATTGGGTCCGTTTCTTGGCCGTTTGTGTTGGTTTCTGGGCTGATCAGGTCAGTTTCCTGGCCGTTTGTGTCAGTTTCCAGTTTGGGCTTCGGTGCCAGCCTGCAGCTCTGGCCTTGCCCGCGTAATGTCACTGAGCATCACTTCACTATCAGCGGCTCCTGTGTCCCGTCTGTGGCTGTCTGCTTCTCCTGGGGGCCACAGCCATGCGCCACCCCACCCCCACCCCCGCAAAAGCCACCATGGCTCCCAGAGGAAATCAGCCGCCCTCCACGGGGGCCGTGGGACAGAACGAGGGCAGGTCCGCCCGTGTCCCCCGAGCGAGGATGCCATCTGTCGCTGGGATGGCACGCTGGCAGGGACCGGGCCCACGGGGCAGTGCCGCTGCAAGGAAACGACTCATAAACATGAGCGATGAAGTCCGGGCAGCGGCGGCGGAGAATGAGAATTCATCCCCCTTCTTGTGCCGGGGCCACCACCGATGGCGAGTGATTAATTGAAGGTTTACTGTGCACCGTAAATTGTTCTCCTCCTCAAGGGCTCCCAGGGGGCCGGGGAGGACCAGGGCGTTTTTACAGGCCGCGGGCCGGCATTCAGAGCTCAGAAAATAAAACACAATTTTAAAAAAATCAAGAAACTGACATAAGTACACCCGCCCTCCCCACCACACACACACACTTCGATGAATTCAATGCTACCTGGAATCCCCTGGTGGGAGGCAGATTAAAAGACGTCCCCGTCGCTCGGGAATTCCTGCTAGCATCAGCCTGTCAGTGAGGGGTGGGTGTGTTTTTTCTTTTAATGAAGAGGATTGACACTCTGGTGAAAAAGCGCTCGGAGTGCAGGAATCTGGACGCATCAGCGCAGTGGCTCGGTAACTCGGTTAAGAAAGATGGGCAGCTAAGCGGACCCTGATAGCGGCTTGGAGCAGGCCCCATGGGCCGGACCCTACCAGCGATTCAGAACGGGCCTCGTGGGCCGGACCCTGATAGCGGCTCGGAACAGGCCCTATGGGCCAGACCCTACTAGCAGCTTGGAGCGGGCCCCGTGGGCCGGACCCTACCAGCGATTCAGAACGGGCTCCATGGGCCGGACCATACTAGCGGCTTGGAGCGGGCCCCGTGGGCCGGACCCTGATAGCTGCTTGCCGAGGCCCAACATGGACCAGACCATGATAAAACCTATGTCCTCCAGCAGGGGGTGCGATTATCTGTATCTCTTTACTTGGTTTTAAACCGATTTTTACATGACTTTGGTCAGATAAAAGGAAGCACATTGCCTTTAGCTGAAACTCTCATCCCGTGGATAAAAATGCAAATGAACTCTAGTGCTATAAAAATGCTTCATTTGTATGTGTGTGGCCAATAAAAATGCTCGTTCCGACCAGAGAGGAAACTTAGATTTGCATTTACACGACCTCGTTAGCTACCTGATTTTGGACATTCTCTTCATAACCCACCTGCTGTGAATGTGTCGCATGTCAATGGCCCTTCAGCAGCTCAGATCACATAACCCAGGGCCCCCCTGCTTCTCACCACTGGCCCTCTCTCACCTTTCTGAGTGTGGAATTGCGTTCCTAACAGGCTTTTTTGGTCCCCTCAGCGTCTGCCTGCGAGTTTGCTGACATCGTAGAGCTGCTTCTCCAAGCCGGCGCTGACCCCTCCATCAAAGACCAGGAGGGCTCCCTTCCAGAAGAGGTCACAGACTCCAAGGACATCTCCACTCTCCTTCGCCAGTACGCTGCTACCAAAGGCTAGACCAAGGCATCCGTCAGTCCCCTATGAGACAACCCTCCCCTCTACCCATGAGAATAGCAAGCCGCCCCCCTTTCAGAAAGATCAATAATTCCATGGGATGCATTTACCATTGTTATTAAAAACAAAAACCTCACAAGTATGGCCTCTTTTGGTCCTTCAGTATTTTACATGAGAATGTATGTAGCCAGGGACTAGCTCTGTTTCGTGTTTGACAGGACTTTTGGTCTCTCCATCTTGACTTTACATATGATTCAGCTCTTAGCTTAGCAACCACTGGCTTCAGTCTTTCCCAGGTGTTATTTATAATTTACTGTAACGGTTTTGTTGTCAGTGGATCAGTGAGTTTGAGGGTGGTGTTCTTCATCTCATCTTTCCGGCATCCAGTACGATTTACGCACATTTTATTTGATCGATCAAAACTTGATGACATCCAAGCTGCGGTTTTCAGATTTCTGCATACATATGATTTGATTTTACTTGGTTATTTGAAAAGTATTATAATTTGTATTTCTTTTTCCAGATATACATTTGAATGCTAGGGCCAACATTATGTGAGACAACCACAAACTTGAGGTTTGGATTAACAGCACTGTTACAAGGAAGCCACTTCCTGGCTTCCTTGGTTGTAAAATATGAATGTATAAATCTGCAGAAGACTGATGCTTTAGCCAGTGACCTTCTGACTCGTGCCCTCGACTGTCCCCATCACACTCGGATGAGTTCTCTGATCTTGATGGATCTTTGGAAATAAACTTGGAACTTGCAGACAGTTTCGCAGCTGTGTGTTTCTTCGTATCCGGTATAAGAAAGAATCTTTGTGAATGACGGACAAGGACAATGTTCATAACCTTGCCCCATCTGAGACTACATCTCTTAATCAAGTGCAAGGCTACAAAAATAACCGTTAAAATGTTTTAATGTGGTTTGTTTTCATACATCTATCTTGCAACAGCTTATCCTGGCCAGGGTTGTGCAGTGGTTTATTTTCAGTCAATTAATATATTAAATTTATAAAATATTTATAATACTCTGCCACGCTGACCGGGATAAGCGGTTGCAAGATGGATAGATGGAATATATATATATTACATTAAATTAAAATACTTTGGCCTGAACTAAATTGTTTGAACAGTGATGTACAGTAGGCAAGAATCCAAACATGGCACTTAACTTTGATTGACTTTGGTCAGCATGACTCCAATTAATCAGTTAATTACCAAAAATTAAGTGTCATTTTAATAAAATGGCCTGGGCCCCATGTCAATGTACAGTGAGGTTCACAGTGACTGTTCTGCTAGGTTTAGGAATGAGTGACATTGCCTGATCTTTTTCATGTTTTTTGTAGATATTTTCTGCTCAGGTTGATGATCTTCCAATACTGCTTATCTGGCAGAGCTGTGATGTCCCTGCAGTGAGGGCTGGTCAATTAATCAAATTTTAATTTCAGTTACGATTTTGATTTCCAATGATTATCAAAACAAAATAAGATAAAACTAGTATTGTTAAAGATAAAACAGGCATTGTGAACATGAATGCCCCTTGAACACTATATAGAAGGGAAAATAAAGTACTGTACTACTAAACACATATTAACTACAAAGTTTAACTGTCACATTTGTCAGGTGTCCCATTTTCATAATACTCGCGTTTTATGCCATATTTCGTTTTGAAGTGATGCTGCTGTTTTGTTTTGTTATAAATTAAACTGTAGTAAAATTATATTTAGAGTTCAAGGAAATAAAATGTTAAAAATACATTTTCAAATTCAATAAATGCATGATATTTCCGAAGTTAATGAGTAATCATGTTAAATAAGCGTAATTATGATGTTTACCATAATCAAGCAGCCCATCCCAGGAAACACTGGACTCGAGACTAAGGACACCCAAGACAGGATGACCGTCCACACGGGCTCCACACTCACACATACGCAAAATGCAGGGAGACCAGAGTGAATGTGCACGTACACGGGAAAACGGGAAAGGTAATAGCTGTCAGCAGTGGGAAAGCTGTCATGGTGACAATCCAGCACAACTGAGGGGCCATTTTTCGGGACACTATATTACACTTAGAGAAAGTGCGTCCCGCCTAACCCAACGATCCCATATTCCCGCCCTGAAGCTGTTCTCCTACGATCACTCCATGTACCAGATATTATGTCACTTACAGTATATTCAGGCGCTCCTCAGCACATGGGGCTGCCTACAAATCAGCTTTAGATCTATAAAAGCCCCCCCCCCCCCAACTCACACACACGCACAAATCCAGGAACCCTCACTAAATGAAAATTCAAAATCCAAATCTCTGCTCGTAACTACATCTTATTAAAGAACCTAATGCATATCTGACCAAACAATGGGGACATACTGTAATCCTCCTCCGGCAAAATCCCGCTTAATATGAAGCATTAAATAACACGCACAAAACAGACCTGTCAGCTGCTCTCTGTCTCCCGCGAAAACTCCTATGTGTGGTGTTATATTTAACAAAATGGTTTGGTGGCCAATAGTCATTCATCTTCATACATTCCCTCCCTGAGCAGGAAAGGTTAGGTCTGTATGTTTCACAAAGGCGCTCACCTTCCTTTTTCAGATGCCTGACTTCCCCGGCGGGAGGGGCTCAGCCCCGGTGACTGCGCGCTCCCGGTGCGCGTCTCCGCAGCTGTGACACTAAGCCCATTATATTTCCATTATGGCTCTCAATTTTCCCTGAGCTCTTCACTCCTGACACTGCCTCCTCTCAAATCATGTCCCATATTGCTTAACCTTCTTTACTTAACGTTTATGCATTTTACAAGTTCCCCCACTCTCTGTTTCCCTAACACCATTAGAGACAGATGGCAGACGTTTGTAAACGGGATGAGTATGGCCGCTCTCTCCCCTCTCTCGGGGTTGACTATTGTATCGGGCACAGCTTAATGCGAGGCTTTATTCCTAGACGGAGTACTCAGAGACAAGCGAAATCCCCCAGTTGAAGCAAAGTGAAAACCTCTCATATGGGCATTAGGGACTGTGCTCGGGTTGGAAATGCACAGCAATACTCTTCTCTACACGGTGAAGCCATATTTCAGCCAGCTGTTACTTAAGGTCTGAAGTGTTTGCAGAGTCCGCAACCCATTAACTACACGCAGCATAGATTCACACGGCCTCCCTTCTGCGCGGGAAGTCATCCAAAGATTTTATTCTCAAATCATCTGCTCTTATAACTAAATAACGTGAAATAAAGTTAATTTTGCTTGACAAAATAAAATCTACGCAAGCCTCGATCTGCATGAACTTCAATTCGTCATGTCATACCGCATGGCCGAAAAAAAAGATCATTTGAGGGAAAAATGATTTCCACTTCACAGTGGCATCTTATATTTAATACTTTATCGGTTTATAAATTCATTGTCTACTGTTGCATTCGGGAAGTTTGTAATAAAAGCCGCAGATCGATGAAAATGGCCATTTGTGTTTGTGTTTGTCATCTTTGCAAAAGCAACAGTGCGGGAATTCCCCAGATTTATTTGTATACTAGTGCTGTAAGTGGCGTGTAAATTATCCCAACTGTCTTTGTCGCAATTTATCTTTGTTATGCAGTACTATTAATGGTTACCCGCTAATGGCCAAAGCTTGTCTGATCAATGGCAGAAAGAAATCACCCAGTTTTCTGACATTATTTTATAAGCGGGTAGATCACATTTGGCCACGCCGGAAGTTCGCAATTCAGTTTTAGATATTTGTACAGCAGTGGTACATTTCTGCTAGGTTTGTATATACGATCTTAAAATCAATCTTGCATAAAGAAGCAATTCAGTGAGTGCTAACAATCGCGAATGCATGGCGGTGGCATATTCCCCGCATTTTGTCTCCGGTTATGATTTATTTCCTTGTTAGATCTGCTTTCGCCGGTAACGTCTGCCCATCCATTTAACTCGTTACACATCAGACAGGCGCGGAGCCTTTTATTTACTGTGCATGATTTTGTGCGGACATGTTTCCGCCGTTTTAAGCAAAGATCCCTCTTTCGTGTCCACACAGCACATTTATTCACATTTCAGCGGTTTTCAATTACTTAGCTCTGAGTGGATTAAGAAAACATCTATGAAACACTACAGTATAATGCCCGGCTCCGAGTGGACACCCTGCCGCCTTGTCATTTTTAAATGTAGAATAATGCTTCATTTATTTTCAGATCTATTTTTAAAATCTCTTTCGCAATCGTCACAACAGAGGTTGGATTTTCGAGATGGATCTCTTAAAGTCGTCGAAAAAACAAAGAAACAAAGCACAGCGGAGCCTACTTAACCCAAAGACGATTCAACTTTATTTCTTTATATAGATTTTGCTATACACAGTTCATGCCGTCACATTGAAGGCATATGCGAATAGATTCAGTGCTTTCTTTTTAAATCCTTTTTCAAAGACACATGGCAATAAATAGTGCTTATGAAATGAGACTCTTGACACCTTTGAAACTGTACAAAATTTACAACAAAACCCCAGGGGTTAGAGGCAATAACAGTTTGAACAGAAAGTGTTTTAATACATATATTGTTTTGTTTGATTATATATCCGTTTGCATGTCACAGCTGGGTTGCTGTGTTTCGGCTCGTCTTTCCAGATCGGGTCCATTAGTTTGCAGCTGACATTAAAACAAACGTAAATAAATATTGAACTCACAGACCTTCCTCGGTTTCCATTCATCTTCGCTTGCGTCGTTTCCGTTTTACACTGAGTACGTCTCATAGTGCTTCATGTTCTTTTATAGGTACCTCTATGTACACATAAGTCATGAAGTTATGAAATGTCATGTGGATACTGACAAAAATAGTAAAAACACAAGGGTCCATAAAAAAAAAAAACCTTGCTTATTATACTCAGAAGCAGCTTGCAGTCCCCAGAAACCGACTGTAGAAATCATTACAAAATGTTAGAGTAACATCACATTCACGATATTAACTGCCTTATTATCTTGTTTGCATTAATTCATTATGATATTATTGACACAAAAGCTTCTGGAAGAGCAGTCCAGATACAGCCAAGTGTAACAGTTTATGAGAAGGACAATCTTCTTTCCTTACATTTTAATTCAATCAACTCCTAGATCAACCGAAAACATAGCAGAAGTTTCAGGACCTGAAATTTGAAAAGCATACATACAGAGTTCACGCTGCAAGCACATCCTGTAAGCTGAAAAGCCCTTTTTAGAGACAGAGTGTTACTCCCTTGTTACCAGGACAGCCACGGTAGCATCTGAACCCCCTTGCTAGGCTGGATCACGTTAGCATGATGAATGCTCGCAGTATCAGGAATCAACACCAGACTTCCCTCTCATGTTCAGGTATAATCAGGTGAGCCAGGCCAGCACTGTGCTCCTGTGATCTGTTTGGCTTTATTGGAAATCAGGCCTCTTAGGCGCTGATACTCAATCATCTCACTCCTCTAAATCCTCTGAGGGGAGACTGGGAATGCTGGAGAATCCCCAGTGCAACAAAACCGCTTAAGCTCCAAGATAGAGCCTGCATGCCTAAACACCGTGGTCCTTGGCAGGTCTACCACAAGTTACTTCCTCACTCAGAACACGCTTTGACCTCACAACCATCTCCAGATGCGTTTGGGGTTTCAAGCAATAACTGAACGTAAGCCTGAACAGAACAGAAAGCACTGTTACACGGGGGGGGGGGGGGCGTTAGGGACCTTTGTGGATGTCAGGGATCACGCTGAGATCTCTTTTTCTCTCCAGTGATTTACCACTCTACCGTGATGCAGCGTGACTCTGTACGCTGCATTGTGCACCCGCCTCTCACTCTTACTCACTGTGCAAAAAGAGTGTAAAGTGCATTGCCGCCGTAGAGACTTTGACGCCGGTACTGATCTTCCCAGAAGCATGCAGAGAGCCTTGTTGTGACTGTGCTCTAGTAGAGCTGGAACATGTTTGAGAAATACCCTATGTTCTGTCCTCATGAACCCATGCTGGAATTTATACATGTATAAATGGTCAAAAAACAAACGAACGGAACGAAACAGAATCACTGACAGACAGTACTTTGTTGGGGGTAGGTGTTAAACCTTTGCAGACATCCTGCTGTACGTAGGACACCCTACCCCCAACCCCACCGCTGTCCCACTCTTCCAGTCCTCAGTGGCCCTAAGTGGGGGCATTGGGCCGGCGGAGTTCCTTTTAGTTTCCATACCCTGCTCCTCCTTGCCCCATTTTTAAAAAAAGCAAATGTCAGGTCTGGGAGACAGAAAAAAGGCTGCTTGATGTTTCTCCATCCCTCCTCCGGATACTGGGGGTACCAGGCGGCCGGGCCCCGCACTTTAAAACTGGGAGTGGTCCATCTCGTCCAGCCAGGAGCCGGGGCTAGTGGGGAAGTCTGGGTAACCCGTGCTGCTCTCTGTGGAGAGGTCAGAGGTGGGCCCCCCCGCCATGGATCGCGTCGCCTGGCCCGTAGTGCCTTGGGCTCCCTGCCCCACCAAGCTGTCCATGTTGAAGGCCAAGCTGCCTAAGAGTGGGGTGTGGCTGGGCAGGGAGGCGATGGAGGACGGTGACTGGGGGAGGCCGTAGGGGCTGCCTGCCCGTAGCTCGTGGTACGGCTGCCCGCCGCCGTCCAGAGAGAAGCCCCCGTTTAAGAGGCTTGTGCTTCCGACGTCGCCCACGCTCCCGTAGAGCCCGTTGGAGTGTCCCAGGTCAGGCAGGATCTGATCTTCTGCAGAGAGTGGAAAGACAATCATTTCAAAGGTTATGCAGGGTGGCTGGGTGTGTAACTGAAGCAAGGAGCATCATGGGATATCACAACGCATCATGTGATGATACAAATTGTACATATTTTATTGAAGCTGCATTCTTAGGCATAATCCACGGATGCTGCCCCGCTTCAGTGAGGAGCTGACGAAGGAGTTGTGATTTAAAAGTGTCATGTACCAAAGTCCCTGCAGGGGGCGCAAAACACTTCCGCTTAGTCCCTCAAGTGTTGTTCGGATGGAAATGACACCCTGGACCGCGTTCACGCTAATCGGCTAAAAGCCTGGCCCGCTTTATAGAGTTTTCAAGACAGCCTTCTCATTTCTAATAAAAAGGTTCCTTTTAAAAGAGGCCCGGAGGGGCAGTGTTTATGAGCCCCCAAAACGTGTAGCAGGAAGCTGCAGCCAGCAGGGCGGCCCTCCCGTGCACTGCAAATGAATTTGGGAGGACTGTGGGGGAGGGCCTGGGGGGGCCTAAGCGGGGGGGTGGGGGATCGCACACTGACCTCTGAAGCTTAGCTCGCTGTCACTGAGCCCCCCGTCCTCTGCAGAGCTCTCCTTCTCCGCCTTGCCGGCCCGGTTCCGTTTGACGTTTTTGTAGAACTGGCCCCAGCGGTGCCGCCCGGCGTCCTTCTTCAGACGCTTCTCCTTTGCGCGTCGGTTCTGGAACCACACCTGCAGCCCAGGCGGACAGCCAGTGACGCAGTCATCAAGCTGCAGTGTAGCGTGATTATACATCGCACCATCCAAGTAACGTGAGGACTCGAAGTGTGCATTGATGAGCAGCTAAGATAATTAAGCAGGCAGCTTAGCTATTTAGAACAGTCCTGTATCTGGTTCCCCTTTACTATGAAAGTTCATTACAGTATCTTAACTAAATATCTAACTGTTTAAAGGAGTGATATCAAAATGTGTTTTTTTTTCTCTCAAGATGATGATGATCCCAATGGATCTTAATTGTAAATATAATTTAGCTGTCCTCTTGTGCGATAGACTGAAATGATATTGAGGCAGCCAATAGCTCCATGCTGATACCCATGAGGTCAGCTGAAGTTCCAGCCTCTGATGTTTATTTCCTTGAGTCATTGTTTGAGTAGGACATCACCTCAGCTGGTGTTTCGGGTTTGAATCGAGGACTTATTAATCGCATACACTGCCCCCGTAGGATGGGAGGACCAGGCTCCAGGGTGAGCCAGCAGTGAGCTCTCCCACCAACAGTGCATGAAGTATGACATACCTGCACCACCCGCATGTCCAGGCCTGTCTCCGAGGAGAGCTGCTCGCGAACGTGGCGCGCCGGTTTTGGCGAGTTCTTGTAGGCGCTCTTGAGGGTCTCCAGCTGCTTGGCGGTGATGGTGGTCCGTGGTCGCTTGGCTCCAGCCTCTGAGTCATCTTCAAGAGAAGCAAGAGGGTCATTGGAAGGAAGAGTGACGGCAATGCAAGGAGACGCATGGAAGGAATGAACCTAGCCCTTTAAGAACGATGCTCTTAAAGTTTCTGCAGATGTTTCGGGAAGGGGAAATATCTCTTTAAGAAGAGTATGTGAGAGGTGCGCCTAGTACAAAGAGCTACTGCAATGTGACAAGGCAGTTAGAAGGAGATACAGAGTTCAATGCCTTTGAGATGCTCAGTCAGTACCACTCCAGCTGAAGAGGACATAAATCTCCCAGGAGGATTCTGGGAATGGGGAGTTATTGAGGGCCTACCATAAATGTGCATTACATCACTTAGCATAATCAATGGGCATTGCATGGAAATCTCCATAAACACGAAGCCAGGGCTTTCAGCATTCCGATCCATAAAAGGTCACGTCAACTCAAGATTTAATGAGCAGGATGCCGAGATCCTGAGATATTTTTATTATGATTTTGTTTCTTCAATACCCTCCCCCTTCTCGTATCACCTCTCTGTGTCTCTGTTACTGTATATTACACAGTCAGGTGTGCCATCTTGGATGCTAAACCCTGCTGCTTAAATGCTTCTGAATGGCCTATATTAGCCTGCCCTCAGTTAGCAGCCTCAGCAAGTTCAGGATGACTGTAGGTCAGTGTTTCCCAATCTGGTCCTCGGGTCCCCCAAACGGTCCAGGTTTTTGTTCCCTTCCAGCTCCCGGTAGGTCAACATCTGATTTTTGAGACACCTGCCCAAGGAGCTGGGAGGGAGTGGAAATGTGGACCATCTGGGGGACCGGAGGACCGGATTGGGAAACACTGCTGTAGAGGAACCAAATGGTCCTGCTTAGTGGACCAGTTGGCCAGGTACAGGTTTTACTGCCCCTATGTCATATGCCCAGCAAGCATGATCAGCTTTGAGTTTGTCATTAGTTATAATAACATCACTATTCCTTCATTAACATATCGTTACTAATATTGGTATCAGTAGAAGCAGAAGCGGCGCTGGTATGTTTGTAATCGGTGAAGTAGTAATAATAATCATAATGATCATCTATAGAGGGCACTATACTCACAATCTAACACTAGAGTTTTGCGTGTATGTTTGAGGTATGTAGCATGTGCTTAAAATCCTCAATGTCAGTATACCTGGTCAAATATATATTGGTTTATTGGAAAAGACATTTTGTCCATGATGTGCTTTTGGGTTGAACTACAGTAGCGATTTCTGAAGAGATGAGTAGATGTCAGAAAGCCGCAATGTGGAGGAGGAAAGGCCTGGCGGAGGGGGTGGGCCGGCTTACCGTTCTGCTTGGCCGTCTCGTAGTCCTCCTTGCACACCAGCCTGCCGTCCTCCATCAGGTAGAACTCGTCACCGGTGGCCAGCTGCCGGCTGCACATGACGCAGGCGAAGCAGTGCAGGTGATACACAAAGTCCTGCGCCTTGCGCACCACCTGGGTGGGTGGGATGCCTTGCTGGCAGGAGGCGCACTTGGTCCCGAAGCGCCTGCAAGCAGATGCACGGTTAAGCAAGTGGGACAACGGCTGCATTCCAGCATGTAAAACCAGCAGACGTTGAGCCGTAAATAAAGCACAGTGGCCAGGCACTGGGGATGGTGCCCTGGAGGATCCTCATTATGTAAGAGTGCCTGGGGCTGGGCACTGCGGCTCGAGGGCAACTCTTGTTAATTCCTGTTAATTCGCAGCTTGAGTAAATGCAGCAACTGCCCAGGGATGCAGTGAAGCAGCCAGAGTGAAGGCAGCAGCTGCCCAGATATGCAGTGAAGCAGGCAGAGTGAATGCAGCAGCTGCCCAGGGATGTAGTGAAGCGGCCAGAGTGAATGCAGCAGCTGCCCAGGGATGCAGTGAAGTGGCCAGACTGAATGCGGCAGCTGCCCAGGGATGCAGTGAAGCAGCCAGAGTGAATGCAGCAGCTGCCCAGGGATGCAGTGAAGCAGCCAGAGTGAATGCAGCAGCTGCCCAGGGATGCAGTGAAGCAGCCAGAGTGAATGCAGCAGCTGCCCAGGGATGCAGTGAAGCAGCCAGAGT
>JAODJU010000033.1:23006782-23035063 GCA_026776725.1 Gnathonemus echidnorhynchus
AGGGATACAATGAAGCAGTTAGAGTGAATGCGGCAGCTACCCAGGGATGCGGTGAAGCAGCCAGAGTGAATGCAGCACCTGCCCAGGGATGCAGTGAAGCAGCCAGAGTGAATGTGACAGCTGCCCAGGGATACAATGAAGCAGTTAGAGTGAATGCGGCAGCTACCCAGGGATGCGGTGAAGCAGCCAGAGTGAATGCAGCAGCTGCCCAGATATGCGGTGAAGCAGGCAGAGTGAATGCAGCAGCTGCCCAGGGATGTAGTGAAGCGGCCAGAGTGAATGCATCAGCTGTCCAAAAATGCAGTGAAGTGGCCATAGTGAATGCAGCAACTGCCCAGGGATGCAGTGAAGCAGCCAGAGTGAATGCGGCAGCTGCCCAGGGATGCAGTGAAGCGGCCAGAGTGAATGCAGCAGCTGTCGAGGGGTGCAATGAAGCAGTTAGAGTGAATGATGCAGCTGCCCAGGGATGCAGTGAAGCAGGCAGAGTGAAGGCAGCAGCTGCCCAGGGGTGCAGTGAAGCAGCCAGAGTGAATGCGGCAGCTGTCAGGGATGCAGTGAAGCGGCTAGAGTGAATGCAGCAGCTGCCCATGGATGCAGTGAAGCAGTCAAAGTAAATGTGCAGAAGGGAAACTATAAAGGAGAGACTGGGGAAGGCTGTAAATCAGCAACTGTAAACGGCAAAATAAACCCCTTCCTCTGAAGCAAGGTTAAGCTGTGAGGCCCGCCCCCACCTCTGAGCTCCCCTTACTCCATCCCCCGGCATACCCCCCTCCTGCCCGCCACTACAGTTTTAACATTAAACTGCCTCCAGCCCCTCTGTCCCCCCGGGCCCCCTAACAAAGTTAGCTACCAGCATCTGACTTGTGAGCTTTTTAGGTCTCATTGAAGCCTCTGACATTAAAACCTCTCAAACATGATTTAGTAAAAGCCAGTACTGATCCTGTTTTGGATAAAAGTCAAACCTAATTTTCTTCTTTAATGCCTCTGAAATTAAATCGCAAAAAAAAAAAAAAAAACAAGGGGAAGAGGATGTGAAGAGAAGGAAGAAAAGGAACGTAGTTGCCATTTCTGTGCCCAGCGAGCAGTGCTGGGAGTGTTTTAATTTTAATGTCCTCCATTGTGGAGCGGCAGCAAACAGCGGTGCCTGTATTGCCCAGTAATGCATATCACTTGTTGGATCCAAGACAAACTCACGGCGCTTCCAGATTAATCTCTCAGTGCTTCTCCAAAAGCTGAGTCATGACAGATGCCTCTCCCTTCACACATCCATTACGGGTTACCATCATCAGAGCCCGGCCCAGCCCAGGAGAGTGCAATTAAACGCTTTAAAGTCCCCGCTCGCGCATTTCCTTCTCCATTTAATAAGAAAACAAATGTCTAATAGCCGAACTTCTTTCGCTGGGTGGTGCTGAGAGATGTAATAAAAACGTGTCAAGCATCAGTTGCCCTGGAATGGCTACGATTCCACTGCAATGTGAGTAGATGGGAGCACGAGTGTGGCAAGGACATGCAGTGCTTTGGGGGAAAGTTCTAGACTAGGTACAGTGTTACACTCAAACAAGCATCATCACGAAAGTCCCGCCTTAGCACCGAATTAAAATGGCAGCTACCTTAAACAGGTGCTGTCACTGGCATGCTCTGGGTAGTGTACTGATAATACCCGCCGCTTCAATTCTGACAGAACATCTGATCTTCTTATATCATCAGCATTCTTTGGCAACAAATTATTTTGCGGTTAAACGCTGACAAGGATGTCTTATGCACCAGGTAGCCAAAGAGTATCCGGTATTCCTGCACCCACAACCAGACAGCCATAAAATGCTGCAGGTCATGAATATTCCCCAGGAACTTCATAATGCAGGAAACGTGGGTGATGTCAAAAGCATATTTACTAGTGTATTTATAGGTTCTGCTGTATTCTTGATGAATGTAAAAGGTATGTGCTTTATCATTATTATATACTGCATTTTCTATTGTTTACTTATTTGAACACCTGGATGTGTTTTTATTTGTGCAGCTCAGGTAAAGTACCATGATTCAGGCTTGGATTCCCTCAAGGGATGTACGCTTGACACCTTTTGCTCCTCAGTTTGGCTCCTTAATCATTGTGAGGTTTGCTTGTCAGATCACATGACCTGCTGTGTAAGGCCCAGGGACAGGGGCTTCTATCAGGGCCAGCAGGGGCTTCCTGGACCTCAGTCTGTCCTGCCTGATGCTGTAACTGCTCCAGCCTGCATGTCTGAAGGTAATTTACATGGTTCTGGCCTTCAAACAACACTTTTAACAAAGCATTATTCATGAGATTCAACTGAATTTCATTTCATTTAACTGCAACACACACCTGCTTACATTGATCATATTGGTATTTGTCTCCTTCTTTGTTAACAGATCTATAGATATTTTATAATATTGCAAAAAAAAAAAAAAAAAAACAGATCTTACAAAAGTATTTCTTGGTATATACTCAGGCGAATATTCTATCATTTGCCAACATAAAACATATCACAACTAAAATCAATATAATTGCAATAAATAGTTCAGATGATTAAATGTTTGAAAGTCTAGCTATTAGGCTACACTAGTACACTAGTACAGTGTGATTTCTTTGTACACTTGCTCTGGCACTGTACAATGACAATAAAGTGGAATTAAACTGATTCCCTAAAAATTAGGCGCACTGAATGGAAAAAATATATAAAATTGAGAAAGATGAGGGTGAATGTTTCTCTCGACGTATAATATATGCGTATAAGACGTAACTGTTTGTTTAAAGACAGAACAATGACACCATGGTACTATAACAATAGCGGGTAGATTGAAAGCTGCCATCTTTCACATGTTTTTTAGGTAACAAACAATATCAATAAAAATATTAGCTCTCACTTGAAGAAATCTTCCTTGCAGTAGACATTTCCCGCGCGTGCGAAGCACTTGTCCGCCAGCAGTGCCTGACAATCAGCGCACTTCAGGCACTTCGAGTGCCAGTGCCGGTCCAGCACCTTCAGGATGAACTTGTCCAGGATATGCTGGCTGCAGCCGGCGCACTGGGGGATTTCTATCGGAACAGAGGACACACATCAAGCTGCTGTATACCCGGAATCGTAAAGTAGTTCGCAGAGTAACGAAAAGTTCCACTTACAGTAATGTACCGATGGCTTACAAAGCATTCTACTTTTACTGGACAACGATAATCACAAACACAATTTTCCATTGCATGGCATGATACGCACAATTAATAATAGTAATATCTGATTAAAAGATTTACAGGCCTCATCTTAATAACATTTTATTACGGGCAACACGCGTAACCTGGAAATATAACATGAATATCACATTTAAATAAACCGGGACTTACTTGAAAGATTAATTCATACCTTAAGTTAATACTAGATCTCCATAATATGAGTGATAAAAAGACAGCAATACTGTAATACAGCTATTTCTCAATAATGTACTTTACATTAAAAAAAAATTTTAATGAATAAACCAATCGGATTGGGAACTCTCAACCACAACATTGCGATTATATGATGACAGACCTTTAAACTAAAAACCATAATAATTATAGAGCACAGAATATAATTAAAATTAAAATATATATATATATATTTATAATGCATATCATATAATGAATGGATAGGTATTTAAATAATAGTAAGTGATAAAAACCATGATAGACCAAAGAAAACGACACGTTAATTAGCTAAATCTATAAATTTGAGGGTACAGATTATCACTGATTTACGAATTATTGTACGTATACCGCTACCATAGAGGTTTTAAAATGATCCCACGTAGCTAAGCGACAAAGACGGTCACATGCCTATACTTACTTGAGCGAATATAATTTTTACCGTATAGCAAGAAATTCCTCGGCAACATAAAGATTGTCATTGTAAAAATGTATTACACAGAATCAAATATATCAGAATGAAATTCATTAAAATTAATGTTTATGCGATAATGAATTGAATTTATTTTGCAATCTTCTTAGCTGTGTTCTATAGCACAGCAAAAAATCCTATGTAGATTTTTCTTGAGTGGGTTTACTGTATGTATTAAGACAGAATTCAATTCATTATCAAATAGTCGAATGATTTTCGAGAGATTATTCATGGGTGAAACATTGTTTCTTGTTAAGAACAAACCAATTGAGCAGTCAGTTTTCATGGGTTTAAGAGCCTGCAGTCAAGCTGGGTTTTCATATGAAATATTAAATAATCTAATACTGAAAATCAAAATGACAATAGAAGCACTAATCGTTATAATCTACTAATGTTTATATATTACCTGTCTCACTCGTACGTCACTTTAGATAAATTACATAAATATTTATTTCAGTAAGGTTTGTCTGATTTCGAAATTGATTTAAACTGAGAGATTTATTATCAATGAGAGAAACTGTACATTTCCACTTCCAAGTTAATCTGAATATTACTATATAGTGGACTGAAAAAAAGAACATTCTCGCATATACATGAAAAAGTAGTAGGCCTAATTCTACAGTTTTTCTATATCTCGTACTTACAGAAATTGCAAGAAGTGCACAAAGAAGGAATTATATGAACAAAGAAAGAATAACAATAAAATTCTTGTGAGTAGCCATTAGTCTCACAATGGAGGCGTACAGAGGGACGAGGTCGTACAGAGGGTGCAAATCGGAGGATATACCGCTATTTCTATATTAGTACAGTCTGTATAATCGTTCAAAAATTCAATTGCATACATATCTGGATGAGGTCTTGAACGTGTAATCGCCGTCTTAATTCGAGGCGCTGTCTGTCACAAATTTGTTTAGTTCGTACCATTGCCACTATTCCCAGACTCCAAAATGAACAATTCCAGGCTAAAAATCCTTTAATATCCTTTTTTGAATGGCTAAATAGCCCAGTAATCGTCTGTATTAATACACAGTCTCTCGAAATATAGAAGGAAAAAAAAAATTTGTTTCTACACCTGTGACCCTGTGTATAAAACATTATATTGCTAATATTGCCTTCATTCGGTATCATAATTCAAAATCTTGACAAAATACAGCGATACCAACTTATTAAGGTTGTGTGCAAAAACCCGTGCTGACTTTTGTAACAATGCCACGACGGTGACATGATTTATCAAACGTTTGCCCTAGTAACTAAGTCACATATTACTTCATTTGAATCAGTTATAGCAGAATTATAATGTATCCCATGTTGTGGTAGCATAGCTGTGTAGCAGTAAAAGTACACAGCGTGAAACAACTACAATGTCAAACAATGTTTTTGCATTATATAGTTAAAATTAGGGAAAAGATGGATGCAATTGATTCGGGGAAACCGAGCACTGCGACTTTAAGAAGCTCTGAAAGTTGGCAGCGACTGTTCTGGTCCAAGGTACTTTGGCACGCCGTATTGCAATAAGTGCAGCCGTGGATTCAATGGAATAAATTAAAACACTGATGGCATAAACGGAGCCGCGTGTCAGCGCGCCCGTTGCTGATGATTCTGCAGAACCCATTAACAGGCAGCCTCGAATAAGACGAAAGATTAAATAAACGAAACAGTGATGTAGTTGAGGAAGGTAGAGAACAGCAGCTGAAAGACACACACAGGGTGCTGAACGGACAGCGCCGTGATTCTTTCCATTAAGGCCGCAGCCTTGGCTACCTTTCCGCCAGAAGCCTCATAACCTTAACAATTCCCCTTGGCGCATTGGCTTGAAGATGCATTAGAATATTCCATTTCTTCAGTCATAACTGCTCTCATTAGAACATAGCTTTCGGTATATTTCCGTTGACCTCGCATTCCAGACCTTGAAAAAATCAATTCTACGTGTTAATTAATTTTCTTGTTTTAAATTTATTTTTTTTGCAAGGTACAAATACATTAAAATGGGACACGTTCAATAACTCAGTAGTTCAGAGAATTATAATTATTATTCAGATAAATGTTGGGTGTAAGATTAATAGAGGCCCACATTTTGATGCGGAAAAATCCACGCTTACTTATTCAGCAATTCAAGCTAATTAGTAAGGTATTTAAAAGATACTAAAGTTATCACCTAGAATGAAAATAAATGTTATCTGTTAGTAAAAATATCAGTGATGTGAAGATAGTACACAACCAGTTGCGGCAAGTGATATAACGATTTAGAACTTGGATAAAAGCCGCATATTAAAATTTCATGTGAGGGTTAGTCTCTGTTTGCTAATGATATTCTGTAATATTATTAATATAGTGTTATATTTTAAAATCCTATTCTTATTATTGCAGTAGGAGCCTAGTGGTAGTAGTAGTAATAAAGTAACAACAATAAATAATAATAATAATAGTAATAATAATAATGATAATAATTACTTCGTTGTTATTTTTAATTGTGGTTAATTATTATTGTTATTGTCAATTAAAATCATAATAAGATGTTGAAAAATTCTGCGAGCGTTACCAGATATAGTTCAACATTTCCTTGACATTTATCGAGGAATTTAGCGCAGTCTATCAAAGGAAATATGACTTTGAAACGTAATAACTGGGGCGCATGTGCTGTCAGGTAGCCTTGACATGAATAATTAGGTCAGGAATTTATCCAGTTCAGGTTCCACCCTGATTTTGCCATCAGATTATATAGGCCTAGTAGAGATTAACATGCTGGAGATGAAGACCAGATGCGATGATAATAGGTAATTTAATACTGTGATGCTGATAACCACTCAAATACTAAATTTATACATTTTTTCAAAATTAAGAATTGTGTATAATAAAACCGAAACATTTTAAATTTTGTTGGCGCAGAGCATATGAACTTTTTTCTCATAGAAATACATTTGATGAAAAAACACTGGGTTATGAAGTACTATTTTATCACAGGTAATGTTAAATACAGAATTGTAGTGAATAGAAGCACGGTGTTTTTCGGCATTCTATAAAATATATGCGTTTATTTTCCACATACAAAGAAGAAAAGATACGTTTCATTGTAACCTCACGTCAACATAAACAGACACAAAATGTGCAGAACAAACCCGTAACACCGACCGAAAGCGAGCACGGCTGCATTCCTTAAAAGTCCAACCATCTTGTTAGAATCGTGACATAGTGAAAGGCCTTTTCATATACAGGCCTACCGTTTGTAAAAGTAAGTAAAGTTTTGAGGGTTTTTGCAGCATAATTGTAAAAGAACATATGCATGTATGATATATATGTATGGGAAATTTAGCGGAGTGTTTTAGTGTCTAAATGTCGCTACGCCTTCGTAGCATATACAGAAATACTGAGTCACAGAGCAAATTCCAAGTGTAGCATTACATTCTCGCCATGTACCAAATTCACTATCTAGGTACCCCGAAAAGGACAGATGTTGCGTACAATGAAAAAGACATGTTGCACTTCTGCATAGCTCACTGCTTTTAGGTAAAGCGCTCAATGACTCTAAGGACACCGTGAATGGTTATCATACACAAAAACGCGCGCACTCACACACATGCATACACAAGCGCGCGTGCACACAAGCGCACACACACACATACACACACACACTTACATACGAAGAATAGTCTAACAGCCGATGAAATAGCTTTTTAGACTATCTCAGTACTTCTTGTCTCACTCTCCGTGTTTAAGTTACAGGATGCGCATATCGTGACAGCGAGCTCCTGCAGCATTCCAAAGCATGCTCGCCAATTACTTTATGAAATAATCGATAGAAGAGGTAGAAACAGCCTTACGTTGCATTGGCACTCCGAGAATTTCTGGTAGACTCTTTACCGGGCTTTCTGTCGGTATAACAGCAGCACTTTGCATCATTGTGATCCAATAATATAAAAATTCACACACGGGCACACTCACAAAGTAGAGGACTGAAGATCTCCCGGTCTTATATTATATAAAACATAAAAATATATACAAAAAGGACGATCCGTCTTTTTTCGGGTCAACGTCCCTCTGGCCGTTTTGGTCCTACTGGCCCTTCGTTTATCCGGGAAAATTGTCCGAGCCTGCGGGATTTCGTCGTGCTCTTTTGGCGTGGATAAGACGGGCAGCTTGATTCATTCACACTGCAGGGGTAGCCATGACGTCACCGCTAGCAAAGGCCCCGCCCGAGAGCCAATGGGATCGGTGACCGGCTGAGAGCGGGCGGAAACACACGCACAACAGGTAAGCGCGGAGGAGGACCTCGGGAACGGGGACGGGATGCGCTCAAAGAGGTGGGACCTCATTTTAGTCAAAAAGGCTGTAAATGCGGACTAAAAAGTATTCTAGGCCTATATGAGCCATCAGATGCGCAATACGACGGTGTTTTTCATCACCCAGCTGTTCTTATAAATTTCAGACCACCCATACTATTTTTCTAATAATTCATAATTTGTTAAAAATTATATTGTGCAAAAGAGCTATTTTCGATTGTATTTAAGTATTTAAGTTTTTAGATTAGCGTGTAAATAATCAAAACGACACGTGTTACGATACGCGTTCCCTGAAAGTAAGATACGAAAGTGCAGCAGAATGTAATTGCAGGGAAGTGGTTAGGTGTTTACTTTGGCAGGCGAAGTCCGCGCAGGGTCTCTCTCCACTGACAGTATTCATTTCAATCCAGTTGTCGAGGGACTGGTCTCGGATAAAATATTCCCCCAGGAGAGTTCGTAGTTCAGGCAAGATGAACTCAATCTTCGCATCCAATTCTTTTCAAGGATACAATAAAACGTGCCTGTTTGCTCTGCCTTCTGGACAGATTAAAAATAATACTGCTCACGCTGCGAAGGAAAAACCAAGTACTCTCAAGTACTGTATTTGCCTGCTGACGAGTAAGACATAACAATAATAATAATAATAATAATAATAACAAAAACAACAACAATGATAATAATAATACTAAAAATAACAGTTAATAATAATGATATTTAAGTAGTAGTGGTAATAGCAGTAGTAGTAGTAGTTGTTTGGGCAGAATTATCACTTCAGATAAGTTTAAACATTTCAGTTATTGGTTATTCGGTTATTAGATGGCCATGAAATTTATATTAAGCTCTACACAAATTTGCCACTCAGATTGGTGCATTTGTTCACTTAAACATGGATTAATTCACATTTGCTTATTATTAGAAACCTTTAATTTCATAGTCCTGACTGTTCCTGTTTCCCGTTGTGTTCTTTATTTGGCTAAATTAAACGTACAAGTACATCTTTCATCAGAGACCAAAGCGATTTAAAAATGCCAAATATACCGCGCTTCCTCGCCACAGTAGATTAGTAACCCCGAAACAACAACACAAAATAATAAAAAATATATTTATCCATTTAATGTTGGAAAGGTGTATTGTGGTAGCTGGTCCTACTTACACGCATTGCTTACTATCAAAGTAATGATGAGAAAATATACTGAAATACATATGAATTTGACAGGTACACGTTCTCAGATATTTGCTTGAATAAACATGCAGTTTGATATTAGTAACACAATTAAGAAATTTAAAATAAAGCCGCAAAACCTGAATTTGAAACATTGCCCACAGTTTTAATTATCTCACCATTTGTAATTTCGAGTTTGATGTAACTGCACATTAAAAAGACTTTAAACTATAAACTGAAATGTAATTGCCTTATGGACGGTCAGAGCTATCATTGTTAATTTACGGGGTTTCTGCCTATGCACGAGCCGGACACTTGTCACCCCCAATATGTGCTTTTATGAACTACATATCTTAATAACAGCAAGGATTGTTCGTCTTCCGGATAATGAAAATGTAATAGAGAATAAACAACGAAAACGAAGATATATAACATCTGAAAAATTATCTTCGGCGTAACTAAAAACAATTATTTACTCTATTAATGGCAGTTCACTATAGAATCGGACAAGGAAGATTTCGTTTGTATTAAAATATATTTTCAAGACGCCTCAGCAGATTCACTGTGAGTTTTAAAACTTGTTATGATTCCAACATTCCAACAGAATCGAAAAATGACACAATATTAACCCGTCTGTGAAGCACCGACACAAAGTGATTTCTGAACAGGATTACAGGCCGAAAGTACGTATGATGAATTGGTGAATGTGCTCTCTTTATTCTTGCCTAATTATTTTATGAACACTGTCATTCATTATTTATATATATTTTTATTTATTTTATTTTTTATTTTTTCCCTTCATCAGTGAAGGTAATACGACTGACTCCAAGATTCTCCATTTTGTGGGAAATTACACTTCGTGTCGTTGCTTGCAAAATATATACCCACCGCCGGGCTAGCGTGCAAAAAACATCATGCTACCCCGTTTGGCTTATTTTAGAAAGTATTACATATTTCTTACAGTTTAATTTTGTCAGAAACCTCTCAAGCTGATTACCTTCGACCAGCTGCAGTTTGGCCCAAACGTGAACTCTCTGCGCCGTGTGTGTGCACCTAGGTACAGCGGTACTGGCCACACATTAATCTCAGTTTCGATTATTTGATTTTTATAATTTTCCCCCCCTAAGATCTTTCAATCACGCTGATTGAAAGGTAGCTTTAAAAACCCATTTGGATTTAAAATGCGCTGAAAGGTAAATGTTCTTAAAGTATTAACTTATCAAAACAGGTTCATTAATAAGCAAGTAATACATATTTCAAAATTGATGTGACCTTATATTCCAGGAACGGACGAACAAGTGTACAGAATCAAAAGCGAAACATTAATAAAATCAAGCGAAAATAAGCATAAACCTAGCAGTCCTATTTAAGTTTTAACATAGAAAATAATTTTAGAAAATACTTCGAAGTGTCTACTCGTTATTGCCCTGTAAATTTTGATTGAGTTTGATATTTACATTTTTTTACATTTTAATTTCTGTTTGGTCTTCCGGTACCCTAACGAGATTCTGATAGTAAAAGGTAAGGTTTCCACATGTTATGTAACAGCTTGCAGAAAAAAACTGATGCGTGTGTAAGGTATAATTTATATCAGTAGCGAGTTGGAGAATTTTCACAAGGAGAGTTGACCTATTCACCTTTAATTATATCTAATGCTTCAATGCAGGAGTTCATTGATGTTTCTGACTCACGGTCGCCCTGTGGCTCACAAATCCATCACGTAGGTGTATTTTCCTACCCAGATCGTTCCCCGACTTATACTAAGGCGGATGCCAAGAGCATCAATTGCACCAAGACGTGTTGAGGTTAAACCGCTGTTAAGAGCAGGGCGGGTTCGTAATAACAGAAACAACAGCAAAGTGCCTTTGCAAGGAGTTAGTGATGCCGAGAAAGAGCGCATCTTTGGAAAACCCGGAAAAAAATTACTGATGCACGCAATTCAACGAAAAGCAAAATGCCAGTGAACATTTTTATGCAATGTCAGCAGAAGTGGCAAACAGCACCACATCACTGGGTCTGTTTCTCTCGATCGCTCACTGTCTGCAACGGCCGCTGAGTTTCGGCCGACCGTCTTAATGCAAAGCAGGCGCAACTTTAATCATCGCTACCCTCTTGGAATAGAAGGCCAACAAGTGATCCCTCTGAGATTTCTCAATGATCGGCTCCGTGTTATCTTCGGGGGCATCAATTTATATATGCTGTCTGATTCCCCCGCCCTCCATACGATCCGTATTGCCCCAGCCTCCCTTCGGAAGCATGTTAGCGTCCCTGACAGAAAGGACAAAAGGGAACCTTAACCTCCGAAAACCAGCCTGGTTTCCCGCTTCATTTTGTTCCATAACATTGAAACAGATGTGTGTTTTCCCATTCTTACCTGTCTGACTCTGTAAGATAATTAATGGTATGCTTTAGAATAAGTCGATTGCTTAAATTACTGTATGCATGCTCTGTGTTCCGCATCTTCATTGAAAAGCTAGATGCCACATACTGCACTGTAGTTATGCATGGTAAGTGTCCCTTTCCAGTCCCATATGCAATTATGAAATCATTCATGAGAGGAAGCTAAATTATTTAAATAAGGAGCGAGTCTAACTCCGTTGTCCATGTATAAAATTTAAACGGCACTTTCAGAAGGTACATACATTAGCATAGGCCAAAATAAACAGCAGTTGTAACTTTATCGTCTAGCTGCTGAAATCGCTGTTGTTGTTTACTAAATCTTTGACTTGACGATTCAATGCTTTTTGAACCTGCTCATTAAAACATTGTTATTGTAAAAGAAAACATTGCAGAGTAAGCAGATGTCATACCGTCCCGCAGGACCACAGCTTCGTGGGCAGCTGCCACGCAAACCTACCTACTCAGGTGACTCTGGCGTCAGTTTTTTCAGCACCGCTTGCAGTGGACAGCCGTTCACGCCGAGAAATGGCGCTTTCCCGTATTGTTTGGCTTGGATTCCGCAGGGGAAAACGGAGTTGCCCCCGATCTTCCTAACTCTGCCCTGTGTATTTTTATTTGTCGATAAATGTACAAATCCAAAAAAGAAAGAAAGAAAAAAAAAAACTGGTCGAGGCCGAAGCATCAATGACAGAGCTCTATACTCCAATTCCCGGCAAGAAAGGCGCCGAGATAGAGACGGGGACCTTAGGAGAGGGCACGGAGAAAATTAAATTGCACTTGGGGGCAAATTCTATTAGGGAATAGTTATTGTCTCTTGACAGGTCCTGTCCATTTACGTAATTAGTTAAAGGACGAGATTATGCATTGTTTGAATCAACAAAACAGTTATGTTCCAGAATGAAATGGTTTTCTTTTGCATTGAGGGTTTCGTCTCATTTTATTTATATTTGTTCAAACAATTCCATGTACACAATCGGTTTGAATAAAGTATGTTAATATTAACGTTTTTATTTGCCCATAACTGCAACTTATGTAAAAAAGCAAGCAAGCAAACAAACACACTCTTAAGACCTACAAAGGGGATTTTAGTTAACATGGGTTTTATCGATATTTATCTCCTATCTGCCAATATGTTTTATGTTTTCCCCCCAAACAAAAAATTGAAATATTTTATTGAATTTCTGAAAGTTAACAACCAAAAACAGCTGCGTAGAAAATCACGATAGTTATTTAATAATTCTTCAAATAGGTTGATGAATAATTATATGAGCTATTTAAAAACAGAGGAAATTATTAAAAGGAACGCTGACCGACTTATGAACGTCCATATTCCCATTAAATTACCGAAGTAATATTTAATAGGCTGGTAAATAGATTATGCACCAAAATATTTTTTGCCCTGATAATGGAACATCCACTAGTACTTTGAAAAGACCAGGGTTTGATATTTTGAGCCCTTTTTCTTTTACTGTAGTCGATAATTGATCTTGGGAAACCTAATTTTTCTAATTATACTTCATAAATGAGTTCAAGGAGAATCTTTCCGAAATAAGAATTAATACATTTAAATTTCATAGTGAGAAGAATCCAATCAAAATAAGAGAACGCATTAAGATACTAAAACACAATCGCTGCACTGAGTGGTAGCTCGTAATTAGAAAAATGAATTTCTTCCATCCATCCACCCATCCATCCATCCATCCATCCTATTTTCAATAAACCCTGTGAGTGCAGTGAGCAGAAGCGACATCCTGGCCGCCTCTAATGAACGCTTTCTAAATTCAGGCTGTTTAAACGTGCATCTGAGAAAAATCATTTACAAAAACAAAGAACAGAACAAATGCATATAAAACAAATAAGTGAAATAAGATTCAACAATTTAACCAAGTAAAATGTTTGTTTAAAGGACTGTCCAAAGGCGCTCTGAAAACATTAGCAAAATGCTGATTGACGTGCCTGGGATGTGGCCCGAGTTTGTACTGAGGACAGCGAGGCCCGTTTCAGATAGAGAGCTGCCCGTTTCCAAATGTCTGCAGGAGAACCCGTGAGTCTAAAAGGTACAAGACCTTCTTCAGAGTTATGGCATGATCAGATTCGATACTGTTAATGCACTGACATTATTTATCAAACATCAGAAAGTTTAGTGGTCCATATGGTTCGGAAGTCATTTTAAGTGAAGTTGATAGATTGGAAGGTATTAGCTTAGAGTTATTGATGGCTGAGGATGATGACTGTGTCATTCAGATGGGGTGAGCAGCTGGGCTGCATCCTGTCATATGGCAGGACGGGGTTAGCACCAGCGAAACGCCAAAGATGGGCTCTTAAACGCCTTTCACTTTCACTATAAACCGACCCTGAAGCCATTTTTACCAATTCTTCCTTTTTTACTATATGAGGCATTTATTACAATGGTGTAATTTCAACCTCAAGCTTAATACACCCAAAAGGCTGGAGAACAAATGATCCGTTATTCAATTAGTGAGAAGCTAAATGTACTCGGTGTGAGAAACACACCATTAATCCCTATTGGAAACGCCTGAAGCCAAGATGTTTCAGTGAGTTTAGCCTTTGAACAACAGTAAATAAACGGAGTGGATAGCTAATTTAATCTGGTAATTAAACTATTATACAATGCACAATAAAAACTAAACATCACATCCAGACATGGAAGTCATTGTCATTAAAATGGAGGTTCTTGTTGAAGATAATTATAATAATCCCTTTGTAGAATAAATATGGCGCATACATCAATCGATTAATCAGTCACTTTATTGGTATTATATGTCATGTATTTCACGGATTCTATCATCAATGTGATATTTGTGCACTGCGTAAATACAGGGATATTTCAATATTTTCATAGCCCATCCTTTTATTGTAAATATTCACCTCACTTCAGGCCATTGTGTTTTTTTCCTATTTATTGGTTACAGACATAGATATTATTGAGCATATAGACCAGTCAGGCCTGCTGAAGGCTTGAGGCAAAGGCAAGTTCCTCCTCAAGTCGGTCTCCTTGGTGAGCTATGGCTCCTTAGCGTAATACATACAGCACATCCCACAGTAACTGGGCTCCACTTTTAGCTCTGGACGCTACGGCTAACTTGCTGGAGCTGCAGATGAGCCAACACAAAGCCAGTGATATTGCTGGCTCCAGAGCAGCCCAGGTAACACAAACAACACTGCATCACCCTCACGCAACTGGGGCTTTAACAAGTACAGAGAATTCTGCTGAGAAAAAGTCAAATCCAGCGGGAGGATCCTGGCACGTCTGCTTTTCACCTTAAATAATCGATGGTAATGTGCTCAGACCCAGTGACGTCCAGCAGGCCGGGCATGAGCAGTGTGCACTGGGGTCGATACTCCCCTTTAATTATCAATACTCCCCTTTAATTATCTCCCGTCGGTCAACTGCAGCTCTCTGCATCTCGATTTATGCAGCTGTACATGACAACTAGCAGAGACCAATGGTGTTTCCAAGAGTTAATGTTACTCTATGAGACTTTGTTTATTTTACAAATAAATAAAACTCTAAACAATGTGGTACTTTTAGCTTGAACCTTCCTATAACTGTTTATTTTATGTGTGTAATCATCATTATAGTTGGAAAACATTCGGCATCATTCAGAGCTCATCCAGCAACTGTAATTAAATTGATGCTGGATGTCTGTATACTAGCGAGTGTGCATATTTTTATTATAGTTTTTTGTCAGTGATTACTGGTTCAGTCCCACAATTCCCAATCTAATGCCCTCATTGGAACATTCTCTGGAGCAAGCATTCCACCATTATTAATGTTACCATACATTTATTATTGTGACAAACAAGTATATCAAACGAACAGGGGATGTTGATACAAACACATAAGCTGGCAAGGTCTCGACAGTGTCCTGCATAAAAATCCCAGGAGGACGGCAGTTTCTGAGGTGCTGGAACCAGTGGGTTTGGCACCAGCAATCATAACACATACGGCATATGATCTCTTATATCAGGCATCATAGCCGTTGTGATGCTTAGCCAAACAGTAAGTTGACCTGCTGTGTGTATTCAGTTGCAGCATCACTGTTTGCTGGAGCAGGCTGTTTGCAGTGATGTGGAGGGCTATCTGATAAATTGCCCCCAGAGTTTAAGACAAACATCTAAAAATTAGATTTCAAAACAAATATTTGACAATAGTCCCAGAGAGTGGTAAATCTATTCAGCTATTGAATTATAATTTAATAAACTTGTTTTAATCATGTCTTGATATATATTTTTGTTTCTGATGTAATCTTCAAATCTACTGTGCAGAAAAACTTAGCAAGAGGTACAATATGACCCCGTGTAAAGTCATTTCAAATCCACCACGTAATTATGTACTCCACACTACAGCACACAAGCAGAGAGGATCGCTAACTGGATCAAATTAAATTCCAGCATGTGCATATTGATGAATTATATTCTAACAAGACAGCCTCCCTTCACTCCCACAAGGCGCTTCAGATCAGCATAAACTACAGGTGGCGCCAGTCGTAAATTAGGGCAGACAGGAAGTGAGCAGAGATGCTGGTCTAGGTAAGCAGCACTGCATTAGCTACAAACGAGGAGCATGGAACTGAGGGCACTGAGAAATCAGGAAGAGCTCCAAGCACTGGCGAACTGGGGGGGGGGTGGGCGCCCCTGGCTTTTCCCCAGGGCTTTCATAGAAACACAAAGCTTAGCTGGTCAATAATAATCTACACACTCAGAACAAAAACCACCAGGGAGACATTAGGATGTAGCCACATCTACTGATCATTCTGATACTTTAATTGATTTGAAATGTTGTCTTGCGTCTTAAAATATCATATGAATATGAATTAGCAATACATCATGCAGCATGTAATACTGGTAGGCTTGTCTACATAAATTAGCTTTAATTTATATATCTATATATACTTAACAGCTATGTTAAGAAAGAACGGAATTTAAGGGAATACCGCAACAGCCAAACAGATGTTCTGGGCAATCCTCAGTAATAAATTTAAATGCTCAACAGTGATTTATACCGTTTATAACCAACCAGGAAGATAGGTACCCCATTATTAAAAAAGCAGATTAATAATTGATCCTGGGGAGTGTATTCACCCTGCCCTTCTCTCTGTTGTGGCTGTAATGTTATTTAGGTCTATGTGTCAGCATGACAACACATGTAAAGAAAACGGTCTTTCAGCACAAAGGCTGCCCTCTGTTACACTTAAAGAGCCACTTGGATTAGCCAACTGAAATACTTGGTTATAAATGAAACAGCCTTAAGTCCCACCTAATATCTCCTTTTCCTACTTAACAACAACAACAACAGCAACAACAATGATAATGAGAAAAGTAAAGATCATGTGGAAATGGGTCGCAATAATTCAAACAGCCGATGTTTTTGTCTTTCATAAGTACATAATCAGTAATTTCCTTGTAACTAAGACTTAGTTTGTGGTTAATTAATACATTAACTGTTGATATATTAACTGTTGGTTCATGAATAATTATGAGCATAATGGTATATTATTTGTGCCCTCTCAAGTAAAGTGTTACCAATTTGACTGACACCAAAAGGTTTTAAATCAAGCAAACGGGCATCTAAGTCATTTAAAATACTGTTTTACCATTGGACCATAATTCAGGTTTTACATCACTTGACGTATCTTTCATTAACCTTCATTAACCCTAATCAATTTCCCGCTCTTCTAAATTAAAACTGTGTGTGGAATTACAGCGACGAGTTTCCTTTGCTCTGAGGTTTCAGCGTCTGTAACTCACACCTGGGACGTTTCCACGTCGCCTACATAAGAGGGGACGCGCTCACTCCAGGAGGCGACTGATGGTCTGGGTCCTGGGACAGTGGACACTTGGTTTGGGATGTGATTCGGGTTGTGGGAAAGTGAGAGGAAGCTGTGAAAGTGAAGATCAAGATTAATCTGAGCCTGCTTGACTCTCCAGTTTCAGGGCTCAATCTAGAATCTGAAGGTCAGGGACAAGTGGGGACACAAGTGGAGTATCATATATTAACAGTATTTTTTTTTTTCATTTTAATTTATTCCCTGTGTTTCCCCACACTATGCCTCCATAGGAGAGCTTTATAGTATTATTAACGTCAGGGAGAAGATGACAGAAAATGTATCAAACCTGTCCAGCATTTTAATACTAGCAGAAGATGGGTCATAAACAATGAGATGGTGAACACAGGAGAACTCACCAATAAAACTGAACATTGTCAAATTTATGGAAGATGACACAAGGGCTACAAGGTGATTTTTTTTACCCTTGAGATGTGCGCCAGGATATTGAAATATTCCCAATATTTTCCTGTACACCACAGGTACAGCACCTACGCACTGGAGATGATGGGTATGCAGGTCTAGAACAAATTTACATCCTGAAGTTTCTCTTCCTTTGGTGACTGGCTTCCATTTTTTTGATGTTTCGACAGCAAAATCAATATCTGCATGATCCTGTTAATTGTACTTGGCAGAAATGAACTGCTCAGAGGTCTAAAGGTTTGTGAGCCAAAGAGCTCCAGTAAAAAATCTACATTCTGAGCTTGAGATTGAGGGTATCGTGATTAGATCTTATCTCCTTTTTCACCCTTGTGGTACAAAGGGTATTGTCATAATGCATTATTCTTTGCTAACGGCCTTCTTATGAAGCTCTACAGGAACCATAAACCTGGATGCTGGAGAATGAGGTGGGAACAACGCTGTTCATCTCTAGAACTTCTAATCGTTTCCCTGCGTGAGCTATTGGCTTGGGTGGCTGAATCTCATTAAAATAGATAACTATCCCACCATTTCAATTATGCTACAGTACGTTATTCGCAGTCCATGACAGAAGGCGGAGTTTATGGGATACCACTGTGGAGTTTGCTAATGAATTGTTTTTCTGTCAAGGAGTCATGGAACGTGACTGAAAAAGTGTGACATTTAGCTGCCTCAGAATTTTTCTCAGAGTGACACATACACTTGATGAAAGATGCTCTTCTGACTCCTGGTACTGCTAATGAGCTGGTCTACATCTAATATCTTCTCGGCATCGTACTAAGATGGATTGACAAGCTTTTACCAGGAAAGGAGGACAGCTAAGGCACCGCAGGGCTTGGGATCAGACGTTGATACTCCTCAGGTGGGTCTGTAATCTGCGCTGCATCAAACCTCCTACTTTCCAAGGCGCCTTTCATTGGTCTGCCAAAAGCCCCAGGAGCGTGAAGGAAAGCCGATTGTGTTTTAATAAAGTTTATTATCGGGGGGAGGCTAATCCTGGCGGTAATCTGGCACAGCTCTAAGGAAAGCTGGATTACTCGCTCACTGTAATCCGCATGAAAATGTCAGGATTTAGCTGCTGCAGCAGACCAGATGGTAACAGCCCTGCTCTTCAACCACTTACACCCACTCTTCCTAAAACCCCCAGCAGTGAACATATTTAAATTAATAGAGCCACATAATAATAAATTGTGAAAGTTTTGTTTCCTTTAAAACATCTTAAAATGGGTAGGTTGTGTAAGAAACACATGACATCTCCAATGCTCTTAAAGGATGAACCAAGTGGGCAACCATCAAAGATCTACAAGCTCAAAATGGTCAAAGGAGTCATATGGTCACTCAACGGCTGTGTCACTCTGTACTGAACCAGAGATTATACCAGGTAGCCGAATGGATCTCTCAGGGACACCCAGATACTCTTCATTAGACCAGAAACATCTTCAAGAACTTTAACCAGTTAAATTTAGGTCAAAACCATGTAATACATGCCAAACAAGTCAGCTTCTTAGCAAAAATAATTTTATTGGGTTATTTCATACATCTAGGGAAGATGTTCTCTCTAAAAATTTGCATGAAACTGGAAAGTTGGATGTGAGAACAGGTCAACTCTATTCTCCCATATTTTTACCCAGGCTTACAGACCACACTCTGATTTTACCATCATCATTGTGCAAAGCTTTGGGTAACACACCAGGGCCTATGTCAACAAAGAAATTAAATGTCGGTATTTAACATGATGACTGGAATTACGGATATATTTTTGATCCTTGCAGAGGAAATCAAAGGGCTAAGAGTCCAAACAGGGCAGACAATCAAACCGTTACCACACACACAAATGTCAACGCCTGCAGTCTGGTATGAGTAAGCTGATAATTTCCACATCACAGTACGTTTTTCTCCAGTTAAACATTTTGCACACAGTTAATTCACATATTAAAATGAAAATAAATTAAAATCACAATCACAGTTAAGAATGGGAATTCCTTTTCCTAAAGTTTGTTAGGTCACAGGTGGTAAAAAGGAAACACCTCTCAGCTGGACAGACAACAGGAAGAAAGCTCTCCGCACCTCCCCCAATCACGCCCTATGCATGAGGACGGAGCACAAAGGTCCTCAGCAGAAGTGGCTGGTGGCGCAGCAGCCGCGGCTCAGGGCAGCGCCAGCTTGGCGCGGTACAGACGCCCGCGCCCCTTGGAGCAGCGGTACATGGCCAGCAGACACAGGGAGGACAGGATGTAGAGCAGGGCACACAGGCTGACATCCAGGCGGGAGAAGCCCAGGGCCAGGACCGAGATCCAGGGGCGACGCGCCGCCTGCCTGCCTTCGCCCTCCAGCTCCGCATACCTCCCCGTCAGACCCCGCTTCTGGAGACGCCTTTGTTCCCCGGGGAGGTCGTCAGGCTCCACGGGCAGCAAGGCCACCTCGGGTGCCGGCCGATGGGCCCGCAGCGCCCTCTTCCTGCGGCTAGAGCGAAGGCCCTTCATCTTGTAGAGGTGGCTGACGAAGGTGTCCAGGTCCACAATGTCCTCCTGCGGCTCCCGGGGCCTCAGGCCCACAATGCTGGGCCGGCGCTCCCACTCCTTCTCCCGGGAGGGAGGAAGCTCCAAGGCAGCGGCCTCCTCACCTTCTCTGCCTCCAGCAAGCCTATCCACGCCCGGCTCCTGATCTCCTTCCTCCTCCTCCTTATCCTCCTCAACCTCTGAAGTGGGCTCATCCCATTCCTCTGCCTCCATCCTTCCCCGGGTGTCACGTCCTGCCCGCGCCGCCCGGTCCTCTGTCCCCGGGGCCCGGCCTGCCTCCTGGGGACGCACGTCCTGCAGGTAGTTGTCCAGGATCTTGCTGGAAGAGTAGTAGTCCATGAGGAAGGACAGAACCTCGGCCTCCTGCCAGCTGTGCTCCCCGTTGTCTATGCCGTGACATTTGGGACACAACTCTGGGGGGGGCCACTGAATTTTGGGGAAGTTGGGGTCTTCACTTAGATCACCTGAGGGGGAAAAAAAATTAGCCAAACCAGGAGCAAAATGATAGACAGGACAGACTGGAGTAGATCTCTGAACAACAGCCAGATAAAAACCGAACACCTGCAGTACAGCTGCAGTACACCTGCATGTGTTTACAGTTACATGATGGTCTTCCTGTCCTTGTTAATATCTGATTATCTAATTAAGGTGACAGCAAGTTAGAGCTACACCCAAGACAAACTCGGACCAGGACAGCAGGCCGGGCTCAGGACACTCAAACGTGCAAAGGTGACTCACGACCATCCTGTCATCTGACCGGCACGTGACAGGAAACTGGAGCAGCAAAAAGCAACAGACAGGAGAGCTGGGAATTTTTAAAAAGCACCTTCCGATTGTCCTCCCACAAAACATCCGCAACTGGATATCCGTAAAACCTCTCAGGGGGCTGACGGGGGGTGGGGGGGCCTGCCCTGTGAGGAACAGGTTGGTGGGATGTCCAGTGGGGTGGGACTGAGAGATAAAGGATGTGGCGAGGAGGCCCAGGGCCCCCGGGCCTCATCTCGCCACCGCTGTTGAGAGAGCCCCACCCCCATCTCCAAATTGAATATGAAAGCAGGGACCTCCAAGGGAGCGCTGCTTTTAATGAATTAGAATTTTTGCTTGCATCCCCCCTCCCCCAAATGGAGGCATCTGTTAATAAATTGCTTGTCGCCGCTGATGCAGTGGGTGGGGGAGGGGGGATGGAGTCAAAGCTGCAGCAATTCTGTCACTTTACCATGCTGTCAATTTACATCCCCCCCCCCCATCTCACTAGCAGCTTAATCTCAGGCTCCCGCGTCCGTCTGCTCCTATGCCGCATACATCACTTCCCACGGCAGATACATCACTTTTATTGGGCCCCGCTGCTCTCCGCGGTTCCCCGGCTTGCCGTCCGTACCTCTGCTTGGCGTCTCCCTTGCATTTCCACACCCCAGCTAAAATCCAGCTAATTTCACAAAAAGCTCCAAGCACAGGACTCTGCCCCCCGAGGACACGTGTTGTTCTTTCAGCTCGCGACACTGCCCCTTGTGGCAACACCCCCACACAGCTGCGGCATCCAGTCTAGCTCGCTCATCGCAGCCGGCCTGCGCAGACACACGCTAATGGCCTCTTTAGTGGTGACAAGTGGCAGTCGCATCCTCCTTTGTGCCACGCCGGAGGGCCTCCTGTCTGGGGTCTCAGGACATAGCGCACCGATCTCCCTGTGCTGAGGGGGGCGTTGCAGCTCCTGCTGCCCTGTTGCTGTTGGGGGGGGGGGGGGATTTGCTTTCACGGGCCCTTTGTGCCGGGTAAATGAATTGTCCGGCTCCTTTACAAATAGCTCACTTCATGCGTCGTTGCCCCTCAAAGGAGGGGGTAGGGGTGGATTTGCTAAAGAGACACAGTTTAAGAAGGGGGGCTGTTCCCTAGGGGAGGTACAAATGAGAAGCAGCAGCAGCAGAGGGAGGGAGGGAGGGAGGGATATTGCTACTCATTGCCAAAACCCGACATCACCCCCCTTTCCACCCACAAAACACCACCACACATCACCCTGCCATGTTAACCTCTGCCGGGGGGAGTTTACAATGTCCATGTGGGCGGGAACGAGGCCCGGTGACTCAGCGCGTGCCACCTGCCGTCACAGGCATCCTGGGAATTCAGCCCTCGTCTCACGCCACTCCGCTCCCGTCTGTGTCAATTGTCGAGTGGGAAAATGGCCGCCTTGGGAGGGGGAGACAGAGCAGGCCTAATAGATCGGGGTGTCAGGGGACCGGGGACAATAAAGCGGCTCGCCGACGACCCCCAGGCCTCACTTATTCGTGATTACAATCCTCCCACAGATAGGCGGCGGGGCCACGCCTAGAACCAATCACAGCAGTCAAAGAAAACAATCAAGCCATTAGACAAAGTAGTGTGATGATGACTGAGCAGTAAACGCCTCCAGAGGACAGCCAGCCGAAAGCATCGCGACAGCGGGATTCCTCAGGGCGGAAGGGGCCCTCCCGGTCTGCTAACGACACACAGAGCCTCAATCATGGCCCAAGCGAGGCTCATAAGAAGGGAGCGCTGATGGTAAAGGCCAAAAAGCAGAAGCCCGGAGGCGCGGAACCCGGAGGCCACTCCCGCCGGAGAACGCTCCGGGGTCCCGACGCGCGGACGAGCGGCAGCCCTCCTGCTGAAGAGCCCGCGAGGTGCAGATGGGCTAGCAGGAGAGTCTCAGCCTAATCCCAGGGAAGAGGAGATGGGACAAGGGGCAGCTGGTGTCTGGCCAGGGGATCGACAAACTTAAAGGGATTTAAGGGGTGAGGCGCACAGCCAGGCTGTTCAGAAGCGGGAGGGGAACAAAATAAATAACGAGCACAGGTTCCATTTGCTGCCGTACGTATCCTGGACTTAAATGCCATTTCGGGGGACATTACGCAAGAAACGAACGATGCTAAGTAGGCAACTAAGTAAATAAATAAGCAGGAAACATATAATGATACGTACAACTCATAGCTGCTTTCATGGCAGCACTCAGACAGTAAAATATAGCGACCAGACGTCGGAATGAAATATCTGCATTGCCACGGCAGAGAAAAGCCAGCAGTGACCTGCGCTCCCTTGCTTACCGTGGACTCGAGGAACTTCAACGCGAAAGGAAACATCGACAGCAAGTTCTCGTTAATTGCTGCTACGTGGTGGTTCGTTTTCGAGAAAACATCCACAATTAAGTTTTAGTCACGTGACTTGCTAGTCGGAACGGGAGTCCAGCAAAACACCCCCCCCACACACACACCCCTAACTCCACCATCCCTTCAAGATGAATTATGAACATTTTTTCATCTGTGGCTTCAGCAACAGCAGTGAAACAACACACAGCCCACACCTTGCTATACTCCGATAAATCTCAAGCAAGCAACACAAAACTTTTTCCTTCACGCTCACATATTAACACGGGCCAACAGACATCTTCCAGAAAGAAAGCTAGGTCCAAATGGGTTGAGCCCCACCGCACTCACCTGCCAGCCGGTTGTTGACGCGGTTGTGCCGGGACCAGAGCCAGAGCACGGCCTCTGACTGCGTCTTCACCTCGTTCATGCTCTCCTGGGCCATGCCCTCAAAGTGGCTGGCACACTCCTGGCAGCCGAAGAACTTTTTGACGTAGGCCCTCATCGCCTGCAGTACCTCCTGAGGCCCTGGGAGAGGGGGGCGCCAAACACACCATCAGCTGACAGAACAACAGTCATTTACACAAACTCATTACCTGTATAGTTATCTACAGGGAGGTGGAAAAGACACCATGCTTACATAAAACCCAAGTACACCCAAAGTGCCCTGAGTGGAACAAGAATCTGGGAGCCCAGATATAGGATCACATGGCAGGACCCGAGTCCACCGAAGGAGATCAATATTAGGGAAACTTTCCCTGTGGGATAATTCATGAGTTTGACCTCAGGCTTTCCTGGGGCTCAAGTTGACCCCACAAATTAACCAAATGCCACAGGAGTTTGAGAACCTTCTATAGCCCGGATGTGAGGCTTTGTTGTTCATTCTTCCCCCCCACCCCCATCTGTGTAGCTAGCAGTAATCCAGCAGTCTGTTAGGGGCAGATGGACATCCCAGTTTTTTTCATCTGCGGGTGCCCCCCCGTAAGCCCCAGAATAAACCCTGGAGAAAGAGGTGCACTGGAGAGCCGCGCCTTTCATTAAACACTCAAATTCCACTAATCTCACTAAAATCCCAACACAACAGAACTCCTCCGGCATGTGAAGGACAGTAGATTAGGAAGAGAAACAAACCAACACTGTCTAAACCTGAGAGAATTAACAAGCACAGAGAGTGCAGGTGAGTCTGGAAGCTAGTGAGAACTTTACAGGTTAAATGACTAGTTACAAACCTTAAAACCCAACATGGATCTCTTGGCCACTGGGATAGAGGGCCTGTTCCGATTATAGTGATCTTCAGGAAAGCACCCAAGTACTCTGTCAGAGCCCAGTGATTGGGTAGGCAGTGATCTGGTGGGCACTAACAGGGTGGGCAGTGATCTGCTGGGTACTAAAAGGGCAGGCAGTAATCAGGTGGGCACTAATAGGGCGGGCAGTGATCTGGTGGGCACTAACAGGGTGGACAGTGATCAGGTAGGCAGCAACAGGGCGGGCCGTGACTGGGTGGGCACTAACAGGGTGGACAGTGATTGGGTAAAGCAAACCGGTTCGATAACAGTGGCCAGCCACTGAACATGCACAAGAACGTCGGAACAGGATGCAAATATGCTCACTGGAGTCAGAGGCGCTGTTGGCTGCCACAGTCAGCACGTGGAAGAGGGTCCACATGGAGCAGGGGTATCTCCTGAAGTGCGGCTCGGATCCCTGGCAGCCTACCCACCTCTCGCCATGGGGCAGGACCGCATCCTAAATGGAAGCACAGGGATAAGAAGGGGATGCTGGTGGGGATGGGGGTCACTGAGCACTGGCTAGGAGCTAACAGGGACGTTAAGGGAGCGGCCCGGCTTGCTGGGGTGTCTGGGCAGGTGCCCCTCCCTTAAAAGCGACGACCATGTGCAGCGGGGGCAGCCCGCCTCCCTCACCTTAAAACTGGAACTCAACCATAACTACATTCTACAGGTTATTTGAAAAAATAATTGCTGTTTTTAAAGCTTCCAAACCACCAGGGGGCAGTGTGGAGCACAGAGGGTTAGAGATTGACGCTCGTATCCTGAAGGATGTGGTTCAAATCCATGGCTGTCATAGTAATTATATCACTGCTGAGCCCTCGAGCAACCGATAATTACTCAACTGCTCCATGGACCTGCTCTCTGGTGCATTGCAAAAGCGGACAAAAGCAAGCTGTTAAATAACCAGTCTGTTTGTCATACATCTCTTCTTCCTACACTTTTTGTTTCTGATTTGGGCAACCCCTCCCCACCCCCTCCACCAAGGAGCACAGTGCTGGGCTGGTGCCAGTCACCAGTGCCCGCTCCTTGTTGCAGGGCACCTCTCACCTTTGTCGCATTGTCCAGCACCTCCAGGAAAGAGTTGTACTGCAGTTCCGAGTCCTGAAGTCCATTCAGCCATGCGCTGGCGGTCTGCAGCAGATTCCTCACCACCGGTCGGCCGGGGAAGTACTGTGACAGGGCGGCAGAACATGGCACTTATGTGTGGGGGGAGGGGCGACAGGGCCAGGGGGCACCCAAAACACGCACAGCACTATTTATGGGCAATGTGACCTCGAAGAATTTTACCAGGAGTGACGGGACCCAACATCCCGGCATCCAGGCTGCCTCTATAGCCAGCTCTGGGAAGCAAACGCGACAGGCCGTACTGGGGGCTCACAGGCCGTACTGGGGGCTCACAGGCCGAACTGGGGGCTCACAGGCCGTACTGGGGGCTCACAGGCCGAACTGGGGGCTCACAGGCCGTACTGGGGGCTCACAGCCCAGCGGCTCCACACAGCTCAGAACATGGTCTGCCATGATTTAAGACATAAGAGTGTGAACACCATCAGCTGTAAAGTACAAATGTGGTACGCTCACCCCCCGCAGCTGAATGTCCATGTTGCTCTGCAGAAGGGCTGCAGGCTCCATAGCCATTATTCACTCAGCTCCCCCCCCAACCCTGTCAGCATACTCAGTCTTAGTAAACAAGGAAATCTATACTATATCCAGTGTTTCCCAATCTAGTGTTCGGGGACCCGCAGACAGTCTGGCAGGGGCCTCAGAAGGAGCAAAATCATAGACTGACTAGTTCCCCGAGGACCGGGCTGGGAAACACTGCTATATACTGTATACATACACCCCTTTTTTAGCAGGGAATGCCTTGCCTTATTCAACTATCCTGTTAACATAAAATCTGGGTAGTTTTCCCTCTAGAGTCACAAATTCTAAAGTTTCAAGTGACTCACTTTCAGCAACAGTTTAAAAGCCAAGTGAGCATCCAAACGTTACCTCATGGGGCTGATTAGCAGTAACACACATGGATTTACTCAAGCGCCAGTCAGTTAAGAGGCATTTTAAACTGACCCGATGACTCATTCCTCAAAGATCAGCCTGTCTGGCAAATTTAAGCACCCATGTTTACAGCAGGGTACTCAGTACAAATGGGTACCTGGCAGCTTAACACACGAGGGTCAGCTAATGCTAACGGGTGGGTGGTTGCGATGATATCTGAATCCAACATTTATCGGAGTTTCATTGGCACTGACATCTCAGATAAGAAAGATGGGCCGGGACCTCCCAGAGCAGCGGTGCAGAAATGAGCCTGGATAGGGGCCAGAGACGCCACCCCTCTCCCCGGAGCACGGGGCCCAGCCGGAGCCCCAGCGGGCCGCCTTTCCGCTGATTTGTGCTGCAGCGTTTTCAATTTGCTCTCACCATCTGTTCAGCGGCACCGAGTCCAGAGTCTCTCCCATTCATCAAAGTCTAACGGGATGGGCAATAAAGGGGGGGGTCGGCTAAAGAGACTCTCAGTATGAAGCTAACCCCTTCACCTCGCTCTCACCTGCCCCCTGGCCTACATTTAACAGGCACCGCAAACCCCCCATAAAAAAGGCTAAACAAAAATGCCCAAGACACCTGGCCGCTGCAGACAGACGGCCCACACACTCGTCATCCGCGAGGGGCGGAGGGGACACAACCGAGCCCATGGTGACGAGGACGGAATTGCGGGAATCACTCATCGTCACGGTGAGGAAAGCTCGTTAGAAAATGCCTCGATCAAACTAAACCAGAAGCACTGGACGCTGACGCGCAGCCTGCCTTCCTGGTTACCTAAGCGCCTGTCCTTGTTCTCCCAGAAAAATGCTCCTCAGGGCAACAGTGACGACTCAGAAGGAGGTTAAAGTTGAGGGAGGAAAATGAGACCAGACGCCTTTGTGACCGACAGGTTTGAAGCTGACACACATGCATGCATGTACACACGCACACACACACACACACACACGCACACACACACACACACACACACACACACACACACACACACACACACACAGATAAACGCATAAGTATTTGTATTCTTATCATTATGAGGACCGTCTATTCATTTTCATGGTTAAAAACCCTAATCCCAGCAATGACGGCCTTAACCCTAACCCAGCCCTAACCTTAACAATAAGTAACTAAACAAAATACAGTAGCCATGGCATTTTCAGTTTTTTATTGCAGTCACAGATTTTTAAAAATTTGAGTTGACTTTTGGTTCCCCCAATGTAACATAAACTTAGTACGCGCACACACACACAGACACACACACAGACACACACACACACACACACACACAGACACACACACACACACACACACACACACACACACACACACACACACACACA
>JAODJU010000033.1:23041172-23052820 GCA_026776725.1 Gnathonemus echidnorhynchus
GGGGGGGGGGGGGGGGGGGGGGCGTCGCTTACCTGGGAAGGAAGCACCGGTGGACTCCTTCTCAGAATAAGCGTGGAAGAACTGTGGGGGAGGAGGAGAGTGTCAAACGGCTGAAGGGAAATATGGTGCTAAAGATGAGAAACAGAGTGAAACACAGAGTAACCCAACAGGTACGTTCTGTTACATAAGGGAAAGACAGGGGCACCTTGGCATTTAAGCTGCAGATTGGTCTCTGGCATATATGCCAGCTTTCTCCCTACAGTGCTGCTTCACTGATCAGGCACTTAAGCAGGGGGTTAAGAACAGCAGAAATACTATAGGTATTTAACAGAGTACTGCACTATGGTAAAATCCAATATTTTTCTATTTGTATTAAATACTGAATTTGTCTAGAACATTAGGTGCTGTGCATCGTTACAAACTCATGCGTTATAACTCTTCATGACATTATTATTGTTATTGATGATGATAATGTGTTAAAAACAACAACAATAATAATGATTATAATTTAAAAAATGTCTTACAGTAGGTGACAGTCTGACCCTTCACAACAGTCAGATATTTCACAAAAATAAAAGCCTTCCGTTCCCAAACAGTCAAGTTTAATGGTGCAGAATTACATTTTTAAACTGTATCCAATATAGTCCTTAACCTTTTCAACTGTTATCGGAAAACACACTGATTAGGCACCAAGTCAAATGTTCAAGAAAAACAAGTTAGGAAAGAGGACCAGACAGACAGACAATCTTAAAAGTACAGAATGGCGGTTTGAGCCACCTTCACGGTGGGGTACCCCCTGATGCCAAAGTGAACGCAGGTCTTTCGGTTTTCTTCAGCTGCGCAGTCGATGGCCACCAGATCCACAGCAGGCTTCCATTCTGTCATAGCAGATGGAGAAACCGCATGTTACACCCCAAGCACCAACGCACACACACACGCACACAAACCTGCACTCATATCTTTGTGGGGACCGTCCATTCATTTCTATGGGCAAAACTCTAATCCCAAAAATGACAACCTTAACCCCAACCCAGCACTAACCTTAACCATAAGTAACCACTGCAAAGTTCAGCTCCGCAGTCAAGAGTAAATCTTGTGGGGTCTCCAGCAACCCCACCGATAGGAGCCATTCAGTAGATTTAGCCTACCGCTGGGGGGGTCCTCTTGCTACATTTAGGCATTTCACTTCAAAGCGGTTATTTTAGTACCTGGATAGCTGCCTGCTGAGTTCATGCAAACAGGTGGCCCTCACGCCATACCTGCAGTTAAATGCTTCTGTTCGGACAGACCCTTTCAAAATCATAAAAATCATCAAAATTAATGAAAACACTTGTAATCCTGAAAAATAAAATGTGCTAAAACTATATTAGAACAAGTTCTAAACTGTACATTTAACCCCATAAATCCAATGTGTTTGTTTAGTTAACGTTTAGTTTATAGCACTCGCATTTAAAGTCCACCTCCTCCCACAGTTAACTCTCTTAAGCGCTACTTTTAAAACACCAAGTAGGACTATGACAAGTATGAAATTTCTCTACCCCTTTTGCCAGAAATGTTCTCCCGGCCTACATATTGACTAAATTTACTCGGCAATACTTCTTGCTAATTTAATTCCTACTGACCTAATAATCTGCCTTAAGAGGATGTAAAACTGTCTATTTAAATCCGCGGGCAGACGATAAAGGCCACGAAAGAAAGTACCCCCGCTTATTTGGGGCGATGTGCCGGAACACTCTGTCCTGCGGGTCCGATGAAAGAAAGATCACATCAGTGATCGGGCCATCCAACATCCCAGAGAGGAGACCTAACAGCCATGCAGACGGTCTAATAGGGGAACCCGGCTCCCTGCTGACAACTTATAGCCTTTACGTTCAAACCTGTGATGTATAAAACTCTGGAGTCATTTGCCCTGAAATCACATGGACAGGGAGAAAGGGATCACCTGTAAACTGTCATTTTTGGCTTACTTAAAGCGAAGGATCCCGTATACTCCTGTAAGGTGCGCTACGGTGCAGACCTGCCCATAAACATGCTGCACCTGCACGTACGACCGCCTGCGTCTGAATAACAATTAGTCAGGATGCCAGACCGATCATGCCCCAGCTGTTTCAGTGCTCCTTTCTCTTTACCCTAAATAGCCAAACCCCAGATCTCCATCCGCCTTTCCCAAGACCTTTACATGTCATACAAATTATTTACTTGACAACAGCCTGTTTCTGGATGTCTTGAGCTCTTTTGAAGATAATATATTATGTACACGCAGCGCTTTGTAGGCGATTATACATGATGTTATCGTATAGGGAAACTACTATGCAAAGTCACACGAATAACTCGTTTCCGCGATATTCAGCATCTGTACCCATTCGCATGCACTCCCTGCACGAACTTAAGCGATTTACCAACCTTTTGTATCCCTTGCTAGATTCTTCCACACCGGGGAAAACGCCACGCAATGCCCGCACCAGGACGCGTAAAACTCCACAACCAGAGCAGCGGAAGAGTTGAAGAGCACCGACTCCACATTGTCGGGGTTTAATAACACGATCTGATCAGACTGCGAATAAAGTCCAGTTTCGGCCGAAGGTAGAAGAGCCGAAAAGATCACCAAAGTGCAGAACAAGCAATGTTTAAAGGCGCCCCTCGCAGTTAACGGAAACGTGGCACAGCGCCGATACTGCGCCATCTTCCTATCGCACCGCTGGCCGACGGCTACTGTATGCTAAAGTGACAGAAACTTTTCTTCTTCTAACTCTCTCACTCCCCTCTTGCTCAATTCAACGCAGAGAGGAGGAGGAGCTATATTTTATTTACCGTACTCTCTAAGTCCTGGTGTTCCCGGCAATTGTTCGGCTTATTGTGTTTTAAACAAATGGATGACAGTCAACTTTATTTACTGTAAATAATATTATTATTATTCTTTTGTGAATAAAAATGCCGCAGGACTGTCAAAGTCACTTCTGTCTTCTCTACAAATTTCTCATATCCTTTTACTAAACCAGAAAACAATATTAATTAATAAAGCATTGGACTAACAATATTAATTTGGTGATTACCAAGGACATGCAGAGGGGACGAGGGGCTGGGGGTGCTTCAGTCCTGAGTTCCCCTTTTCGATCACCGACGATCAAGCAATATGTAAAAAGGGGCTCCCCCCAGTCTCCTCCCCCTGGCCGGGAAATTATTTACCGAGTGCCCCTTTTCATCACCGAAGACTGCGCAAATTTTAACGGGGAGGGAGGTAGGAGGGACCCTCCTGTCAAGCAGCTGCCCCTGTGCATTAGGTTTACAGGATTAGGTAATTTAATATATACAAAGAAATCACAGCTTAGGTGAGAAAGAGAAAGGCGCGAACCCACAGTGCTTGCAGCTCTCAAATCACCACAGCACTCAAACCGGCCACAGTCACTACACCAAAGACACATAAACCGAGTCCTTACCCTACAGACAAGGTAATAAAGCGGTTACATACATATACATGCATGTGCAGACTTGTCTCGGATTGATCATCTCACGCTAGCCAGCTGACCAAAACTGGCAACCCTATCGTAATTTACGGTTTGAAACATGATGTAGTGTAAAGGTGTTACTCGTGTTGGCGGCTTTGGACGAAAGCAAAGCAACATTCAATAACACTGCGTTTCCCCTGTTACGTGCATTTTGTGTATTCTGCACATAAAGGCTGCACCAGTTTCAACAGGTGACTGAAAGACAAACAGTGACACTGTTCATGAGAACGTGCGGAGGAGGAGGAAATAGGACCAGGTGGGGCCAGCAAAATACCACCAGTTACTGGGAAATGGGAAAGACGCCAAACACAGCGACATGCTAGCTTATGAGTCGCCGCTATGTAAAACATTTCACTTGGCTTTTTATTTTTGCTAACAGTCCGTGGCATTATTTCATCCATCCATCCATCCTCTTCTAACCACTTACCCTGGACAACGTTGGGTGGGGGGCACACAGGCTGGGGTACACCTTCCTCTATGGGACACCCGCCCATCATGGGGCACACACGCACACTGACACTATGGAGAATTTAGAGACGTCTACTTGCTTGGTCTGTGTTCCTCTGGAGGACGTGGAGGCAATTCTCAGGAAACTGGGAGATCATGCAACGTCATCATACAGAGCAGTGATGGGATCTGAGCCAATCCTCACAGCAAACAGGTAAAATGGGGTGGAAGTATTTAAGATCGTTTACCAAAAATGAATTTGCAAATAAGAGGGTCGATATACAAATAAATGCATATGCGTCAGCAGCTAAACCAGGAGCATTTCTAGCCCTTGAAAAGTTCAGGGGGTAAGTCAAGCTTACCTGGGGCTTGACTTTTTGTTTTTGAAGGAAGATTGGCATCAGGGGCCTGCGATGGGCTGGCCTCCTGTCCAGGGTTGTTCCCTGCCTCGTGCCCATTGCTTCCAGGATAGGCTCCGGACCCCCCGCGACCCAGTGGGATAAGCGGCTTGGAAAATGGATGGATGGATGGATTGGCATCAGGGCTAAAATACTTGGGGCCTAATGACACTCAGGGCTGTAGGGAAGTGAGCTAATTAGGATTTCATAACCTCCGAATCAGGACACGAGCTGCAGTGAGTGTAAAATGCAGTATATAAACCGCTCACCCCAAACAAAATAATCAAGTACTGTATTTTAAACAATTAACACAAAATGGATATCCATATCAAAGTACCTGTAAGACTGAGTAAAAATTATCAAGTTTAATAACAATCGTCACACTCTTTTGGCCATTAGCCACAGGGCTTGTTTTTATAGCAGAAGCAGTCTGTCATTTATAGGACAAGAAATCGAGATTTTGACATATGAACCCCTTTATTTACAATTTCAAAGCTGAATTTATTCAAATAGATATGTATACTATATACATATTTGCATTCACAAAGAAAACCTGATTTTACAACTTTACAACCTTATTGGTGAGCTTAACCGAACTAGAGAGAATGGTATATTATACACACCTCCAAGTCTCAGTCACAGTACATTGTCCTTATAAATAGTTACACGTTTCTGAATTACAACACACCTTTAAACGACACATCAGAGAAATTGACCATTTGTGTTCAAAATCTCAAATATTTGGGGGGGGATGTGTGTCAAACATTTCAGGTCCAGTCTGGAAACATTTCCACAAAGTTCAGGTGCACCTGCTACAATTAAATGAAGGTTATATTACGTACCTAGCAGGTATTCAGAAGGTGCCTTCACCTTCATCATCATCATTTTTTTTTTAACACTGAGCTTACTCCTCTGAGGTCATATGCAAAGTCTACCATAAATATCTAAGCCTGGTAGCTCTAATTTGCCTACAGACACAGATAATGCATAGCTAGGCAGAGCGACACTGCAGAGTGCAGCAGCCTGTGGACGGCGGGAGTCAGTAACCGTTAATATCACAGTGGTGTGCGTGAGAGCGTCACAGCTCTCGGTAGGTACAGGTATCCAGAATGAGGCTGAGCAGATGAGAAAGCCGAACCCCAGATCTCCATCCGCCTTTCCCAAGACCTTTACATGTCATACAAATTATTTACTTGACAATACGCAGGTGACCATGCGCAAAAAAAGGCAAAAGAGACATAAAATTGTGCAAAATTTCCTGCAATCTAAGGACACTTATGTTCGATGACCTGTGAAGTTGACTGATGAACAGGGTAATTCTTTGCCCCCTTGGAAGTATTAACGTGTAGCTAGGACACGGAGCACGCTGTTAGAGGGGCAGAGAGGACAAGCCCTCATACAGCCACTATACTGAACCAAAGTGACTCACTCGTCAGGCAGCCTCCATGCCCATGGTGTACATGAGGGAGCAGAGAGCTCTCTCATTAACACAACGTTAGAAGTATTGCTGAAATTCTTTCACAGAAATCTGAAAAGATTTACTCTGAAAAGGCAAGAGAGTGTTTTTAAGGTTGGTAGCATTCACCAATAATACAGAGTAAGAGTACTGCAGTAGGCTTTCAGAGGGAATTCGGTGGTGGCAAATTTCACTCTGACTTGTCATAGGCAAAGTGCTATTTGCAGTCAGCTGAGTATAGCAGAAGAGCCCAACCCATTTGTAAATGGAAATAATACCAGGACAAATAAAGTTACGTGTAAATGAACCTGTTGTAGGTGTGTGTGTATGTGTCAATATTAGAGCAATAATTAAAGTTATGACAGGATACGTTTAGAATAAAAGTAAAGCAGACTCCTCCCAATGAGGCACTTCAACACAACTAAAATGCAAACAGATGTTCAGCATGACCAGGAACAGCTAAAAGCACCAGGCCGATGGCCTCACTACCATGTTTGGGCGTCTCAAACCACTCAGCATAAAAACTAACCTTCAGTCTGCTTTGTTGATCTCACCGCTGACTGACGTGACACACTTCCCAGATTTTTAGAAAAATCTATTACATAATTTTGAACTTTGGAGGGGGTGGGGTTTTCTTCGTTATTAGAATTCCCCGATCATCATGTAAGTCACTTGCATATTTAAAAAGTTTGAGTAATCAAAGTGAATGTAAAACACAGTCCAGTGGACAAAGGTAGTGTTTTACCCAATGGAAAACATGCATCTCCTGTACAATATAATACAATTTCAAGGCTTTCCCCCAATTCCCAAAAGAAGAGTGCTCCATTTGAGATCTTTTCATCATTCATTGAGTAAAATGGCTGGCTACGCTGGATACCTCTCTTTAATCTTAAGTCCTACTGGAGATCAGCCAGGAGAGTATCTCCCTGATAAAATTACGAGACTATTTAGCAGCGTTGATCAAAGAGGTCAACTACACAGGTCATTCAAACTGAGCCCCACTGCAGAAACGAGTACAGCATCATGATATATTGGAGGTCAGATGAGCAGGTCATGTAGACCAAAAATGCACTTTAAAACTGACCAAGAAGCTGAATTCAATTTGTTGATGATTTCCAGTGGAAAAAAGGCATGTACTGCTTTTAAAAAAAATTTGGACAAGGTCTTCAAGTTGTCTGGCCGAAGGCAACAGGAGATTAATGGCACGTAAGGTGCAGAAGTTTGAAGGAGTGCCTGACATCATGTTTAAAACGGGATTACGTTTAAGAAAGGGATGTTTTTGCTTGCTTTTCCTGAATTTGGATGAAGATGTCGACAGTGTCCTTCAGTAAGGTGTCGAAGATGCCATCAGCCAACTGCATCTTGACAAAAAGCTCATCCTTGTCGTAGTTGACCCACTGAGACTCCTCTTCATGTAGCTCCTGGACCTGAAAATAACAGAAGTTTGGTACTTTTGAACAAATTGTTCTGCTTAAGAAAATATATTCTTTACATGCCTTGCTCATGAGGAACTGAAGGTATAGCCATGACATTAATGTCTGAAGTGGCCTATAAGCATTAATCTCAAAATAGCAGCTCATTACCAGAATATGATCCACTCTGTCACGCTTCTTCCGCCCAAATTTCAGCATTTTTTGCCAGTCTGTTTTCTGGTTCTGGTCTTTCATTAAACCCAACAGTTTTAATACTTCAGCGGTGACAAAGGCCTGCATGAAGGGGGACAATGTAGTTTAACATGACAAACAAGTGAACGGACAGATGGCCACAACAGGGCAAAATAGGCAGATCAAGTGACACACCTGGACTTCTGCCATGTCGGCAGGACATTTCACCCGGCGGAAGTACAAGGAATTCAGACGTCTTGGTTTTGCCCATTGGGGCGGATGGACATCTATATTCTCTGAGAAGATCTCCTGGATGATCTCCCACGTCAGGTCAAACACAGTCTAAAAAAAAGAAAAGGAGTTTTTTTTTTTTATTGGGACACATATCTACCACTTCATTTACATCCCACATATATCTGGCCTCAAGCACAGGTTGTTTGCCTAGAAACTCTTGTAGTGTGGGGTAAATTAATTTATTTTCCATCTTAGGCAGTGGGACTGACACTTAATTCTATGACTAGTATACATTTAACTAGTGACAAACGTCCAATATCAGTAGAGACCCATGGTCAATAAAATGTCAAAATGGCCATTGACCAATTGCTGATGGGTAGAGAATAGAATGACCACTTAAGGGCTTCCCATGACCAGCAGGCCTCACCTGTCTGTAGCTGCGTTTGCTGAGATGCACCATGTCCTGCTCCTGGTTACTATAGCCTAGGTAATCTTCAGGGGCATGTGGTGGAGCTATTCCAACCAGACTCTGCAGACCGCGGCCCAGGTCACAGCTGCTCCAAATCACCTGAGTGGCAGCACTCACGAGCTGTTCCACCTCAGGAGCGCTGTGTGATACCACCATGATCGGCTCCTCCTGGAGCTTGGCTTGCTGGGGGGGCTCGGATTTGGCCGGGACCTTGGCCTGCTCCGTTCCCTCGAGGCCCGGAGGTGTCGGCTCCTGTCGCTGCCGCTTCTGCTGTTCCTTGCGGGAACTGAGGCCAAAATCCTCATCAAACCAGTCCTGCTCTTCCCCAAAATCATCCAGTAGCTCCCGGTTCAGCTCCAAAACTGCCAGACGTTTGGCCAGCTCCTCCTTACCACTAATACCCAACACAGGGCTTTCCTGTGTGGGGGGGAGTGGGGGGGATTTTATTAGAGGCTTTTATGCATCAAGCATGTGAAGAACAGTTGGAATCCATCTTTCCAACACAAGGTGATCAAATACTGAAGCCACACAGTATAAATTTATCTTCAAACGTGCATGTAATCAACAAGCAATGAATTTGTTCACTAACAGCAAAGAAAATGACCAGAAAAAAGGGTTTCAGTTTAACAAATGCCTCTGCAAGATGAAAAATGCTTTGGATTTGCTTAACCTTTGTACTTTGATATCAGACCATAGGAAATCTAAACAGAGGTCTTTGGATACGTGTCAATATCATTGGGGGGAAAAAAACTGATGGCTCTCCCCTTGCAGAGGTTTGTTATTGGGCCATTGGTTTATTCATTTACCTGATGTATCATGTTTGAAAGGTGAGGGAAACAGAAAAGGTCCAAACTGATGGCCCAAACCATACATGTTTCGAAACTAACACAGTCTATAAGTGATTTTTCTCCCTTTGTTTATCTAGACAGCAAAGATTAGGAGATGGATGAGGATCTAGACTCACCGGACGAACGCAGAATTCTGGGGAGGAAAGCTCCTCCTGCCCATCTTCTATGAAACTGGGTAAATTCTCCAGTTGAGCATTGCAGGTGGTGACATGGTTTGGGGACAACTCTTTAAGGTCACTTCTGCCCTCATCATTTCCTTTTAACTGATTGGAAGCCAATATCTTCTCATTTTTATCGTTTCTGATCTTTTGGAACTGCCTAATGGCATCAGACACAAAGTTGTTGAGCAGTTTATCAGTGAGAGAGCTAACGTTTTGCTTGTCAAACCTTTTCTCTGCATCAAACTTTTCATTTTGTTGGGCTTCCAAAGTCTCTTTCTCTTTAGTCAGAAGATCCAGTAATGGGGTGGAGGCCTTCTCTATTTCTTGCTTTCCTACTTCTGTAATTAACAGGTCAAAGTCACCGGTTGTGGCATCCTCCAGCTCCAAGATGATATTCCTGCTTGTTCCGTTAGGTGTCAGATGCTGCGTCCCATTAATTTTATTATTAGTGTTTAATTTGAGGTCACTCAGTTCAAATTTACCAGACTGCAAAATCAGGTCTTTATCGGATACATCTTGTTTTTTCAAGCATTCAACTAAGGCTTCACTGGAGTCAGGGGGTGCCCCTTCTCCTGACTGACTGCTTCCCCTGGACTGTCTTGTGACCTGCGAAGTTCTCAGCTTAGACAGATCTTTGGTTTCTGTGTGCTTCTTCTTGGACTCGTCATCAAACTGGTCATCAAAGGAGGAATCTTCATCTTCAGTGGTGTCCACCAAAACCTCAAGTTTCTCAGACAGCAGTGATACCTTGTCAGGTGGAGCAAAGATGCCGTGGCCATCCTCGCACTCAAAGTACACCACCCCATCATAGGTCCCATTATTACTTCCCTCAGACTTGTCCAGTTCCACGCCTGCCCAGAAGCCCTTTGCAAAGCTGGTCGGCCCTTTGAACCGAAGTGTTCCAGGTTGCACGTTGCTCACCAGGACCCGGTCTCCAATGTTAAAATCAGGCATCGTATCCACAGTTTCTGAGGGGGGAGGGGAACTTGGTGGGAACAGCTCAGGACTTCGGGGCCCATCCTTAACCACTGGCACTATTTCTTTGGAGTCCTCTACTTCGGCCTGTAAACGTAGAAGCTTCTCAGAATGGGAGGTTTCACTGGCAGAGGTGAGTTTTGCAAGAAGCTCTTCACTAATTTCTTCCTCGCTGCTAAATGTGGGAGACTTGCTATAAAGACACTTCTCTGGATCTGCAGAGCCCATGTAACCTTCCTGAGGTGCGGACTCCACCGATGATTCAAAATCATCATGATAGCTGTCCACACACACCTCCGCTGTTGTACTTAGATCTTCCTCCACTGGTGACAGATGATGGGGGGTGTACAAATCTTCTTTGTTAGATGTCTCTTTCTCAGGCAGCTGCTGGTCCTTAGGCTCCTCAGCTGCAGATCTATTAGTCTGCCAACTGCTAGACATAAGGTCTTCGTCCTCAAGGGTCTCTCTTCCCTTCATTTCTTCACTGATGTGGAGGCCCTTCTCATGCTCACTGCATTTTACAGAGTGATCTTCCTTCAGCGAGTCCTGCTGTTGATCAGTATGTGAGATCTCTTTGTCCAGTTTCAGGGAGTGAAAACTTCTACCCGCTGACTCGTCTGAATTCAGTTGTTCCAGCTCTTCTTCCACCTCTGACCTTTGACTGGAAACAACGCTCACAACACTCTCCTCTCCAGAGTCCATGGGCAGCAGCCTGGCGGCTTGGACAGATGTCGACAAGAGTTCAGATGAAACATGGTCCTTTAAACTATCGAGGTGCTCAGGACTTCCCAGCACTGGAGTTGGAGTCAGTGCCGGGGGACCTTCATCCAGGGTGCTCTCTTTCGGAATAGGCGTAAATTTATTATGGTCAGATTGTGTGAAGTCATCTAAAGTTTTGGGAAAAAAATATAAAAAAAATCAAATACTGTCCAAATGACAACACACTGCATTAACAAATATACCAAAACGTTTCATTCTTCCTGTTAGTGAAAATATGAGGGAAACACAAGTCTTAAAACAGCAGCTGGAATGAAATCATGCTCGCTGGGAGGCCTGACCTTTCTTTTCCTTCTCGGATTCTTTGACAATGTTCCAGTTTTTCCTTGTTTCTGGCCTGTAGGGGGACGATGAAATATAGTGACCTGTCAAGCTCACGGTCAAATACAAACACAGGGCAGCAGCCCAGCTTCCCGCCTGTTACCTCTGCATGTGGGGGGGTTTGATGCGCGGCTTCTCTGTGGCTGAAGTGGGGGCTTTAATCTGAGGTTTAGCTGTGGGCGTCGCCTCCAGGTCTTTACTGAGGTCGGCTTTGGTCTTCTGAATGAAGTCATTGTAGCACTAAAAACAATATGAGAAACAAAACAAACTAATCTAACTGCAAAAATGTCCCTGATGCGGGGGGTGGCATGGTAGAGAGGACAGCAGAGGCCGCTTATGTTCTATGCCAGGGTTATTCAACTCACGGTCCTCGATGTCCGAGCACTGCTGGTTTTCCAGCCTTCCTTTACCTGTCAGTCAGGTGTGAAGCCTCTGACCAATCAGAATCAGTA
>JAODJU010000033.1:23052920-23064713 GCA_026776725.1 Gnathonemus echidnorhynchus
TTAAACAACTACCTGGGAGAACTGAAAACACAGCCTGGATTTGGAATCGAGGTCCAGAGTTGAAGAACCCTGTTCTATGCCATCACCCAGAGAGGAACATACTTCCAGTTGCTTGAGCAGGCTGGCCTCTTGTGCTTTCAGCCGCTCCTTGTGACGCTTCTTCTGCTCTTTCTTCAGCTGGTAGACGATGGACTTGCGTTTGCGCAGCTCCTCCTTCAGAGCGCGGACCCGGCTCTCGATGTCACTCTGATCAGAGGTTGGTTCTACATGGGGGTGGGGGGGAGGCATATTAAAAAACCTGGGTCTAAACCAGGCCACACAGATCATCCAGCAGAGGACACACTGTATACACGGTGAGTGAGGGTCCTGCAACCTCCTTCCCAGGTTTCTCCCCACTGCTACTAACCGGACTGTTGGGCTGAGCGGGACTCGCTGGAAACGGGCCGGTCCGTCCAGGATCCGGAGTGGTGATGCGATTTCCCCCTGCTGCCGTTCTCGGTGTGTCTGGAAGTGCCGGTCTTTGATGGTGGAGACTGATGGACAACGAGCAGAGTGGGAGGGTGAGGGGACGCTTGGTGTGGTGTCAAGGTGCAGAGAAGAACAGACCCTTCAAACGGTCCAATCAGACGGCAATTTATGACCAAAAAAATCAGAATGGACGATGTCTCGTGATTTTGATTTCGGAAACTGAACATGGACTATCGGAGACTATTGGCCCGTAACCAAAGGCCAGTACTGTGCACAAATGTGTAGAGTTAGGCATTATGTTGAATATGTGAAAAAGAAATACAGAAACGCAGAGAGACCTAAATTTTTTCCAGCTAATGTTGCAGTGTTTCCAAACTAAAATCAAACCCTCTACAAAAACTCAAACTACACAGCTAGCAATTATTAAGCACTAAAGCAGATCAGACATTTCAAACAACTTCCATACTGCCACACTTAAACCTAAATAACAGCTTGAGGAATGTTACTGGGGGGGTCCCTTCCTCAGAGCAACGTACCAGCTTGCTCTCTGAGTCAAAGTCCTCGGAGTAGATGGAGGTTTCCTCCTGGCTGAGGTCCTTGTGGGGCGAGGACAGCTCCGAGTCGGGGTGCCCGGCAGAAGGACTGCCCAGCTCCTCGGGCACAGAGGGCTCAGTGGGCTGGCTGGAGACTGTCACAGCTGGAGACTGATCTCCATCTTGCCCTGTAAGGTCAGGTATTATTAACCATGCAGAAGAGAAGCCATTTCATGTGACTAATGCAGAAGAGAAAACCCAATAAATCAGACATCAGTGTTTTGTGGGGTGACCAGACTGATCTCTCCTGTACCTTTCGGCGTCCTTCCATCGAAGCTGCTGGCAGGTGCACCGCTGGTCCCCTCCCTGTGGGGGCGCTCTCCTCCCCAGGCGGCCAGGGCGCGCTGCTCCATGCTGCGTACCTCAGCCTCCTCGGCGTCCAGACGCTGCTTCCACTGCAGCAGCTCCTCCGCATGGCGACGCCGGCGCATCAGCTGCTGCTCGCGTTTGGTGAGGAACCTGCGGGCAGGGTGGGTGCAGGGGTGGGGCGGGCGACAGGGAACAGTTGGAGAAGAACGAGAGGCAGGCGGCCGTAGAGGGAGAGCGACGGGGTCGGGCTCAGAACCACACTGGGAGGCCGAGCTGGGCTGGCGGTGTCACACTGCACACGGTACACACGCTTACCTCGGCGGGGCGACCCAGACCCCAGCAGGAAGGCCAAAGGGGCATTAGATCACAGCGAGGGGACACCGGCCACCGTGACTGCGGACGAGCCGCTTATTTACCCGCCATTTCATTCATGCATTGATTGAGCAGGAGGAGGTTTTAAAAGGCAAGACACCTCTGAAATGAATTCACAAGCAAATCCACCCAGAATTAATACACGGTGCGTAATGCACCAGCATGTCTCTGAGGGGTGCGGCTTTGGGATTTCCAATATTTTGCAGACACATAGTTACTCTGGCTAGAAAATGAACAGTTTGCATCTCCTTGTGCTACACAAATGGCAACAGAATCTATAAAATGGGGGAAAAATGCTGACTGGGCCTGGTGAGTGTGTTGCGTCACAAACCGGGCCCTTTCGTTGTCTGTGTGAGAAGCTAGAGTCAAACCTGAAATTTAACTAATAAAAATAAAAAACAGCTCCTGACTACGGCAATAATATTACTGTAGCTAATACTCCACTCACAGACACACAAACTAACTTCATCACAAGCCACACTTACTTAAGGGCATTTAGGCAAGATTCACGGCACCATTAACCAGATAAAATGCTATAAATGGTGCATTTTATCATCATTAAATAATTTATCAATTAAGTAGAGAAACCTGTGCTTTAGCCCTGCACCTTTATTTACTCGGGCTCCCCTGTTAGCCATTTCCATTACCTGCTGATAAATCATCTACTTGATAACACCTGAAGCCACCCAGAGGTTTGATTTTCTCCAACGACTGTTTAAGATCGAGGGGTCGTGGGGTCTCGGGTACAGGCGCGTCAATCAGTCTTAATAAACGACAATCAAAGAGTGGCCTTGGGGAGCTGCTCTCTGGATGGCAGGGTAACAGTGACAGGAAATGCAAGGAGATTCATTCTGTGCCAGAGGAAGGTCTCTGTCCCAAACTGAAAGTGCTGCAATGGGCCCCAAGCTGTACCTCTGAGACACAAGGGCTCTGCACACGGCCCGGGAGGGGAGCCTTGTACAAACAGCACGGCCATATCAAAGCGAGCACAACCTTTGGCCATCAAACGGTAAACAGAGCCTGTGACCTTCTGCACTTCAGCCTGGTTCACTCGGCCTACGCCGACGACTGCTTTAAGATGTCAATACATTCCCACATGCTACACACTGAAGTTCACATTCTTTTGTTATTGAGACCAAGACTAGCAGGTGGGAATTCTACATTTTTACATGATCTGAGAATGGGGACTGTATAAGCAGAAAACATGGAGGGTCACAGAAATGAGAAAATAGTATGTAGGTGCTCTGTGCTCACGCTGTGGCCAAAACGCCTGCTCGTTTGAACAAGGCAGCATCCACCCCCCCCCCAACTCCCCCGGGAGCTCCCCAGCAACACCACCCCTCCCTCCCGCCACTTCCACCCGCCTCCCCGCGGGGGCAGAATGAGAGCATGCTCCATGGGACAGCGGGCAGGAGCCGACAAGGCACCAGAAGAGGCGTGGGCACTGTACCTGACCAACTGGCTGTAGATAAACTGCTGGAATTTGGGATGGAGGTTGGGGAAACAGACACTGAGAGAGGCCCAGTGGTGAGCCGTAAATACAGAGAAGAAGTAGTGGACAGGAGAGCAGTGTCTACAAAATAAAGCAGGGGAGAGGGGAGCAGAAACATGAGGAGCAGAAACCGATGGGGGACAGAGGATCAAGAATGGTGTGAAAACCACAGAGAACAGGGGAGGGGAGAGAAGAGCGAGTAAACATGAGATTTACTGCATTTGAACGTTTCCCTTTTCACCACACGGCTTGACTCAGGGAAGATGGCACCACAACGCACGTGTGTGTGTGCACCGTTAACCCGGTATGTAGCATGTGCGATAAAAGTTTTATTAGCACATCTGACTGAGGCACACAGCACATTCAAGTCCTGAACAGGTAGTAATAACAGCTTAGTTTAACCGTCAACCAACTTAAAATGGACTGGAATAAAAATGAAAAAACAGCTTAAGCAGATATGAACCATATTTTAAGGATGGAATGAAACGCCCACAGAGGGGAAAGCATGCCCTTTCACCCCAGGAACGCTGCCGTTTCTCCTGATCCTTGTCCAAGTAAGACCAGGACAAACGGCTAAAAGCAGGTCGCAAGTGATGTACAGCAGGAAATGCAGGTTATGAGGATGCCTGAGCTCTGCAGGGAACCTGCAGAGTTACAGTCACGGCCCCTGCTGGTCGCTGGTGTAAAAATGAACAAATTATCAATGGACATGAATAGGCACAGTACACGTTCATGGCAGTGTTAGGTACACACAGAGTCCCATTAAAATGACCAGGACCAGAGCCACCCCCCTGAAACCTGCGAAAAGGCTCCAGGGGCTGCGTCACTGTGCTCCGGGGCCGCATGGAGCATGCTCGTATTCGCAGGCGTGGTCCCGCCCATCCCCCCACCCGGCACGCAGGGGGCTGTGCGCCCTGTTTCTGCGGCAAACAATGGGGCTTTGAGAGCACGATGAGAGCGCTGAGGACGGCACGGCGTTGGTCCCGGTCTCCAAGAGCGCCGAGCCGTGGGGCTTTATAATTAAGGCTGAGGTGACCTGCCAGCGTTTCATCGCGCCGGCGTCCAGGGCGAGAGGCCTGCCTTTCGGTTAATAACACAGCAGCCACTGGGCTCTGTGCGAGAGGCCTGCCTTTCGGTTAATAACACAGCAGCCACTGGGCTCTGTGCGAGAGGCCTGCCTTTCGGTTAATAAAACACCAGCCACTGGGCTCTGCGCTGTCGCCTGTGTGATGTAAGATGTAAACAATGCCTCATGCTAATTGTGGAGCATGAATTAAACCCTAAAAGCAATATTAAACCTGCCAATAGTGGGATCCCTTAGTCAGGGGAATCCTGCAGAATTAATTTCTGAATAATAAAGATTTCCTACGGAGACATTTTTTCTGTTTACTGACTGATCACTGCGAAGTGTTTATGCCCCAAAAGAGCCCCAACGACTATGGCATCAGTAAAGTCACCCTGAGAACAGGCAGGCCCCCATGCGCAGGCCCCATGCACATGCCCAGAGCGGCCAGCATGCCGGCCCATCCCCCACGCTGCCACTCAGCATTACATGCTCTATCCTCCCAGCGCTCTGGCGCCTCCTACTGCCAGTCCAACTTTAATGTTGTATTGTCATCTCAGCCTTACTTATAAGGAAGTGGCATCCTTGTTTGAATTGGGGAAAGGCTGTCACTCCTAAGTAGCCCTTATATCAGTGCAATTAGACTTTAATTGGAGAAGCACAGCTGTAAGTCTGTAATGACATGGAGATTATGGGTGTTAGTTGGGAATGACACTAAGGATTAGGGTTAGTGACAGTAATTCCACAAAGCTCAGGAAAGGCACACAGCAGAATTACAGCCTTCCTGAGAGACACACGGACATAAGAGCTACTGGCTGACACAGGAAACCCCAAGGAGCAGTCAGGCAGGGTCACCGCGGTGGAAACAGCAGTTGGGGGTGGGGGGGGGGGCTTACTTCTCATCCATGTGGCATCGCATTTTCTTCAGCTTCTGCATGATGCTGCTGGTCTCGCTGCCTGAGACGGAGACGGGGGAGGGGCTGCGTGTGTCCAGGTCCGTCACACTCAGGCTGGGGACGGCTGCCTCGTCGGCTGTCTCCGAGACGGTGGCATCCTGTGCGTGGGGGGAGAGTGAAGGTGGTAGGGTCTTGACTTCCACACCAGGGGTGTCAAACTCCAGTCCCGGAGCCCTGTGTAGCTCAGTCCTTTCCCTGTTCCACCATAAATGATTCAGCTCAAGTGCTGTGCTGTAATTAGCACAAAGAGTTGAATCAGGTGTGTTAAATGAGGGAAACCCAAAAACTGTGCAGGGCTCCGGCCCCCCAGGACTGGAGTTTGACACCCCTGCCCTACTACATGAGGAGAGAATGACGGCTCTCCCATCTCATGTATATGTATTTCTGAACCGCACCCCCAATGCTGGCTGCTAGCAGACACTTACCTCGTTGGCCTCCCCCGCGGACTTGAGGCGCTCTCTCAAACGCATGGTGCTGTGCCGCATCCTCTCGATCTCCTCCTGCTGCTTCAGGAGCAGCTGCCTCTCCCTCCGTGCCGCCCTGTTGGCCTCCTGCAGTCGCTTGATCTCCGCCTGTGGGCCGAGGGGCCGTGAGCGCGGAGAGGGGCGGAGCCGTAGGTGGGGGTGTGGCTGGGGTGTGCACCTACCTGCTCCTGCTGCAGTTTCAGCAGAAGGCCCCTCTGTCGCTTACGCAGGGGGGGCATCATGTCATCCTCCCCCTTATCCCTCAGCCTCCTGCGTTAAGAAAATGATCTTACAAACTAAACAGCATGTGATGTTAAATCACACTCATTCTTAATCCATCAGTTTGCCTGTTTTCAGTAAAACCAGCCTGGGACCCAATCCCAGAACCTGGGGGGACATTACAGGTCAGCAGACACTCCCTGTCTGTCTCTCACTCACTCATGGAAAGACAGACAGACAGGAAGGCACGGGCAGGCACAGACAGGCAGGCACAAACAGACAGGCAGACAGACAGGCAGGCAGATGCAGACAGACAGGCAGGCAGATGCAGACAGACAGACAGGCAGACGCAGACAGACACAGACAGGCAGACACAGACAGGCAGGCAGACAGATAGACAGGCAGACAGATAGACAGGCAGACAGACAGGCAGGCAGACACAGACAGATAGACAGGCAGACAGACAGACACAGACAGACAGGCAGACAGACACAGATAGACAGGCAGACAGACAGATAGACAGGCAGACAGACAGACAGGCAGACAGACAGGCAGCATGCCTCTTCTGGTGCTCCAGCCAGGCCAGCTCGGCCCTGGTCTTGTCCTTGAGCGCCTTCTCGCGGAGCCGCAGCAGGGAGCTCTGGTGCTGCGCCCGCACCTCCTCCTCCGTCATGTACTGCCGCACCATGTCCATGGTGAAGCGGGAGAAGCTGTTCTGGCCGCTGGAGAAGGGCTTGACGCCATCCTGCGAGGAGCGGCAGTGAGTTACTGACACACAGCCCATGCTGGTGTAGCCTTTCTACACCGCGCTGTGTATTTATTACACCTATTACATAAACTCAGTCACTTTGGATTAAATTATATAAATTAACATAAATGGCTGCCCGAGCTCTTTAACAGGGGACACACTGGGGGCGGAGTGCAGTACAGGCTCCCATTTCCCTCCCGGAGTGTGCCAGCACATTTCCAGAGTGTTTTGGTGTGGCATCCTCTGAATGGAGATGACTGGAAGGAGAGGTGGACGGTTCCTGGTGGAGCCGGTTTTAAATGAGCATCATTACAGTTTGTTTAGTGACGGACAGACGCCCAAAACATCAGCCTCAATGACTCACTGTCTGAATAAGCGCAGCACATAGTAAACAACAGCCAGCGGCACCTCACTGGAACAGAGCAAGAACTACCCAGCGCTGTCCTTAAACAAGGAACTTATGGCAAAGGTCCTCGCCGTTCAGAGCTGTGAGACACACACAGAGCTCCAGGAGGGTTTAGAGGACATAGGCTGCAGGGTGGGTCAGGGGAGCGAGGGCAGCCACCTTGCTGGTCCCCAGCTCCTTGGATTTCTCCCGGTTGGCCTCCTCCTCAGATTCCTCGTGGGAACCACGCTTCTGCTCCATGGTGACACGCCGATGTGATTCGGAGGGCAGCAATGAGCGGAAGGAACGCTCCTCGATGTCGTCCTCCGTCATGGACTCGTCAAACTTCAGTGAGTACTCTGTGGCGACGGAGGTGTTGTCTGCTGAGGGGTGGGGGGGGGTGTTTGTCAGTATGAGTTAACACAGCCAGTGGACAGGGACCCTAAGGGATCCCAATCCTAGCCCGCTCACCCTTCTCGTCCAGCAGAGAGGGGGCGCTGTTGCTGCACAGCGAATCGTCCGCAGCTGTGTGACCCTCCTCCTCCACTGAGCTGCTGTTCTTCTCCTCCCTGACCGGGTTGACGATTGCCAACTTGTCACATGACGACAGGGATGGACTCACCTGCGTGCTGCTGCCCCTGCTGGTTACAGAGGGGACATGACGACAGCTCAGATGAAGATGAAGATGAAGATGTAAGTTAAAGGATACAGAGACAAGAAGGGGACCGGTGGAACCTACCTGAGGCCCGGTGTCCCAGAAGCGAGGGACTCCAAGGGGCTGTTGAGAGATAAGACTGCGTCCTCCATCCGACGTCTCTCAGGAGAGCTCTCACGCCTCCTGTGGAGAAGGACCTCATGTCAGCTGGCTGGGCACTGAAGCACTAAGGCTTTGCGTGGGTAACACCAGCTATCAGCAGTCACCTGTCAGATGCGGGGCGGGGCGGGGGCGACTTGGTCGCTGCTGGGTGCTGCTGTCGCTGCTCCCTCTGCTGGCCGGGCAGTGAAGCGGAAGGCGTGGGGGGTACGTTGAGAGCCTGTGCGATCTGCGAGCGTGCCAGTTCGGTCATCTGCAAGACAGCAGAGGCCCGGTTGCTGTGCCTATCAGAGGCAGGCCGGAGTGGCACAAAGCGGCATGCAGGATGGGGGGGGGGGGGGGTGGCACCTCTCTGATGTGGCGCGCTGCCTCTGCCGTGTGCCGAGCCGCGTCTGCCTGCTGGCCCACCATCCTCCTGGCTGAATCCTGCAGGCCCTCCAGTGACACCTGCTGTGATCTCGCCATGTTCTCCTGCAGCTCGGTGTGGGCCTGGGAGGGGGAGGACAGGGAACAGTGAGCACGGCAGCCTCGGGCACCCACGGACTGGGGGGGGGGGCGGTTCTCTGACGTACCCGTGCGGCTCGCTGCCGCGTCTCCTCCAGCTGTCTCCTGCTCTCCAGCTCCTCTTGCTCAGCCTTCAGCTTCAGCCGGAGGAGCTCGTGTTCATGCCTTTGCTGCTGAGTCTGTGGAGGTGCGGATTTTAAAGAGGAGCGAGAGGAGCGAGGAGCAAAGGGCGGCGTGCAGAGAGAGTCCGGAGCTCACCTTGAGGATGTGGGCCAGCGACACGCCCTCCTGCTGGGCCAGGCCCACGGCCCTCAGGCGCTCTGCAGAGGCCAGCTGCCGCACTGACTCCTCCATGGCCTCCAGGTAGTTGAGTTCGGCAGACATGCGCTGCTGCAGTGCGGCTGGGGGGTACTGAGGCTCACTGGGGGGGGCAGCTGGGGAGAGGAGAACGAGGCGGGAGCAGTTAGTGGGCACCTGGCGGGTCGGGGGTGATGCAAAAGCACAAAACAATTATATTTACAATTTGGTCATATTTTTGGCTTTCAATAGTGTCACCCTACCAGTGCAGCCTCTCAAAACAAACTGAAACACAGGCGTGAGCCTAATTAAGGGCCCAGTACCCTGCTCTGTATTAGATAATCCTACATGACCAGAGTACCATCAGAACACATACAGCAGAACCCCATAAATCCCAGTATCACAGCACAGCCTATTCTTGCTGTAATAACCCTCTAGGATCACTTCAGGGCCAATACCCTAAATACAGCCTAACTGTACTAAATCACAACGATCTCAAAGTACAGCCTGGCTCCTGTATCTTCAGGAGAGCCATCTATTCATTTCAGACTAAGACTATGATGAACACCCATGCAGGGACGGGACCAACAAGTCACCTTAGAGTGACGCAGATCATCCTCAATCAGCAGCTTGTCATTGGAACTTAAAAAGCAGTTATTGCCAACATTCAGTGATCTGAGCAGAATATGTAAGTTAACCTGGTGTGTGAGCAAAATACCCAGTGTGGCCCCACGTGACATGGACACCCCAACCCGCCAGACCCTACCTGTGACCCCAGGCTCCACACTGCCCCCCACCCCAGGCCGAGTGGACCGGCCCGAGTGAGGGGATGGCGCTGAAGGCCAGCCAGCGGCGGAGGGCTGTGGCGAGGAGGCCTTGCGGCAGTCGATCTGAGCCGAGGCGACGGCGTCCGGCGTCGTCTTCTGCGGAGATGTGGACGAGCACGGTGCTGGACTCCTGGGGGACCCCGTGCTGTCGGAGGCCGAACTGCAGACACAGCAAGAGCACTGACATCACTAAGGGTGTGAAGGTGAAGAGATGCAGAGCACATAGACCACAGTATCACAACTGGGAGGGTCTGCAGCAGCAAACGGTGTATGAAACAGGAAGACAAACTGAATACTGATGGCACATGTCTGATGGCGAAAATGCTGAAAACCAAATGGAAAAAGGATTCAAAATGTCCAAACGTGGGGAGCCAAGCAGGAGACGCCATAAAGAGGATCAGCAGGAACAAACACGGGGACCTGGACTGGGAAACACCAGGAAGAGACAGAGACCTCAGGCACCCAGTACGCACAGATCGCAGTAGACTGGGTGAGTACCGTAGTTTTATTAACAGCCTGGGAGTCACACAGGTTACCTTAACCAAAGTGTGAGCTGCTCAGATAAATATGCTGCTTTATTTTTTGACAGACAGTAAAGAATGACAAGAATTTGTAACCTGGTCCCAAATGCAGCCACAGGTAAACAAACCCCCTGCTGGCGTGAGGCCAGAACTGCAGCGTTAGAGAGCCTGAGTGCCTGGCATTAAATACAATGGAGCCTGTGTTTCTCCCCCCACCGCCCAGCCCACCCCCAGCTCTCCTCCCACACCCAGTATGGAAGCCTGGACCACATCAATTACAACACAAGTGTTTTCACTCATAAGTGCTGATCCCAACATATTGGTTCTTAACTCTTTACCTAAACCTCTTCAGCACAATCAGGCTTTACAAATGACTCTTTTCCCTGAGAAGAAAACAAAGGCTCATGACAATCAGTAAACTTACTATAGCAAGTACTTCTTACTATAGCAGATAAAATGAACTACATTTTGCTGTTAAATGTAGTAAAATAATGAAGTACGTCTTGTACAACAACCTGATCTTGTACAACAACTCATCTCCCTTAAATATTTTCTGCGGCATCCACATACAGTATGTACATCATTCTCAATAAAAGGGGACACAGCAATATAAGGTCACGGTTTACCAAGTAATGAAGCTAAGGCGTGAGGGACGCAAGGTGCATAAAGCCAGAATGGCTGTGTGTAAATGTTTAAAATTGATAATACAATTGTGAAAATCGCAATCGTCAAGCGTGAGGTACAAATAACTTCCTTGAAATTTATTTTTTAACACACCGCTGCTTTTAAAACTCACCAAAACCTCTTGATAGCAGCTCATCCTTAAAGCGGTGTCTTAATGCACGACACGAGATATGAGGAGAAGTGAGCATAGCTCACAATGGAGAAATTGCACACGTGCCTGCTTTGTGGTTTCTGTGACGGCTGCTCAAAATACCGTTAAGAGCAACACCAGCACTGGCAGAGAATAAAGCATTAAACTGGGGACCCCCCCCCTTGAGCAGTACCCTGGTCCTGGCCCCAGCGAGCCCCGAGTACCCTCACCTGAGCGGGGACAGGCCCGAGAAGCTGTGCAGTGTGCCGTCCGAGTCCACGCTGTGCCCCACACCCGGGGCCGAGCCCCGTCCCGGGGATCCCCTGCTGGAGTCCTGCGACTGATTCTCGGAGAGATCAGAGGACTGTCTCTGCTTCTCCACCAGGGTCTGCTCCAGAGCGCTCTCTTCAGGACCAGTGGAGGGGAACCATAGCTTAGTGCACAGAAAGGACCATATACTGGACCTATAGTATAGCAGAGGACTAATATGTGTTTTCACAGTCATGCACAGCCTGTCACAGAGTGCAGGGAGTCACCTCTCTTGTGGACAGAAGCTGCTGAGCATGGTGATGACAGTGGCGTGGAGCCCAGGGAGCGGTGAGACTGGGAGCCCGGGGTCCGGATGTCAAAGGGAGACCTCCGGCTCAGAGGCTCATCGTGGGGACTGTGGATCCCGCTGATGCTGCTGGAAATGATAACCTGGTGTCAGTGCATTAGCCAAACAAAGACGCAAATCAAAGGGGTCATTAAAGAAGACTCCTCTGGTACAGGCAGGTACTGCGCTCATGTGCCAACAGCTCCACCTGGTGGAAAAGCCAGGATAACAACCCCCAGAGTTGTAGCGCAGATTCTTTCAGATCTTTGATGCCGTGCTCACTACTCCCCTCCAGCAGAACACACAGAGTCCCCCCCCCCTCCCAGAATCCACCAGGCACCTGCCACCAGGA
>JAODJU010000033.1:23082778-23106613 GCA_026776725.1 Gnathonemus echidnorhynchus
TATATATATACACACTGTATATATAGGGAAGTCTGCTGGGTTGAACCCGGGTTGATCCCTGCTTAGACTGCTGGCCCCGCGACCCGACCTGGAAAATCCAACCTGGAACATTACTTTGTCCGGCTTCCCCACTCATTTTTTATATCCCTTTTTTGGTATATATAAATTGGAAAGCTAACTGGGACACTTTCATTGCTTGCTGGAGTTTTGCATCAGCTCACGATACATAAGCGTTTTGTTTCAGTAACCTAATATAACAAAGTTTTATTATAACAAAGTTTCAAGTGGCGAATGCCAAAGGGGTTGACAGATGATAAAGGCTAATATCTAAAACATTTTTTTTAATGTTGCGCGATCTACCTGCACTACCTTTGCAATCTACTGGTCGGTCGCGATCGATGTATTGGGCACCCCTGGTGTAACTGGTTTCAGGTCCAAGTGCAGAATCTCTATGCTAATATTTGTTCTATTTATTTATACGTATAACCTACATATCATAACAATGGGAAATCATTGGCTCTGTATTTAGTACAGAATAGATATTTATGGAAGCTGACACTTATATAGATCATGCTGATCAAACTATGACCAAACATGTTTTTAAAATGTTATGGTGAGGTAGCCTCAATTCTAGATAGTACAAGATAATTTTACAGTCTTTTAGATGTATCTGTGGTGATGATTGCATTTGTTTGGTCAGAACTTAATCTACCCCTGTTACGACAAGCATGGTGAAGGACAAAGAGATGATCCATGGAGTGGCTCTCGGGTAGAAGGGGGTTTATTAGAAGAACAAACAAATAAGAAAACAAGACAAACTATGAGGATCCTAAACACCAGCAGGTAGAAAACAGAAATTAAAGCAGGAAGTAACACAGGAACAAACACAGCGCATACATCTAATCAGACACAAATACAACCACAATGACCAACTAAGGAACAGAATGAGGTCAGGCACTTATATACAACGATACCGAGGGCTACATGATGGACAGGTGCAGACTAAAACAATTAACCAAACATTACAGCTGGGAACAAGACACAGGTGAGGGTTATTAACAAATACTTAAGGGTTCAAACACTAGGAGAAACTAGGATAACAAGACTTACAAAACTGGGGCACAAGCGGGAATAAACAAAACTACAAAACAAGGAGCCATGCAAAGATACACCAATATATAACAGGAATGAACCAAGAACCAAAAATGAAAGGAAAAAATACAAACATGGTGATCCTGACCTCTGGCCTGCTCTGGACACGGTAGAAGGAAAACCAGGAAAACAGCCACCTGCTTAACCCATTAAGCCATACGGCGCTCTGGGGAACCCAGAAACATACTAGAACTGGGATCACCAACCTTTTTGAAACTGAGAGCTACTTCACAGGTACTGAGCCATACGAAGGGCTACCAGTTTGAAACACCCTCCTAAACTTATCTAAACTTTATGTATAATAAACTTGTTTTAAATGCTTTTTTTTTAAGATATTGTCATTTTCAAATATATATAAATGCAAATGTGATTAAAGAAGAATAGCAACAGGATAAAATTAAATTTTAGACGCTGCTCACTGGTGAGTTGTGCTATTTTTAGAACAGGTCTACAGGCGACTCGTGGTCCTTGGGGGCATCCTGGTGCCCGCAGACACCATGTTGGTGACCCCTGCACTAGAAGCTAAGAACACAGGATGGCCAGTGACATCTGCTGGCCAAACAAGGAAGAGACATACTGAAGGGGGCAAGACAAGGAACGATCCTGACAACCCCATTCTGTGCTGGAATAACAAACAATTTAAAATGCTTAGGAAAAATAGCTTAATTCAAAAGTAATTTGATATTAATTTCTGTTACCCGGTGGCACTGTGGGTTTCACACGTCTCTCAGGTGGGGGTCCACATGCCATGACCGGCTCTGTATGAAGCTTACATTCCCTGGGTTGTGTGAGATTCCATCCAGTCCTCTTCTTTCCTCCTGCGGTTCCAACATGTGAATAGAATAAGTCTCTCTAAATTGCCAACAGTGGCTATATGTGAACCATGGCATCCTGTCCGGAGTGCATCCATGCCTTATGCCCAGGGCTAGACTGAGATTAAAAATCCCCCACAGTGAATTTCTTTTAGTGGGGTGAGGTCGGGGTCAGGGTGGGGGTCGGGGGCGGGGGGTGGGGGGGATCCCCAGGATACATTTTGCCGATCCACATACCCATCAGCCCACTGGGAAATGCCCAATATGCCACTTGGCCAGTCCAGCCCTGCTTGTGCCCTGGGCTGCCTGGCATAGACTGCATGTCCTCCTGCTACCCAACACTGGATAACTGGCTGGACTAAGTAGTATTTAAAACAGCAGTTACAATAAAAGAATCTAATTTTGGGTTAATTATCTTCCTACGCCCAGAATTGTTACTGATATTAGATTTAATTGTGAGTCTTGTAAATCTTGAAAAAAGCATGTTATTCAAATCTATTTTACAATCACAGAGTATGTCAAACATAGTTGTTCCAACTGTAAGCCACCCTACAAGATGCACACATTCAAAGGTCTTCGTGGATGTTTGTGCATAGAAAGACCAAAAATGAATATTTGTAGCTATAGGTGAACACAAAGATCTGCTTTGTATGGACCCGCAGCTTAATACAAAGCATACCAGTGAAATGTGTCCCAAAGACGACTGGATAAAACATAAATTATTTTTATGGCATGAATTCAAGGCTGCAGGATTTCCCAGATCAATCAAATATAATAGGTTTCAGAACATTTTTGGCCCATGATTAACAATTCTTTCCATCTGTATTTATTTTCTGAAACCAAGCATTGTTGGCCACCTTGTATATTTGACCTACAAAGCTGGAAATTTAATTAATCTTCAATCCGGCAGGTTTTCCCCATTCAATGGATCACCTGCTCTCATTGTTTGAAGAGATGTTTTTCTTAATCAAAAGTCCTTAGACTACAAGGCCCCTAAGGGGGCAGTAATTGCTCCAGTCATACTAAATGACTTCATTAGAGTGGTCTAACTCCTTGCTTTATAAAGTGGTTCGACTGTACCTTAAGTCCAATTGGCTGTGGGTTTTTAAACAATGGTATGTCATCGTATCAGTGGCAAAGAAACAGAAGATCTCCTGCCTGAATGATGACAGACCAATGGCGGTAAGATCTGCAGACATGAAGTGTTTCAAGCAACTCCTACCCCAGCATCTCAAAGTCATGACGTCCAGGACCATTTGCAGTTTGCATACAGAGCTAACAGGTCTATTGATGATGCCATTAACTTGGCTCTAAACTTCATCCTGTAACACCTGGATAGCACTGACATTTATGTACATGTTGTTTCTAGTCTTTAGCTCGGCTTTTAACGCTACCATTCCTGACCTGCTACTGGACAGACTTTAACAGCTCAGTGTCCCCACTGCTACTGGACCCACAACTTTTTGTCTAATACAAAACAGTATGTCAGGGTTGGTGACCACATTTCTGATGCCCTTTGCCTTAGCGCCAGGACTCCACAGGGCTGTGTGCTCTCTCCGCTACCCTACTCAATCTACACCAATAACTGCACTTCTAACAGTGACTCTAACTGTTAAACTTATTAAGTTTGCAAATCACACCACCCTTGTAGGTCTTATCTCAAGCAACAAAGAGCCCATGTACCAAAGGAAAGTATCATGACTGGTGCCATGGTGCGGATCTGACAATCTGCAGCTAAACAGACATAAAACAGTGGAGCTGATTTTTGACTTTAGGAAGAACTCTACCTAACTGCCTCCACTAGAAATGCAGGGCTCTACTGTCAGCAGAGCAGCCTTACAAATGATAGGGCGCTTCATTCTGCTGTTATGAAGAAGGGCCAGTGGCACTTGTGTTTCTTGCGACAAGAAACTTGGGCTTCGTCAAGCACTGCTGATCCAGTTCTACATTGCTGTAGTGGAATACACCATCATAGCCTCCATTACTGTCTGGAAGTACGGTTCCCAATAGCACAGTTGCTAACAATGTTAGCGACTTCCATAAATGCAAACATGCGACTGAGTAGTTCCAACTATGTAAGCTGTTAATGCGAGATTTGGGAATCTCGCATTAATCACCACTGCGAAAGCTGCAGTTTTCGGTGCAATGCGCAGAGAAAATTATCAGCTGTCAACCTTCCGCCGTCAAAGACCTCTAGTCATCCAAAATGACAAAGGGGCGGGGGAAATCGTGGCTGGCCCCTCACAGCCCACTTACTCTCATGTCCAGCATCTCCCATCTCAGCAAGGACCGGGAATGATTTTGCCCTAAATACTGGGACGGACCACCAGCTCCACAGCTCCTCTCCTCAGGCCACCATCCCTCTGAACAAGGACCTTTCTGACATCCCTCTGCCTTAAACTGCTGCACATGTATTTTATTACAGGCATTGTAATACACACAACTACTGTCCATCCCATACCATAATCCTTCTGAGTAAGAACTTTTCCCAATTCCACCACTGCGTTAAGTACACATACGCACAGATGCATTTTAACTTGTACATTGTTACTTTGCACATCCTTTCATTTGCAGTTTTCGTGTGCATAGTCTATTTATGTTTTTATATATCTTAGTGTATATATTTTATTTTGTGTTTTGTATGTCTATCTTTTTCTACACTTTTGATTGGATTGACATTATGTTGACACCTGCCCCAAGAGTACTCAAGGTCAGGCACTTAAGACAGATTCTGATTCGTATGATGTGTCACTTTATTGTCTTAATGGAGGAATGTGTAAACTGCATTTACACATCTATTTGTTCCAAAAGGTTCAGCACCAGAAAACGATACTTGATGTTTGCTGTTACTAAGAAACAATGCTGTCCAATAGCAGAGACCTAATTAAAACTTTTCATTTTCTTTTTATTTATTGCTTTTATTTTGATTTTACCTATCACCAACAACAAATAAAGAAGAGTGGGAGCTGAAAGATCATCAGCAGAATAATAAATGATTTTTTATTTTTTTTTTACATCTTTTGGAATTTGGTTGTTTATTTAATAAGCCAACACAGCAGGCTAACAATGAAAAACCATGATTTCGGAAGCATGATAATGCTTGCGTCAAATGCGGAACATGGGTGAGCGGACTATAAAAAGCTGTACAAATATCCTGTGTCTATTTATAGTTTCTGTTTTAGGGCCGATTCGTCGTGTATGGTTTAGAGAACCTGCAGCGTTCGGAATCAGAACAAATGGGGTTTAATGATTCACTGCGAGGACAGAGAAGCGAGAAAATGAAACGCGAGAGTCAAAAACAAAACACAAACTGATTTCAGAAATAATCCGGAGGAAGATAAAACAGGAGCGTTTTCGGAAAACGCTAGAATCCAGAAATCAGAAAAAAAATCACTGTGCATAGCAGAAGACGATGGAATTGATTCCTTTCGTCTCTGGTGTTTATCCAGTTGTTACAAACATATTTGCTTGTATAATGAACGTAATCATCTGTAATGTGTTAAAAAAAAAATAATTTGCATGTATAGGCATATGTAAATGCATTCGGTAATTCTGCTAGCAAAATAACTGATTATAAGACATTGCAAGCGCTCATGACTGGGTATATTCATGTAACATACATGTCTTTAAAAGATAGTAAGGATGCAAGGATTTGATACTCAGCGCAGATTTTTTTTTACTGCGGACTGCCAGATGTGCTGCCTTTGAGAGGTTATGATTAATAGATTTTGCTCTCATTCACACTGAACATATAGCCCACTATTGCTTTTCTGAGTCACACCTTGTCAGTATTACACGCGTCCCCTTTTCGCATTCAGTCGTGTACAATTAATAATTCATAATGATTTTTTTCAAATGAAAACCAAAAGCGGTTCCCATTGGCTTGAAAGTAAAATATTTTGTGATCGTTTTGTGGCTCATTTTATCTCTGGTTTATCTTAAAAGCTTTATTGGCTTTAATTGTAAATGGTAATTACATTATTTTTTACAATTCCTCCGTGCCGTCGGTCAACATAATGAAATTGGCTTGGAGAAAAGTCTAGTAGGCCTATTGATCTACAGTAATGTGACGTTTCTTAATGCTATGTAGGCCCATGAAACCTTTAATTCGTATTACATAAAATACCAGGAATAGCATCCAATGCTATAAACTCAATCCAAAAAACTAGCGCAGTATTTACAGAAATTTAAACTATCCATAATAATAAAGGCCATAAACACATTTATTAGTTCGTTCCTTGTATAGGTTTAGTTAAGATTTATTGCACTGTGGACCTATAGAGAAAAACAATCAGTTTTAGCAACTTTTAATTCACACAGTACCCGTAGCAACAAGTAACTATAAGGTTTCTAAAATGCTATTACTTATACTGTTTGAATAAAACCCAAGCATAACACCGCGGGTAGCTGCATAAACCTCAAAGTATTTTGGGTAACGATACAGAAATCCACAATGAAGAGGAATGAATATAGGTCTACATGAATATTATCTATCCATTTTCTGTAACTGCTTGTGCTGTTCAGGACCGCGGGGGGTCCAGAGCCTATCCCAGAGGCTACGGGCACAAGGCAAGAAACAACCCAGGATGGGGCGCCAACCCAATGCAGGGGACACTCACACGCTAGTCATTCACACCTGCACACCTACGGGAAGTTTGGTAACTCCAAGTAACCTCATTTTTGGGCTGCGAGGGGAAACTGATACACCCGGGGAAAAGTCCACAACAACACAGGGAGAACATGGAAACTCCACGAAGCCGGAGACTCGAACCCAGGTCCCAAAGGTATGACGTAGCAACTCTATCCATTACGCCCCTACGTGAATTTTAATGTAAAACAACTACTGACACCTGTAAGAGCACAATATATGGCACCTTTAATTTGGGTAGGATTATAAATTGTGAAAGTTATTCAAGCAAAACAGTCCTCTATACTTGAATGAAGAGGCTTCAGCAGAAATAAAATCGTTCGAGGACTTTCTGAATCATTACCTTACAGTTGGCGTTCGGTCGGTAATTGGGATTATTCTGACCACTACCGTTATTATTATTTTTTTTTTCAAAACTCATATAATAATTTGTTTACAAAAATTATTTACATAATTTGTAGGCTGCCATCGATCTTGAGTACTAATCATATTTTTACAGCTTCAGTAAGCGGACGTAATTGCAGAAGACGGCACTTTGTTTTGTGCTACCCTTTGTGTCACACTACCGCGCAGATTAATTATTTATATAGGCTACTATAATTGCGTCGGGGGTTTCTGCCCCCCCCCCCCCCCCTTTGGCTTACTAAACCTGCCTTCGTCAACCGCAACCCGGCGGTCGACCGAGGGGAAATTCGCCGGAGAGGAGAGACAGAATTGCCTACTGCATATCAAGCTTTAGTATTGGAGGGGAGGAAGTAGAACGATGGGCGAACGCAATTCACTTTGGGGTAAATTCATGTCTAATAAGTATCTGTTCATTTGATTCTAGATGATTTAATTCAAAATATGGAGTTTATGCTGAAAGACCAGCACCTGTAGCGTTGCTTTGCACATTGGTGTCTATATGCACGTCTACCCTAAAGCTTAAGCAGATGTTTCCGGGGGTAATGTATTATTAATATTCATTATTTTCGTAATCAGTTGTGTTGAAATGTGCCCAGGCTACGTAGTGCTTATTGCTTGCATTATGGTAATTGAATCGGAAACTTTCGCATTTTGCATTTCTTGCATGCGTAAGTGCAATTTTCTTTTTAATACTCTTCGTATAAAGACTAGAAAGGAGGCTTTTTGCAACAATGTCAGACAACCTGTTTGCGTCTGGTACAGCTGTGTTACTTATTGTATAGTAACTGGCCATTTGTTAATGTATAGCTTAACTTTAAATCGTTATGAATTACATTTTCTTTCGATGTTTGGTGCGGTGAAGCCTTTATTTATAAGCCCTAGTTATTGAAGAATGGGTGTCATTGAAATTCATTGCATGTATAACTGTCTAGTTCTCACCTGCTTTTTAAATATAGCAAGGGATCAACCCAAGTTTTTTTTCCAGTAAATTTTCAGCGTGGTATATAACATTTTCTCATTCCTGTTGGCTTTAATGACTGCGCATTTCCTCACTGTCCAATTATAAAGAAACAGAAGCACTGGGAACTCGGTACTGCCCAAAAAGGGCTGTTTCCCAGGGGATGCGAATTTAGTTTTAGTTTAGTTTAACAAAGATGATATTCATTATATATAATGAACAGCTTAATTTGTATGGTCTAAGCGATCAGGAAAGTGAGTGTGTGTGGATTAGCTTCTACATATCCATTTAAGTGTTTCGTTAGTGCACTACCGGACCAGTCATTGTTTCTGTATATAAACATGGAATACCTAGGAGACAGCCAGCCCGTATTGGTTCCTTCCAGAGCTGCATCTCCAGCCCAGAAGGCGTCTGAAGGTTATTACCGCAGCACCAATCTAGCGTTTTCCCGTCACCAGATACGGATCCATCAGATCTTTATCTCATTATCCGTAAGGAAACCTAATTGGTGGATTCGCGCAGTTCGTTTTAGAATCAGCAAGAATACGCTGTCCATTTATTAAATGCCAAATTTGCATCATACACCGATGAATTGAAATTAAATTATAAGAAAACATAGATAATAGTAATGAAATACTGATGGAATTGTTTAAAGCGTAAATTAGTCTATAGGCCTATCTCCCGTCATCAAATAATGTTTTATAGGGTTTTGAAGTCGCCCCATTATTATAAAACATATGAGAGGTATTACTGCGTTTATGCTGTTTATATTTTTTGTAAGAAATAACATGTATAGCCTATCTGATTCAGTTAATCCCAATTACACCAATCATTGTATATAGGTATATTTACAAAGTCATCCATTTATAAATATGTTAGATGGGCTGACCCCCTGTCCTGGGTTGTTCCCTGCCTCGTCCCCATAGCTTCCGGGATAGGCTTCGGACCCCCCGCGACCCAGAAGGATAAGCGGTTTGGAAAATGGATGGATGGATGGATGAATGGACTTCACTGAAACCCCTTATTACTTTACCTGGCATCGGACCTTTTTTGGTCACGTGGTTTACGGGTCCTGAAACCTGGTTGTGATTGGATCGTTCATCACGTTCAGCTGCTCCACCAGGCATAAGTCTTCTAAGCGTGTGCCTTTAATGTGCCTCTTTGATTACTATCAGGATTGAGGGGGCAGAGGGCATGATGTCTTCGTGTCTAACCGGGATATAATTGAGAGGACATTGGTTGAAACAGCTACGCAAATAAAACGTAATAATTTCTCGTAGGACTTGTTTGGTAAAGGGAATTTTTCTGCCATTAAAGGACTTTTATACAGCGCCAACTTAGTGATTGTAGCATTAAAATATGAATCTTTATATTTTGGTTCCCCTTTACTCTTTGTATCAGTTTGTTTGTCATAATTTCATTTATTTTGGATCTGGTGTCTTTATGCTGTCACAGCCCAGCGCGAAATTATCCGATTTCCGGGTCTTTGTTCTGTCAGTCTGTCAGACGCTCGATTCCTTATCAGCTCCGGTGTCATCTGTGATTAAGCAGTGCATTGTTAACTGAATACGGCCATTCACATCCTTCACCGCCTGACAAGGCTTACAGATGCGAAATAGATATCTATATCCGTTTTAAATGACTCTGTTTTTAACTTTTTGGGAAAAGTCCTAATTGCTTACTCTTATAAAAATGTTATGGTTAAGGATGTGTGACAGTCTGATGTTTAACTCTGTGGCTTTAGTTTTCATTTCTAGTTATGGTCTAATTGGCTTCCTGCACAAAGTTCGTTATACAGCTGAAAATTCTCTAATGCTTACTGTTGATTATCCTGTTGATTACTGCCCTACGTGAAATGGGTAATGTGGGGATAATTGCTGCACATTGTGTTGTTTTTCGTGGTTTATTTCATGACCCAGTGATCATATGGTCCATAAGTGGCTTAGGGTACAGGCAATATCCCAATAATATGACAGTGCTTGTTGTAGAGCAGAAACCCAAAATGGAAAGCAAGTCCGGAAAAAGATCAGCCTTTGAATGTGGATGGTATGTGGCTCAGTGGGGTAGGCCGCTGGGCCTGTGATTGGAAGATTGCTGCTGAGTGTCCTGTGTCCTGCAGAACAGTTGTGTTGCTGCTGGGCTCATGAGCAAGACCCTTATCCCCTGAGGAAATGCTCCCTGGTGCTTCATAAACGCCCCCGAGCCTGGCTCTCACCTGTATGTATCTGTATGCAAGACGGAATATGTGCCAGCTCAGCATGTCAGTGCACACGTGCAAATAGTGTATCATTATTTCATGTTGCTATGTGAGAGATAGCAGGGACAGGGATCCATCCATCCATTTTCTATAAGCACTTGTCCTATTTGATTTTGTTGGACTTTTATCAAAGCTTTCCTTTTTGGAATGCATTTTGTGGAATTATGATCTAAAAATGTTGAGCTGGTGATTGCTTTGCGTACGGGCTGTGCAGTGAGTGTTTCACGCGCATCTGCTTTTCAGATTTCTAATGGATTTATCGAGATCTTTGGTCACATGAGAGGAAACGTCAGGTGTGTTTATAGATCCAGGTTTGCAGTTGACATTTATCTCACACAGTGCACCTGGGGCTCATTTGCATGCTCTAATGGATTATACTACCCTGGGGGGTGAATTTCATTTGCACGTGATCTGTGACCAGTGGCCAGACAGCCATGTCAGATCAAAAGGATTGGTTGAACAGTTTTACGTATGGGTTTGTAATTTAAGGAAAACAATAGGAGATGAAGACTCAGAACTCACACGTCCAGGGTTGTGAGTTCAAATCCCACCTCTGGCTTTTGTGTGTGTAGCATTTGCATGTTCTCCCTGTGCCATGCAGCTATCCTCTGGGTGCTCTGGTTTCCTCCCAGAGTCCAATGATATGCTGTTACGCTAATTGGTGTCTCTAAATTGCCCATATTGTATGTGTCGTGCAATGAACTGGCATCCAGGTTAGGGTGTAGCCCTGCCCTGTGCTGCCTAGGATCGGCTCCTCTTTGACACTGAAAAGCAGGTGAAAGATTTAAAGGTGGACTTAATGCATCTCGGGTGGTAAAGTAGCTCAGAGGGTTGCCCTCACCCTTCCCGAGTTGGTGTAGTTGTGGATTTTGCATGTTCCTTTGTGTTTCCTCCCACTAGCAAATGACATCTCAGTCTCTGAATTGTTGATGGGGTGTCCAGTGATCCACTGGAATCCCATCTAAGGTGTTGCCCTCCCTTGTGCCTTGTGTTTCCTGGGGCAACATCCAGGCTGATTCTTTCACCCTTTAACCTTGTTAAGCTAAATGGATATAATGCATGTTGTTTCTTTAGATCTTGGGTTTGTCGGAAACGTCACCATCCCTGTGGATGATCCTCCCCCGGCGTGTTGTCAAACAGCAATGGAGAATGAGTAAAAGAACTGCTAAAATTACATCATCCTTATTCTCAAAAGCGACAGGAAGTGTGTGTGGCTCTCAGTCAGTTTGAGTCCACAGCAACAGTCCTTGGTAAACGCTTGACGCATGCATATGTATTAGGGTTTGTTAACTGCACTAGCAGTGCCTTGAACAAAATACACGGCAACAACAAATAATCATAATTATAAGCTCTGAAAATGAAGCTGGTTCAGTGATATACACCTTTAATCATTCGCTAGCTAAGGAGTCCTGCTTTGTTGCCATGGAGATGAGTCAGATCTCCACATTTTTATCTTTAGTGTATTGTTAACCTAGAAAACTTGCATTATCGTCGTCCTCTTGATGTATATGAGTCAAGTAGATGTGGTTGCGTATTTGGCAGGATAAAGATTCATATTGGATGTTCATTGAGTGTCCTTAGTTGTCCTCTTGTGTTATGGCATTATACTTACATCGTTCAGCCACTGTCTTTGATTTTGATTATTATTATAATAAGCACCGTATTTTGTTTTTTTGAACTCTTCAAGGTGGCGGAAAACACATTTACTGTTTGCTTTGTTTTAAACCAAAATGGGACTTGAAGCTACATTGACTGCCTCCCATGAGTCTGACCAAGACAAGCAGATGGATGGATAGAATTTGAAGATCAGTGATGACACATCACAGCGCACAACTAAGAGATGTGTCCCCTGCATTTAACCCGTATGTGACATAATGACATAGCAGGGGGCAGTTAATTCAGCACCCAGAGAGCAGTGCTTGGGGGGCAGTACCTTGCTTAGGGTACCTCAGGAGTGTCTTGCTGGTCAGGGGTTCAAACCAGCAATCTTTCAATAACAAGTGCAGTTCCCTAACCATTAGGCCACCACTGTCCACAATAGGAGTGGAAGGAGAGTAGGCCGAATTGGTTTCTGGAGTGGAGGGCTATCTGGCCACATTTTGCAGTTTTGGCTCTTCAAGTATTTAGAGGAGGAAGGTGTCATACATTCAATACAGCAGCAACTGGCATACATCGTACAGTACTAACAAAATGTGTGTTGCCTAACTGAACATATTTACAGGTAGGTTAAATGCTGAAGGGGAGTTTTTTGAGTCAGTCAAGGGGAGTTGGCATCTCAATGGAAGACTAAGCTCTTCCCAAGGGGAGCAGAGAATGGGAAATAAAGGATGCAGGTATTGAACTTTAGAAAAATGTGAATGGTCTGGGGTTCCCTGAAGACTGGGGTGAAAACAGTGCTCTACACAATAATATGCGTAGCAAATTTGTATGGAGCCCACCTGGGCTTAAGTGAGAAATTAATTTCTAATCGGTACCCACAGATTAGCTATCCATTCCCATGGTTTAGCAATCCCTGAACGTGGTTCTGCAATCCGTTCCGACCCAATTAACGTTAGCATCCCAGGCTTTATTGTTAAACAAACTCTGTGTCTCTGGAGGCTTCCATTTACTGTGTGAATGATTGTTCACTTATGAAGTATCAAATCAGGTGAAGACAATTTTGAGTTTCCAATTACTCTGTCTGGCTGGTGACCAGATTTTCAAAACTAAAAATCTTGGCACTAGGTGCCATGTACATTTCATGCACATGAATATGTAATCTCCATCAGTGTCACAGTGGTAACATTCCAGTGCTTTGCACTTTAAGCTGTAGCACTAATGCTAGTACTGTACTGAAAAAACTTGGAAAAAGCACAACAAGCAGTGTACAAATTGCTAAACCGTGGGAATGGATTGCAAAACCGTGGAACTGATTGCAAAATCATGCACACAAATTGCTAAACCGTGGGAATGGATTGCAAAACCGTGCACACAAATTGCTAAACCGTGGAACTGATTGCAAAACCGTGCACACAAATTACGAAACCGTGGGAATGGATTGCAAAACCGTGGAACTGATTGCAAAACCGTGCACACAAATTGCTAAACGGTGGGAATGGATTGCAAAACCGTGGGCACAGATTATGAATTTTTTTTCTGTCCTGAACTCAGGCGGGTTCCCTAAGTTTGAGAAAAGCTTTGGAAATTTTGCATCATTACGATCTTCATTTGTGGAATAAAGAAATTAATTTAATGAATGTAGCTGGCTATGCACCACTTGTTTCCCTTACTTTTGAATGAGTAATTCCTAATTTGGAGAAACTCCAGGCTACATTGTGTGTGTCTGTGTGTTTATATATATATATACACATACACATGTAGGTCATATGTGGTTGCATTGCAGTAACGCTGTGGTTGTCACACTTTCTGGGTGATGGACATGTCAGCAATTTAGTCATTTTCTCTCAGTCCTAAAATGCTTTCTGGCCTCCCCACAAAAAAATAATTTGTCACTTGATATGTTCGGTCCCACCATTTAGAGTTTTGGGTTTAGAGAGCTGCTGGGAGAGTGGCCTTCCAGGTGGAGGGCCGAGGTTTCATATACAATTCCTCTGGCCCTTTATTGAGCTCACAGTGCAGCAAACTCTGAGGGAATGATGAAACTCAGAGGTAAACCCAGGCTCCAGCCTAATGCACAGCTAACCAGCTATTAGAAATCTCACACCATTTGTAAAACGACAGTGTAGAACATGAATACAGTTCATTGTGAATTGTCTTGATATCGGGCAGAAGGGTACATCAGTGTAGTTAATAATATATATTCTAGTTCTGTTCTTGGTTAATCAGAACTTTGCTGTGAAGTTCAGAACCAAGCATCCTGAAGTGATTTCTGAAAAGCATCGTCCCTGTCAGTGAGCCAGCCGAAGGCAGCATGTAAGTGTTCGCAGTATCAGTCCCGAAGTCCTGCCACTAACACTGCAGAAAAGCCTTTTGAATGTCAGGAGTTGTACTCCTGCCCGGACCTAAGCCTATCCTGTCCAACCCCTGCTGATATACACACTGAGTGATCCTTCTCCTAGCATCACCAAAGCTACTTTATTTTATTTTTTCCGCACCCTTAAATTATACCCTTAAGGGCATGAATATGGTGCAGCTTGAACATCTCTTGCCCTAAAGAGCACAGACCAGCTGTAATTCTTTGCCTAAGAGTGTTATAATCCTCAAATTATTATTGCCTATTTTTTATTATTCATATGATTTGGTTTGCTGTCATTCAGAAACTGGAGGGATTGTTCAGACCAGCCAGCTTTTCCTTGTATAAATTAGTTCTTTCATTTCTGAAATCGACATTGTTCACATCATTGGTCAAATCAAATTCATATGAATTAAATTACTTCTAATAAAATTTCTATAACAGAACTGGCAATATCCTAAATGGAATTACCTAGAAGGAAATCAAGTTATTATGAACTAAAATTTTGAAAATAATGATGTAGATTTTACAAATTACAATTGCATTTATTGGCAATAGTTACAGATAATACCAATTGAAATTGGCTCTCAACTGATATGTAAGAAAAATAAAACCTTATATTAAGACTTGGCAGAATGATTGCTGTTTGTGGTGGGAATTCCACTGGAGAAACAGAGATCACTGTTCAGTTCAGTTTATTAGACTGTGAGCTCAGTACAGGAAGTGAAGCTCATGGGATTGAATGTCAGACGCCACAGGAGAGGAGCTTGGGTGGAGCACTGCACTGGATCCTCATGTCATTCGCCATGTGCACTGGATCCTCATGTCATTCGCCATGTGCACTGGATCCTCATGTCATTCGCCATGTGCTCTGGATCCTCATGTCATTCGCCATGTGCACTGGATCCTCATGTCATTCGCCATGTGCACTGGATCCTCATGTCAGTTGTCGTCTGTTCGCCGGCAGTTGGGAAGGCTTCAGCTACAGCAAAATCACTGGGCCGCAATAATCATGAAAAAGCGAACTTCCTGCCGGAAGGGTGCTTATTATTTTGGCGTTAACAAATTTAGAAGGGTCTACACTATTGTATCGATCCTGTGTTTTGCTGTGGGTGAACAAAACAACTATGATGAATGTCTCTGAGATGTGGCCTGTGCTGTTAATGTTGTTGCTAACCTTAAAGCACTTTGCCCTGTAACTAAAATGGGGGAACCATATCATTCATTATGCTTCATACTGTTAAAACAAGCAGCATTTTATGACACTGCTTTTCAACATGCCCAGTTCAGAGAGTCCCACTGCCTCCTAGGACAGGCCCCAGGGTGTCTGTCCTCCCACACTGCATAAGTCACTAGGGGAAACTGATGGGCAGATGGATGTTTTCCAGCAGTTCCATGTTTTCGCTGAATTCCAGGAAGGCAGATGCTCTCTGTGTTTTGATCAAAGATGGCCGACCTCTGAGTGCTATCTGCATAAACATCACTCCATACAGCTTAGTGCCATAACCAGGGCCCTTCCGCGCAGCTCCTTTGAAGTCTGAACAAGTGCCAGAATTTAGGATGAGAGTGAATGCTTTTATATTTATGAACTGGGCTTGGCAATACCTGATGCCGATCGAAGGGCTAATCTTACTGCCATCGCAATATAGTAAGCAGATTTATGCTACCAATGCAGTGAATAAAATTCTAAATCATATCTGCAGACAAACACACCTACGTCCTGTCTGAAGGTCCATCTTAGCTGGTGTCGCAAGGTTTTCACTACATACCAAATTTCTATACCTTTAGCCTGTTCCTTAAACATGGGGGGTCCTCCTGCCCTTAACTGCAGGTCACAGATTACTTCAGTCTCTGATAGTTGCTGTGTCACCAGGTCCTGTTTTTGCATTGTTGTTCCTTGCATTGCTAGGGTTTCAGGTGACCATGCTGACCACAGATAAACGCTGCTGACTAGCTAGCGGGGGTCACCCTTAACGTGTAACAGATCCTCTCCATGGTGTTCATGGTCGCTGAGGACACAGCAAACACGTGTCTTCGGTGTAGGAGAAACCTTGATCTTGGAGTTGATGGTTTTATGAGACTCCAGTGCACACCTGACAAATGCCTTTTGCAAGTCCCCTCTCCCCCCAAAATAAATTAACCACCATCTAAATATGAAAATGTTCATTTTTATGTGTTTGATATGAAGGCTTTCATTATGCCTTTTAATAAGAAAGCTCAGTGGGATCTTAGTATCCCAGGGAGACGGTGAAAGCCATTTAAATGAACCACAATTCTGGCATTATTCTCAACAATCAAAGTGTTACTAGGGGCCTAATTACTATTACAGTTGTGCTTTATTCATCTGCTCATAAACTGATTCTTAATTGGCATTTATTTCTCTTTTTTTGCATTATAGACTTTGTGTTTCTGTATTACCCTTGAAATATGTACAGTTTTTTCCTGTATTTGGACCAAGCAAAGGATTACCATGGAAAACAATAGACCACAAAGCTCTTTCAGAACCATTTACTGTGAGCACGTGGCCCCAGTCACATGGCGCCATAGCGGGGCTGAGATAAGCCTGTGTGGGGTTTACATGGGCATTCCTGTTTTGATTAAAACCTTGTTTGAGTAGGGGGAGTGTCTTAGGATAACTCAGTCCTTGGGATGGTCTTTGTTTGTCCCACCTGATTCATTCTCACGTGTCTCTGTTTATGAACCCCGGAGCAGAGGTGTGACGCATCGGGCCTGATGTACAGTATATATCCTTTATTTAACCAGGAGAAGCCCATTGAGATTAAAAATCTCTTTTGCAAGGGAGACCTGGCCAAGATAGGCAGCTAAGTTACATCACAACAGTACATACATACAAAGACAAAATAAAAACAAATAAATAAAGAAAGAAACAATTTAAGGGCCAATTTTTACAATGAAATCTCAGTGTTGTGTTTGTTCCACCATCCATAACCGGTTCCAGCTTCCCCGTTCCTTCTCTGCTGTCCTTCTCTGCTGTCCTCTTGTCAGAACGGACCACTGATGCCCCTAAAGCAGTGCTTCCCAATCCGGTCCTCGGGGACCCGCAGCAGTCCGTATTGTTGCTCCTTCCCAGCTCCTGGTAGGAAGGAGGAAGGGAGCAAAAACATGGGCTGTTTGGCAGGGGCCTGGGAGGGGTGAAAAACGTGGATTGTCCCCGGGGACTGGGTCGGGAAACGTGGCCCTAAAGAAACGAGGTCAGACCAATGACTGGGCGGCAGTGGAGGCATCTTCCTGAACATGTGCTGTGGCCTGAGCTGAGGACCTGTAGCCTCTCATTGGGGGCCACAGACCCCGCAGACAGGGATGCTATCTGGATGTAAGGCGCAGGTCTCTCTGGAGGAGTCTGAGAGGCAGCGCCGGCTTCCTGGCCGAGGCAGCAGAGACGTGTCCCGTGTCTGAGCACATTCTGCACCACGTAGCGGGTTTGAGGTCGTGTGGTTTCACGGCCCTGAACAGAGCAGATCGCAGTCAGTTATGGGTCTATAAAGTGATTTCCACCAGAGTCTATACACAAAACACATAAACATAAAAATTTTTAATGTTCCATAAAATCACAAATTGGGTATCAAAAATGCTGCTGAGTGCTGTTCTCTCTTTGTGTTCATCCGTCACTGTATGTCTCATTCAGTATTTTTAAATATAAAGGAGTTTGTGAGATAAAACCCTTTTCACTGCCTAAAAACCATCATGTGCCCTTGTTAGTTTTCAGTTCATTAACGCTGTTTTTTGCCCAGGACTCTCTCTCACCCAGGCCTCCTTGCCTGTTGTTTCTACTGAGCTCATTGTTCTCTGCCTGCAGCGGGAACAAGGGAGCAGAATACAACAGCGCTGCTGATAAGTGCTACGTGTGCAGGATACGCTTGATGAGGCTGGATAGTATGGAGCCTTCAGCCTGGTTTCGACCCCATCAGGTCCCCGATGCATTCGCTTCTGACCCCATAATCCTCGGTTGTCTTCAGCACCAGGGATGATTCTAGGATTTGACCCTTAGGAGGTGCTCCGACCCCTGAAGAAATATGTGACGTCACCCCCCCACCCATGATTAAATTTAAAGAGGAGGGGGGATAAAGTTTGCTGAGTGGGGGGTATTGTATACGAATTGTATACAAAAATCCGGGACAAATGGTTTTAGAAACTATTTTTCAAGGGAGCTGAGACATAAAATAGGGGGGGGGGGCTGAGGCCCCTCTAAATAGGGTCTAGAACAGCAGCTATTCAGCACATTAATTCTGGTTATACTGAATGCAGGAAAGACTCGCTCATTAGCTTTAAAGCCGTTTGTGTTGTATTTTATTATTTTAATCACAATTGTACAGTCAGTATAGTTTTTTGAGAGAGGACGCAGACCAGAAGAACAAGCTAAGATGTATGAAAACGTTCTGTTAATGTTTCACCTCGTCCCGCTCAACTGAGCAAGAAATTATAAAGAAGGGGTCATATCCTCAGCGATTCAAGCTAGGTCTTTAAGGAAAGCGGGAGAAAAACAGATTTATTTTCAAAGACTTTGAGGACATCAAAGTGCACAGTTTTCTGGCCAGCTAAGGATGCGCGAGGTGGGTTTGTCTGAAATTGGTGTTTAAGGCATGTTGAGATCAGCGGGCTTTGGTGTGTGTCTGACTTTGTTGTGGAGTTTCACTGGAAGCCTGATAGCTACTGAGGCGACGTTATTAAAAGATGATCAAAATCCTCAAAAACACAGAACGAAACATAATTGTGTAACTGTTTTAACCGTGCAGATTGGGTTAGGCTGTGTCCTTCGCGGCAAATGAATTGCATAAAGCCAGCTTGAAGGAACTTTGTCTTCTTTTTTAACCTATCTGTATCCCTGATGAATCCAGAAGCACCCGAAACATCCGTTCCTCATTTTCTCCGAAGAAAAAGTGAAATCCAAGGCATTTTTTTCTGAAGGCTAGTTTTCACAAAAAGCGGCTTCACTGAAGACATCCTGGAGAAGGTCACAGTATTCAGGCCTATTATGTTTAATTTATTATAGATATGTTAGTTCAGGGTTTCTTCCTTGCTGTCCCCTGGTGAGAGCCTCCTGTATTTTTCCCCATTTGTTTGTGTACTCTGAATTTCTTAAGCTTTCTTAATCTCAGCTGGGTTTTTAGCTAATTGCTGTGTGGGTCACATATCAGTGCTAACAGTAATTAGGCATTAATACCCTCACTGGTGTGTGGCTAGTTAGCATGTGATGCCTTTTTTTGCCATTATGGACGTTATTATTAAATATTCCTTTGATTTGAATCATTACATTTTAACTGTAGTATGAAAACTATAAAATATGGTCACTTGTAAGCTTCTCCGTTACATATTTCTTGAACGGAGCCCTGTCCCCAGTAGGGCGAGAAACACATGTGGCTGTTAATCAGACAAATCACCGGGCGCAGGTGCCTGAAGAGGTCATTTGCCACACGGTTCTCTGATTTAATCCTCGCTAATTAGCCTCTCGGGCATGCAAGCGAAACTCTCATCTGGAGAGCATGTAAATGAGCTCTGTGTGATTCTTATCTCCAGTGGCTGAGAAGTGGTGAAACTTTCTTGGGGGACAATTCTGTGATGGGCCTGCTCACGGAGTACGGGACTCAGATGACCTGCTTCCTCTTTCTTTCTTTCTTTTGCTCTTTCTTTCGCTCTCTCTATCTCTCTCATCTTGTTCTTCATGCCTCGTGCCTCCAGCTTTGTGGACTTGAATCCCGCCTCTAGTCTGTCTGTGAAGTTTCATGTTCTCCCTGTGTCGTGCATGTTCTCAGGTTCTCAGGTACTACCGTTCCCTAAAAAGTCACAGTGGGACTAACTGGTATGTTTAAATTGCCCATAGTGTATGACTGTGCGTTTTTATGGACTGGCATCCCATACAGGATGTACATCTGCCTTGCGTCCTGTGCTGCCTGCAGCCCCATCTCAGTCCTTAACGAGATGAGCAGTTAGAAGACAGATGGAATGTTATTATTGTTGTTGGTATTATCAAAGCACACGTTTCCCTTTTTATTTTGAGTTCTCTTTAAAGCTGATTTCAGTCCTCAGCCATACAGTTAAACTGTGCAGAATTTCTCCTTGATCCTGGCGCTTGTTCTCCTTCCATGTTCTGCTGTGCTGCCCTCCCACCAAATGCCTCTGGCTCCTCCTTTTCACCGCAGAGTGACTTTTCTCCTAAATACACGCGATTCTGGCTCATGTCCCTCAGGCTGAGCCCAGGATGTCTGACTTCGATCCTGGCAGTGAAGCAACCTCTGGTGGCAGGGAGTAAGGGGGGTGGCGCCGGCAGGTTGCTGAGTCGGTGCCCCTATATGGCCACTTGTGTCACCAATGGGGTTGACCAGCATTGACATGGATTATATACAGCCTTGTTCACATTGTGAATGTCACCGATGACTTCCGGGTCATCGCCCTACACTAACTCATCAACTCGTGATTGAAAAAAAAGCCTAACCCTTCCTTTGGATTGAAGGAAATCAGTAGTAGTCAGCATGTTGTAGTTTTTATAAAACATTTATATTATCATTATTATAGTTGTTTTATTGTCATATTATATTATATTGCTTTACTTTATTATCCTTAAGCAGTGATTTTGCAGCAAGTTCCGGCAGGTATCTGCTGTGCACTGAGGTAGATATTTTAAAATATAATTTCCAAATGGACTCATTATGTTTGTGATCAATGGACCCTTTCTTTGGCCTCTCTGTGCCTTAATCCTATTGTTGGGTCAAATGTACATTTATTTACTACACCAGTGTTTCCAAATCTGGTCCTCGGGGGCCCAGCCCCAGTCCGTGTTTTTGCTCCCTACTGGGAGCAAAAATGTGGACTGTCTGCCAGGGAGCTGGGCAAAAATGTGAACTGGCTGTGGCCCCTGAGGACTGGATTGGAAAACACTGTGCTACAGCAGTCATCAATTTCATTCAGCTGTATGCAGCCCAGAGAGCCTAATTTATGCCCCTGACTGGCGTGTCTAAAGCTGGGGAGAAAGTGTTCTGAAATTTTGATTCCGGAACACTGCGCTATGCTGTCCCCTTAGATCACGTGTGCAAGGAACCTGCATTCTGCCTACTGCTGTCATTATGAGTTACTTACAGATTATCTCCCTCTACGGTCATTCAGTTAAATGAGAATACTGAGTTTTAAGTTTTGTATTTCTTTCCCTGTTTTACTTTGTTTCATTATTGTACAGCGCTTTGTGACTTTTTGTCTGAGAAAAGCGCTTTATAAATAAATTACTTACTTACTTACTTACTTAAACATTTGATGAATAATGTGGAATCACTCGTGATACACGAGATATATGAGACCCCGGGAATTTCGTGTAGGGGGGACGGATGCTGTATGGATGTGAATCCGCAAAGAGGTGGTGTCCTCACGAGGTCGGGGAAGCTACACAGTAGTAACAGGGCAAAGGGCTTTGTGCGAATCTTCCTCGTGAATCTCACTGAGCCCTGGAGGGTAGTACTACAGACCCCAAACAGGGTAGAGCCAAGTCCCTCCGTAACATAAGCAGAGCAAACGCATACACAGCATTAATATCTGAGACTGGGCCGCTCGTGTCTGTTCATGCGAAGGCCTCATTCGTCGAGTGTAAATCATCGGTGGCTCTATTGATTTACGCTCCTCCGTGTCTTGGGTTTGGTAAATCATAAAGCAGGGTGTTTATGACTTCGTACTGTAAGCGGGGAGCTCATGAATGAAAATGTGCAGAATGGTTCCGACCTCCTGATCTTCTCTGATGTGTTGCACAACATAGGGCTGGTGAAATGACTTTTTTTTCATATTTATTTCCGAGTATACTAATGCATTTCACATTATAATTCACAAGTCGTTTATATTCCAGTCACTGTGAGCAGTAACAAATTCATCACATTAAGACTGTAGGTTCTGTAAAGTGCACATTTCACATGGTATAGTAGTTTATTGGATGGTATGTTCCTTCCTGAAGGATGTTTTTTCAGATAATTCAGGTCAATTTAAAAGTTTTTTTAGCCTGAAACTGTGACTTCTCATAAACAAAATAAGTCGCGTGCGTAAATAAAAAACATAAATTTAGCTGAGAACTGGTTTTGTGTCATTGCCCTGGGTAGTATATTTATTTTTAATGCATTCAGAGAAATGAGAATTTTACATGGAAATCTCACAGCACAGTTCCTGACCCATAATTTATATTGATTGCTACTTATCGGAACTGAAGGAAGAGCTGCGTCTCTTACACAGACCACTGTGTGATGTGGGTAAGAGGAAGAGAACCAACAGTGGTGCTCTAATCATCGTCATTGTCACGGCAGTGGGCCGTGTCCCCATCGGGGGGGCACCCATCGCTGCCACCCTCAGCCATGCACTACACTTTAGCTGTTTCTGTAAAAATACCCCACATTATAAACGGTTAGAGCGTAAAACCATAAAATGCAGGAATAGCTTTGTGCACACGGGGTTCTCTAAGCAACTGAATAATTTAGGCTTGAGTTGGTCGGCCCTGCTGGTCTTGGGGGGGGGGGGGTGTTTGCCGTTTTTGCTTAATGGCCCCAGATGGTGTTTCAGGTTGTTCCCTCTTCCGAAGCGCGTGTGAGGGGTTTGCTGGGGCCACACGGTAGGTAGCGTGAAACACAGTCAACATCATTATCTGACTTACAGCTCACAAAGAGCCCTTTCTCATTATGTGGGCAAATTAACCTTTTACACAAGTTTCTTTTTTAGTTGAAGTTCATTGCATGACCCTGCCCGGGAGAAGCAGGTTTAGCAAATGGATGGATGGATGGATGAATGGATGGATGGATGGATGGATGGATGGATGGATGGATGGATAATCCTCTCCTGATGCCAAAGGATCTGCAATGGTTCTGCCAGCTCAGCTACAATGGCTGCCAATGTCCAGTGTTCTGTCTTTCCTGTTATTCCAAACCCACACATGATGTTTACACATCTCCCCGTGTCTCTCGCCCCTCTCTCTTCGCTAGTGTTTGCATCGCCATGCTGAAGGCCGCCCTCCACCATGTTGGAACTGGGCGTCTGTCCTGCGAGCGGACACCCCCAGTCCGAGCGCGCCGGCCCCAGAGCCCCCCCCGCGCAGCACCGTTACTTCCTGCTGCCGCCCGAGTCGGAGGGTTGGCGCAAGCACCGTCTGGGCCTGGCCGAGGACCCCTTCCCGGGCCCCCGGCTGCAGGTCCCGGACTGCCTGAGCGAGGACTGGAGCGGCCCCGGTGAGATCCTGCCCCTGGGGCCCGAGGGCGACTTCCCCGTCAGCCCAAATGTCATCAAGCGGAGACGGGGCGGCCTCATCGAGCAGCGGGACATCATCAAGGCCCACCAGGCACATAAGATCCAGAGCACCCCGCAGGCCCGCCGCAAGGAGTGGGAGTGAGTACATCACATGGGGGGGGCAGGCTAAAGGGCTGACAGTGTCTCTGACCTTCTCTGCTATCATTTTTCAGCTCTCATTCTGAGTGCATAGTTAGGGCTGCACTGCTCCAGTGCAGCTCCAAGGTTGTGGGTTCGAATCCCACCTCTGCTGTATGTCTTTGCAATCTGTATGCTTTCCCTGTATCGTGTGGGTTCCTTCTTTGCACTCTCATTTGCTCCCCCAGCCCAGAAATATTCAGCTAAAGCTGCCCTGGTATCCCATTCTATACTCCAGCCTCCGTCCCCCCC
>JAODJU010000033.1:23140736-23168357 GCA_026776725.1 Gnathonemus echidnorhynchus
TGGGCTGATTCCTGGGGTTGTTGGGGTAAATGGGGGTGGGGGGGGGGGGCTGCAGTACATCTGTGTCTTATTAAATCTCTGACTTTTGGCTGAGCAGGGAGAGAGCCTGTTGCCGTGGATACGGCTCCTCCACCTCGAGGACCGTTGGTGGTCCTCCACACCGTCGCCTGCTGGTGTCTCTGAGGGGGATGTGGGGCCTGGCCGCAATCCAGGGCTGTCACTGGTAGCACTGGTGGGGGGTGGGGTGGGGTGGGGGTCCAGTCAGTGACCAATAGGGACACATGGTTCACCCGCATCCCACTGGATAATTCTTAAATGTTGTTTAAATATTCTCAGTCCTGTTGTGTACTGGTGCATGTTTAGTTTTTTCAAGCCTTAATAAATTGGGAACAAGATGTTTGACGATTCTTCCTGTGATCCAGGATTTAACACATCCATATGTTTTATTTATTTTATATATATTTATTTAGAAGACACTTTTATCCAAAGCAGCGTATATCTTCGACTCAGACAGCAGCATCCCTAGAGCACTTTGGGTCTGCCAACCACAGGATTTGAACTGACAACCTTCCAATCGCCGGCCCTTAAAGACCCACAGAGCCACAAGCCATGTTGTGTTTCTGTTCTTAGTCACACTATTTATTTGTTTTAAATCACAGTTTTCCCAGCAAGATTTCCACATTCATGCAGGATTATGTAAATGTGACTTCCTCAAGATCTCCGCCTTGGCCCTTGTTGTTGCTTGTTGATCAGTCAGCGTCTATACAGGACCCCGATAACTAGCGAATTCCCCACCCCGACTGAAAGCCGCAGTCAACAGTGGCCCTTGGCATCGGCCTTTGAGTGTGGCCCTTGGGAGTGGCCCTTGGCATCGGCCTTTGAGTGTGGCCCTTGGCATCGGCCTTTGAGTGTGGCCCTTGGGAGTGGCCCTTGGCATCGCCCCTTGGAAGTGGCCCTTGGTATGGGCCCTTAGGAGTGGCCCTTTCATCGTGCTTAGGGAGAACCTGGCCCCCCTTGTTCGGCTTTTCCTTACCTCTGCATCCGGCCTCCTCCTCTGCTCCCCAGCCGCAGCTGAGAATGCAGAGGAGGATTTGCGCTCCTCCCGCCGCCCCCGAACGCCGCGAGGCTCCCCTTCCAAAGCCGGCCTGCATTGCTGAAGGGTTTTCAGATCAGGTCCGAGGGAGGAGAGCGACACTGCATCCTGCTGGTGATACCAGATGGCTGAGGGGGAATTTTACATATAATTAGGAAGATTATTTTCCTCAGATAATTTTGAATGCACTGTCATGCATTGCTAGTTATTATCCCCCTTTTCATTACTGTTGTAATTTTATCTGCGTCGTTCACTGTGAACCTCACTCGAACACCTCGATCCTTCTCTCAGGACTAATGCTCAGCGCACCAACTTAAAACTTTCAGCGTGAATTGCCTTCAGACATCAAACTGCCTTCATCGTGATGACTCATTGCCATTCCAGTGCGCCCCAGCACAGTGCAGTCCCATCTCAGGTGACGCCCGTCACTGCGCTAATCCAAAGAAAACGTCTTTGCTGTGAAATCGACTGGGAGTGTTCTGGAAAGCGCTATACGGCTGTTTCAGGCACACTGCAGATATCTTGGCAGTGGTACCCAATTATACTGGTTTTGTCAAGTTGTCCCAGTTAAAAAAATAACCATTGTGGTCTACACAGGGGAATGGGAACATTATGGGCATGAATGAACAGACGATACTCCTTTTTAGAACGCTTTGTTAGAAGGTTTTTAAAATCATCTCTTAAAGACCAAGTCACACGACAGAGCAGCTGGTGTCCAAGTGAAGGTGTAACGCAGACCTTCCCCCAGATTACGATCGTCCGTGTTACGATATTTTGCGATGGGTATTCCAACTGCATTCTGTTTTTCACTTTCAGTGCATTATTCAGTAAATTACAAGAGATATTCAACACTCAACATTCAACTGTAGGCTAATCTAAGTATTCTAATAATTTTTAAGGTAGGCTAGGCTATGATGTTTGTTGGGTTAGGTGTACTGCAGTACTGTATTAATATGTATTTTCACCTTCCGATATTTGCACCTTGCGATATGTTTATCGGAACGTAGCCCCACTGTAACCCGGTGAGCGTTTGTATATGCTGATGTTTATATTGCGTAGTAACAAAGCATGATGTTACGTCTCAATGTCTTCCACGTAATCAAACGCAGACTTGCATCCTTGACTCTCTGCTTGCCACTCCGTTTGAGTACATGATCCTGTCCACCATCATCGCCAACTGCATCGTCTTGGCACTGGAGCAGCATCTGCCTGCTGATGACAAGACGCCCATGTCAAAGAAACTGGTGAGGCCACACTTTCCCTAAACGCACCTGCCATCCCCATGAAGGGTCCAGTACAAACCCGAATCTGCATGTTTTAGAGTGGATAGGAACTTTAATTATGAGAGTTTTAATGCAACATTTAACATCTAACAACTGAGAACCAGCCAACCATAATGTGCGCTGGTAGTGCTGTTAATTATTTATCTTCGATTAATTAGTCATGAGTCTCTGAGAATCTGTTCATTAAGTGTTAACCTCAGTGTACTATTTTCAGGATTTTTTACCTAAGTTACACCTCAGTTGATGAATTCCTCTTAGAGGTGAAGATGATTAGATATGCAATCCTAGTGATTGCTTTGCACATTATTCTTTATTAATCAAAGATTAATAAAAGAACTGAATTATGTCTTGTAAATTGATTAATATAAGTTTAATTCAAATCTATCCACTTTTGCTTACTTTTTATTAGTTATTAGACAATTATTAGATTTATTAGAAAGTTATTACAGTTACAAATAAGGAGAACATATTTTTTTAGTCCAAATGCACTTCTTCCATCATTTCACCATTGCACAAGTCACAAATTTTGGTTTTGCGAAACTAACCATTTGACACCATTGAGAAGTGTATTAGGTTCATCAGCATCTTAATCATGTCATTTATTTAGTCAAATCATTTACCTTTAATAACTTAAAATTTGACAAACAGTAGTGACAAGAATATACTGCCATTAATTAAGGGATTACACAATGTACATCTATATACGCAAATCAAATGTAATTCTGAGTCATGGCTTTATCTGGAGTCTGACGGATGTTTTTTTTCGTATTTTAGGAGAAAACAGAGCCTTACTTCATTGGGATATTTTGTTTTGAAGCTGGGATTAAAATCGTGGCCTTGGGCTTTGTGTTCCACAAAGGCTCGTACCTGAGAAACGGCTGGAACGTCATGGACTTCATTGTGGTGCTGAGCGGGTGAGTGGCACACGGGCACAGTTGCCGTGGTTTCCGTATGCTGCAGGGCGTGACTTCACAGGGAAGATGAAGGCCCTGGACGGCTCATGAATGATTCAGATGCCGCGCGGGAGCTTGCCGACTCAGTAACGTCATTCGGACAAGTGCACCGGTAGCTGTAGCTTTCGATTACGCCGGTATTAAGTCATTTGTAGCACGGAAAGGGCTCCAAAATGTGAGAATGCAATGAGCTTATCTCCAAGGGCCGAAACACAGATCCAATTCTCCATGTCGTTAGTCAGACGAGGGTCGATCAGGTACAGAGCGCTGAAGGGAAATCAGGGATTGTAGGTCGAATAAACAGGAAACGAGTCATACCCAAGCCAGTCCTAAACCAGAACTAATGCTCAATCAGCTACTCGAAGGAGAAACAAGACTCTGCAAGTAAGGCAAGGGTACGGGGTTTAAATGGTGTTGAAGAGACACAGGTGAAAACAGAGATCAAGAGAGTTGAGCAGTGCATGGAGTATTCTACTGGTGGAAGGGAGGGCACTGACGATGGTGCGTGGGTCTGACACATTGAAGTGTAAATGAAATCTCATTCAAGCACTTCTCTGTGTCGTCATACTTATTGTGCATCCATATTCCCTGCCACGGCATATTAAACATTTCTGTCTGGTTGCTGGTGCTTATTAGTCGATGTACTGCGGCGTGTGTTCTGGCTGTGACCATGTTCTGTGAGAGCTGCCCTACGGCATCGATGGAATGAGTCTGTTCGCTGCGGTTTGGGTTTCCGCTCAAGTTATAATGTCCTTAGATTGGAGAACAGCGTGTGAATTCATTCTAATTGAAATGTAACTCTGAAGGCCCCGAGGACATGGACCCAGCTGTCATTGTGTGCATAGACACAGTGTGCAGTATACCTAACCCTTACCTGTCTCATTTGCAAAATCAGGAAGAGCTCATTCATGACGCGTTTATCAAAAGCAAGTGGCACAGTTGGTCTTTTCATTACAATGATTGCAAGTTAAGTACATTATGTTGAGGGAACAAAGGCAGAGATCCATTTGGGAGCAGAGCCAAAAACATCACTTAGCTACCGACCCGCATCCTCGAATGCTAGGAAACCAGCTAGTGTCCTTGCTTTTCTGTAACTCCCCCCATGCTGTGTTGCCAAAATATCTGTTAACACAAGTTCGGCCCTTATGACTGCAGTATGGGCCACAGACTGGATGAGTCAGTCTCTCCCGATGCTTCCCCTCGTACTACGATGAATTATAAACATATTACACCGTGCTGACTCACGCCCGATCTCATTCGCGTGGGTGGCTTCCTTTTCTTTTTGGTTTCTGCTCGCCTGCGCACGAACACGCGTGTAAACAGAGAGCAATGGAATATTCATCTATTCCATAGCGGCAAAGTACAAAGAGACCCGGTCTCCTCGCAGAACTGCTATTCATCGTCCCCAGAGCGCACATCCTCTGTAGAGGCGCTCGGCGCATCGCGTTCGGGGAGGGCTTTGGAGCTCGTTAGCGGTCTGTTCCGAAGACGTTCGTCACGTTGCGTCAGCTTTATTCCATGTTATCAGACAGATCATCCCCCAAACATGCGGCATTCTACATTCAAAATAAACACAAGCTTTAATGAAATCACCCAGCAAAGGGGCCCCAAAGCCCTTCTGTATGTATCAAAGTATTAACTGTTTCCTATCAGTGTGCTAAGCATAATATTAACTATTAGTATTTTAAATGTTTAATTAATTATTTAAAGTATAATTGTTTGCTAAGCGGGCACGAATGGTTGTAATGTGCTATAAGAGACTTTCCAGTCATAGGTTTCTATTGGATAATGCAAATTTAAAGCTGATCGCTGTGCCTCCGGATGCCCATTTCGATTGGGTAAACCTAAGAGAAACAGCACGATCAGCCAATCACACTTTAATATGCATTGGGCGGGAATACCTTTAAAGGGCCCCCATATTTCAAGCCTTCTTAAAAGCTGACTTGGTGTGCCAGTGCGTCATAATCATAGGATTAGTCCATATAAGGGAAGCTGAGGGTGGATATGCACCTATGGGATATGCAGATTGACTTGCTGGAAGTGGAACCTAGAACGTGGCTGTTGGTATTGAAGGAAAGTTGTTTTTCAAGCGAACTTTAAGTGAGAAATTTTAAAATTGGCCCAAATCTCCCAGGTAATTTCCAGAAAGTGAATTGTCTCTGCTGGGCTATTCAAGGGTCTTAACAACACTTGGCGGACAGACCGTCAGCGAGAGCAAATGTTTTACTGGTCGGAAAGGCATCACGTTCCCTGAAGCAAAGGTCTCCACAGACAATGCTGCCACTGACAATTTCACCTGTGTAACAAAAGCAGTTTTAAGCCTTTTATCTCCTGCACCAGAACACCTGGGGGGCACGATGGGCAGGGGGCTGTGATTCCCCGTTAACTAAAGCCCGACAAACACGCTGATCTGAGAGGTCAGGAGACACAATGTCATTTTATTTCAGTGCATCTTGGACGGCGTGTTATTCTTAGGGAGGTAAGACTTATTGTGAAAGGGCAGAGTGAAGGCCTGGTTTCATCAAAGAGCAGTCATTTTTCATATCTGCTGCACGTATACCCAAATATGAAAGGTATTTTCTTACTGCAGACACTGGCACACAAATGATAAATGTTTTATTGTTTTTATCATTTCATTGTTCCCTTTACAAGAAAAAAAATCCTGGCGTCTTTTCTGTTGCATTTCAATTGCAAAGTGTTCCTATATTTATTCCTCAGCGTCTGATAGCTGTATTAAAGGCAATTTCTCATTCCGCACAAAGGGATTCAATAGCTGTTCATGGCCTATTGCGTGTCACTAGTCATCAATGGTTTGTTCACGGTCTGCAGCTGTGGATTGATGTGAGGGGAGGTGTCTGCTTGATGGGAGCCTCAGGCACCGACGTGACAGGGGACGGAGTGACACGAGGCAGGGGACGGAGTGACGCGAGGCAGGGGACGGAGTGACGCGAGGCAGGGGACGGAGTGACACGAGGCAGGGGACGGCCCGAGAGCATGGACCAGCGCCCCTTGCTGGAGGTCGAGAGCTCGGTGCCTGCAAAGGCCATGTATGCGGAGTCCACATATATCTGTGGGCGTAAATCTCGGCACGTGCCTCATGCTCACGCACACATGTGGAAGCCTTTCGGGAGGGATCAGAGCCAGGCAGAACTCGTCATAATCACAATTTGGCATCGAGGCTAATCGAATGAGCACCCATGCATGGCATGTATAACACATTCAGTGGGAATGATCCATCCTTCCCTCCGTCCGTCTCCCACCCGCTTTTCCCGGCCAGGTGCACGTTGGGGCCTGGAGCCCCTCCCAGGCGGCACAGGGAACAAGGCTTCAGTGGGAATAATGAATATTTAAATGAACATAATGAAATAATATAGCAATAAAAACAGCAGTGGGAAGCAGATGTGCGTGAAGCTTCTCTGCTCGTCCATTTTGTTTTCCTTCAGTATGAAGCTCATTTTGCAGGTTACAGTGATGTATTGAGAATGCTGGAGCAGAGTAATCCTGTCTTCTTTAGGTGTGCTGTTTTTCTCAGTTTGCTGTCTCTGTCTCTCTCTCTCTCTCTCTCTCTCTCCCTCTCTCTGCTTCGCTCTCTCTCTGTCTCTCTACACACCAGCCTCTCAGCACCTACAGCAGAGTAAGAGGTTAAAAGGAGTTTATAATATACCTGCAGTGACACTGATTTCTGACGATTGGATTTTGAAGTATATCTACACGCCCCGTCATGGAGATAAAATAATTACCAGAGCTCTCGGTTTAATATTAGCTTACCGTAATATGACAGGCCAGCGTGATGACTTACTAAGCCATGCCGGGGACTCACAGCTCCAGAAGGGCGGCTTCGATCGAATACCGATTCCAAAAACAGGCAGTTGTGTGGATTGGTGTCCTGGGTGTCCGTACCAGATAAGCAGTTATGAACTGTGGATGGACAGATGCCAGTAGTTTTATTTACTGTGTGTTAAAAATGTTGTGTCATGTGATGCACTATGGTAAAATTAAATATACTTATAATTGTGCTTCTGTGGCCATAACCAATAAACATCCAGATCTTGTTTATTTAATTTACTCATTATTATCTGGTTAATTTGTTTAATATTTCAGAGGCAGGTATATAGGCTTGATTATTTTTAAGAGCACAATGTAATGTTGTTACATCTAAAATATATCATGAAATACATTTTTGAAAGGAGGAATAAGAAGGTACACGCTTTACGCCTGAGGATTTAGGGAAGCACCTTTCATTTAGAATATTAAAGGTCATAAATTAACCTCAGCAAAGTGGAAAATTTTCATTTCCCTTTAATATTACACTCTCCTGCATTTTTTCTTAGTTCAGACAGGAGTTTAAGTTCTGAAAAAAAGATGCCAGTTGTATTCGGACTGGGCCAGTCTACTGTAAGAGAAAACATAGCTAACACGTGCAGAAAAACATGTGCAGATACCTAGCTTCTTGTATCTCCTCTCTCTCTCTCTGTGTCTGTGTCTCTGTCTTTCTTTCTCTCAGACACACTATAGCCGCAGTCAGCGCAGGCTGCCTCTTTATTAAGCAGCGATACGACTTCACGAGTTTCACTGCTACTACTGGATGGGTCATTAACAGCTATCAGCCGTTAGTGAGCAGGCGTCTCCTGCCCGAAACTCAGGAGGTCAGAGTAGGGGTACCGTCGCACGCGGCCGGATCTGCTGCAGGGTCACACACCACGCCCTAGGGGTGCCTGTGGCCCTCTGCAGCTAATTCGCTTATTCATACTCACAGGCGCATAGGGATGCAGTGAAGATCTCAGTCAGAAGACAGTGACAACAGACTGAGAGACAGAGAAACAAACAGTAGCCCCTTAGTACCTGTTTTGCTGATTTGTTGAAGCTTTATCCAAAACAATTGGCAATTTTTCACATTTACAATTAGCTGTTTTATCGGAGTGATAAAAAGTGTCTAAGGTATATGTTACTCCACCAGATACTGCAGGGTCCCCGCTGTCAGTCTTCAAGCTGTGAGACCTACTTCCAGGCTTGTCAACTTTTGTCAGCTGTCTGGAGTGAGATTTTCAATTCGAGACAGGTCTGCACAAACATTTAAATGTATGTAACAGTTTTATTACCTTGTAAATAGACTGAAGGGTTTGCAAACTACCCCAACGCTTTTGATGTAGCTGATTTTAGGTTTATAATGGAATAATATAGATTTTCAGTAAGATTTCTTCTGTGTGAAAGTCAGAAAGCGTGAGTGTCATGCCAGATTCACGAAAGCTGGCAAATGTGTAGTTCTTAACAAACCAGTTAACCCAGTCAAGCTCTACTTTGAATTGAATCCTCGTATTTTTGGTTCATGAGGCTTTTGAATTAAAATATTGTGGAAACACTGCCATAAATCTTTCAACTGCTAAGCATGAGAGGCAGATTTCAACAGACGTCTTGAGTATGAGCTTAGCTACAAGAAGGGCAATTTCCACAGTGTACAGCAGGGTGTAACTGCCTGATAAGTACTGTGCAGTCGGCGGGAGTGGGTGGGTAAATGGATTGGCAATAGTGTCTAAAACCTGTTATATCCTGGCTCAGGACTGTAGTCATTTAAATGTTACTTTGGTCTCTGTAATCTCAGGCCCAGTTGCAAGCGGATGGGCACCCAGAATGTTGAGGAAGAAGAATACCCAGTTACTAATGACATTAATTGGTACCCTTGTTCCAACACAATCCCCTCCCACCTCAACATAGCTCGTGACACTGCAGCCGCTCCTGGGGGCGCCCCTCTGTAACGGTGCCAGTTCAGACAATTCTTCCATATTGCCTCGTGTGTCATCGTTTTTGTTTACTGAAGACCGAGATTAGCTGGCTGCGACTTTGGGGAAGGCGGCACTGAGGGTTGCACCAAACCCTGATTTTTCGTGTGTCAATCCATGTTTTGCTTAGAAAACCTTTAAAGTCCGTTAGCATCGGGACCTGGACGAACAAAGAAGAAGAGTCGCTTCGGTCAGTTTTGCCGTCGGCTCCAATTGTGCGGGAATAGTGCAGCTGGAGCCAAGCACGTCCATCCTGTGTTACCCAGTGGGTCGCTGGCTGCCTGTGGCCTCTTTGTCTGCCTTCTTCAGCTGCCTCTGCTGGACGCCCGGTTAGCAGAGGAGCCTGGTACGGAGTGGATTACAGCGCCTTCAATGTTTACCTTCACAACATTACAATACTGAATACTGAACTCTACAGGACAGAAATGGCATCTGACCTTCACGACATGCAAGGGCACAAAAAGTGCATTTTTCTCCCAGACTTCATTGAGAATTGTGGTGGGAATTCGGCAGGATTTCAGATTACCGAAGAATTTAGGAAAATGGAAAGTGAATCGGGATTCAACACCAACGGGATGAGATCACTCACTGCTGTCCCAGTCTCCCAGGTTGTTAAGGGGGCACCAGGAAACTATTATGTATTATGTGCCTTATGAGTCTGAATAACACATATTTACTGGAGCATATTTTTTGCTGTCTTTTTTTTTTTTTTAACATATACAGACGCTCCTCTACTTACGAACTTTCAACTTACGAACCTTCAGACATACGAACAGAGAGGACTGTAAGTCCAAATTGTGTTCATTGGGCTCCCGTTTCCTGTTCGCAACATCAGTTTTTTTTTCTGTGCGTCAATTCCGCCTAATACGACTTCTGGCTGTTACTCCCGTCACGCAGCAGCTTAGCGTGCGTACTCCCAGCATCCTAGTTCTTTGTACTTGCGTATACCCTTAAAATGATGTTGAATAACAACTTACGAACATTTCAAGTTATGAAGGGCCGTTCAGAACGTATCTTATTCGTAAATAGAGGAGCATCTGTATAAGCAACCTTGCAAACCTGTACTGGACAGGCACTTGGAAGATGGATGGATATATAAGCTATTCTCTTTATATAATATAAATAGTTGTATTTTTCCATTCCTGCCAGTGAAAAAATATTTTCAAATCGCACCGAGCCACATGAAACCAAGACCAAGTTATCTCCAAACCAGGCTGCGCTGAACTCTCCCGCAAACATGCGACTTGTGACTTTCTGAGTGTCAGTGATGAAGCTTTGATGTGTCTCTGACATGTCTGTAAGCTATCGCTGCATTGTGGAGGTTTTCATGTGGATTGGACAGACAGCTGTCAGGATTATCAGCTACATTGTCTTGTCAGGTTTTCATACCAGGGATATTTTTAAGGCATAAGGGCTGAGAGGGACAAGACAGGCTGGATGGTTAAAGAGAAAATAATGGGCTTGTCTCCATTTTCACTGTCCTACTGTAACTTCATGATGGCATGAACTGTAATGATGCACATCCGCTGATAATCTAATTCCAGTTCACTTTTCTTCATCCTACTCATGTTGAGGTATCACCACTTTGAAGCCAAATGAGTTTGGAGGTGACTGTACCCTTTCCAGAGCCCACATGTTCAGCAGAGAACACGGTGCACTTCCTTCAACGCTTCTGTCCCTCAACCTGAAGAAGTGTTCAGCCGTTATCTTGCCTCAGACTATAATTATGCAGCTTTGTGCTTCCTTGAGAGAATGGCGCTTTTTAGCTCCTTTGATATGAGATGTTCTGGGAGCCATCGCTGTGGAACCTTAACCTTAGTGCAGTTCTAATGTATAAAGGGTGTCTGTTTGATGATTGACTGACCCAACGCTGGATATTGCCATTAGTGTTTATGGTAATACAGGACACAAATACTTAGTAATAACTCAGTTACTACTGAAGTACAAATCATGAACAAATACCGTAACTGCTTGAGATAAACGGTGTCTCAATTCATTAATGATGATTAAACATGACATCAGTATTTTATCTATGACTTGTTCCTTCTGCAGTTCCTTAGTAGTTCCTTCAGTAGTTGAAACTTCCTTTGCCTTTCTACATCCGTCTGTCACCTCACTTGCCCCCTGGGTCGCTGTCAATCCCCATCATGCTGGGTGTCTGCGACATCGTGCCATGACATGCTGAAGCAGGTCTCAGCAACTGTCAGCTCCACTGATCTGGACGGACAAGGCGGGGGTGTCTCGGCCCCCCATTGGCCTCAGTGTCACCCCAGGGGTGACTCTCTAGAATATTTCATGTAGCCTCTCATTCTGTTTGAGTGCTTATAAAGATTCAGGTTTCATGTGTCTTCAGAAGTGTGCATAGTGAGACACTAAGACCCTCTTAGCGGGTGGTTTTAGAATGCGTCCTGGGCGATCGAAACACAAGCAGACAATTGAAACACAATGCCATTTACCCTTCTGTCCATCATGCATCTCCGGGGTGTCCAGCTTACTTCTCATATTCATTACTGCCTACGTCATTTCCTCTAAAAGGTCAAATGGCCTCCTGCACAGTCATTATGACATCCTTACCGGGGATGCATCAGGACACATTAGCATTTACACTACAAAAGATATGTGGTCAAATGCGTCCCAGACCAACTTGCAAACAAGTGCTTTGAGTGATGGGATCACGTGTGTCTGGGTGGTCGGTCATGTACATTTGTATTTACTGTTGTCCACTTGCGATTTGATTGCACACTTTAAAATGAAGTGTAAACAGGGCCTAAGAAATAGCTATAAGATTATTAGCTTAATTTTTTTATTTAGTTATAACAACAGCATAGATTATTATTATTATTATTATTATTTTCAGGGTTGCTCATGGCTGCTTCCCATGACAGTTGCAGCCCTGTGTATGCAGGTTGGCTGTTCTCCCCACTTTCCTGTTCTCCTCATGACTCTCCTGGGGGCCATTTCCCAGAGAGCACTCTATCCTGTGCTCCCTGCTTCCCAGTACAGGCTCCTGGATATTGAAGATAGATGGATATTTCCTTGATGCTGTAGACACTGCAGTAGCTCAGCAGTAATAGTGTGGCGATAGTCCTCTTTCAGAGGTCTTGTTATGTATCTGACAGTGCAGTACTCTTTCCCATATAAGCCACGGGCCTCTCCTCTCTTTGCACACAAACAAGTGTCGCTGCAGTATCTGAGCGTGTTTTGGTTTACAGGGAATTGCATCAGAATGTTGTAGAGGCCGGCTGAGATCTTGGACCACAGCTTTGCGGAACATTTCTGGAAGGATCTGAGCGCTGAGTTAAGATGGGGCCTTCAGTGGTGGAGCACTTCTCCATGGGTGATCTGCCAGGAATGTTCAGGTTTTTGTTCTGCAGAGCTTCACTGTTTCCAGCAACCGAGCTCCTACCATCTTTAGTTGGCCACTGTAGTTCATCAGTCAGCCTATAGCCTGCATAAATGAGAGTGCAGGTCCTCTATTGCCCGTTTTATGACAACTTACATTATTTCTAGAGAATTTTTTAAAATAAATACAGGCAGCTCCCAGGTTACGAATGATACCCATTCTAGAATTGTAGGTCGAATTTGTAGGTAATCAGAATAATAATAATACAATACATATGAATAATTCTTACTGTACAGTAAAAATAAAAGTAAAAAAAAATAATTAAAAACTGCATATGGTACTGTACTGTACCTCAGTCCGACAAACTGCTGAAACTGTGCAATGTTTTCAGGAGCATCATAAAGCAATGTGTGTGTTTGTTATTATGAACCATTGTATTTAACCCAAATGTTTAATATATTCAGTTCAATTCACAAAACTTTATTTGTCCCCAAGGGGCAATTAAGGCACACAGGGCAGTTGAAGAAGAACACAGTGACGTAAAGTGCAACAGTGATTACAGTGTTTAGAAGGTTCTGATATAATAGGTTTTATGGCAGTGATGATCGGATGATCTGTTAGTTGGTGATATTTTACAGAAGGAATGGCCTTTAAAGAAGCCAGCATTGTCATCCAGGAAGGTGTGTGGAAATGAACAGAATGCCTAATTCAATGACTTCATTTTATTTGTCCTCTCGCTTAGCTTACCATCCTTAGGCCAACTCCAGATAGAAAAAAAAATCATGGTCTGAAATGAAGAAGAAACCTAAGGCTAATATTGAATTTTTAAAGGTCACGGTATTCCCATCTGGTTCCAGTGAATAGTCATTCACCGTGTTCCTTTACAGCGATTCATTCTCATTGCTGAGATTCACTTCAGCACGGAAGCCAGAAAAACTGTGTTTTCCTCCAAAGGTCAAGAAGGGAGACCCTTCTCCTACCTCTGTGGTGTTTCTTCTCTATGTGAAGGATGACACTGGTCTGGCTGTGTGTTTTACTTAGTTGTTTTATGTCTTGGTGTGTGTTCTGGTGGTTTAACCAGTGTTTTCCAACCCGGTTGTCAGGTTTTGCTCCCTCCCATGCTCCCTGCTTGCTGGGAGCTGGGTGGGAGCAAAAATGTGGACTGTCTTGGGGTCTCCTAGGACTGGGTTGGGAACACTGGTCTAGACAATGGAAATATCTCATCCCCAAATTGAGCAATTGTGCATCAGATCTAATAAAGCCATTTAACTTTGTGGGAATAACCACCAGAACCAACCCAATGTGGTGCAGAATTAGATTATTTCATTTTTTAAGCTTTTTCTGGCTGTCAGTTTTGCAGCACCTACGCTAGATGCCAACAGTAAATAGACGGATCATCTTCTGTCATGAATAATGAGACCAGATCTTCTCCAGAGTGGCGCAAACCCTGTGACCTCTGCTTAGTTCATTTACCAAGCAGGATGTTTTGATAGCACAAGCAATAACATCTGTAAAACTGATTAAAATGGCAGCTATAAAATTTTTATTGTTGCTGTGAGACAGCTTTGAAGGTAAGAGCTGCAAGCCAAAAGCTGAGTACCAGATAAGCTCTTAATGAATATTTACTGTGAATATGACTCAATTCTCAGTTTTCATCTTAGAACCAGCAAAGTGGTCTGACTGGATGAAAACTCTCAAGAGCTTTCTGGGTTACTATGGACTCAGTCAAGAGGTTCACTCAAAAGTGCTTGATCCTATTAAGTTGTGATACTGTATATTTTGTGGAACCGCATGATGTAACAGAACCACTATTGTCATGATGGATGAATAGATGGATAGATTGATGGATCGATGGATCGATGGATAATCTGAGCTTTGACACTTCTGTTTTTATTGCCAACCATCAGTACTGGTAATAGTGGTAAAATTGTCCCATAGGAGTCAAGCTTCTGAACCACTGGTAGTCTGCTATGCTATTTGAAGTTAAATAGACACTTAACAGATGTTATGAGACATTAATTAGTGCATTTCAGGGCTAGTGTTATGTCCTTAAGTGCAATGGCAGGACAAGGGAGGTGAAAGCTTTCTCTGTGACACAGACATCTGTCATTATCACAGTGTCTTCCTGCTGGATTCCTCTGCCCTGTGTGAGCTGTCCTCATACCACCATTGGCTGCCAGAATTTTTGGGAGTAAAAGTGATCAGGCCTTTTGCAAGGAACAGTTTCCCTACTCTGTTGCAAACATCACATTTCACCTCCAGTAGCTGAAATGTATTTTCTTGTTTTTTTTTCTGGCATAGATTTTATGACAAGCTAAGCGATGATGGGACTGTTTGCTTGTTTTAAAGCTAAAAGTCACATGACCTTTCTGACGAGGTGGCTTACAGCTGCCAAGCCCATGTCATGTAAACTAGCGGAACGATGGGAGCCACATCGAGATGCTGGATTAAACCCTGCAGTCCTCTGTCTGGATCCTCGCTGTCTTCGTTTTCCCATCTCATCGCCTGATTTGTGGAAACCTTCTGGAAACAGCCGTTTAATTTATTTCCAAGGTCAAACAATTAGCGGTTTTAAACATGGATGACAGAGAATGTTGTTTCTCTTTCTAAGACTCGCTGGCGTCGTTTCGCGTAGCACCTAACAAGCAGACATATAAACATTAACAGAGGACACATTGCTCCTGAATGTTTCAAAACGACGACAGAACGAGATGACACGCCGTAGCTCCCTCCCCCACGTAGAGCGACCTTGCCTTTGAGAAAGGCACCTTATAATTGTAATCTGTTGGTATTATTATGTGTAGATACACCCACAGCAGCCTCCCTCTACCACCACACTGCCGTCACCCTCAAAGTTTGCCGTGTCCTCGCGGTGTGATATCTCACCATGCTCCCTTTCAGGCGCCTGGGCCATCCGCGCTGGGGAGGCTTGCCGGCCCGTCGCTGCCTCTCCCCCTCCGTTAGCGTCCTCTGCCAGCCGTCAGCACTGAAAGTGTGATAATTGCCGTGACTATGTGGTGCTACAGTACTTCTGCTTTTTTTTCCCATAATGCCATTCTTCCACCCTTGTATTCTGTTAGCAAAATTTTATCACATGTGAAGTACGTAAATATTTAACATTAATAGTATTTTTATTATATGCATGCAATTCTTTTATTCCATCAGAATTTGATATATTATAAATTTTCAGATAAGGTCTAATCTTAGAAATATATATAAACATTTATGTGAGATTTATTTAAAGTGACATGCTTGGTAATTGTTTCTTATGAAATTTATTCCTCTAAGGGATTTGGATATTTTCCTGGTTCCCTCAAATGTGTTTGTCATCTGGAATCATGCTTTCCGTACCTGTTTTCCCCTCCCCGTCCTCTACTTTGGAAGGTGTCACCGCAAGGCACAGACGTTGCCCCGCAGAAGCATCTACATCCATCCTGTTTACGCCATAAAATCAGGCTTATTGAATTCTGTGGGTGATGTTCTATTGTGACGTGCGGGGAGAAGATTCCAATTCAGCAACGCCCCCGGGCTGAACAGAATAGACAGAAAGAAATGACTAAAAAATAAAATGACACAAAGATGAAATGCTACAGCAGGGAAATAGGACTGGGCCAAAAGGTCATGCTAGCTGGTATTTCCTTCCATGGGTCCATAAATAATAATTAAATAAAGAAATGAGCCACAGACAGGAAGGGCAACAGGATACACTAATTAAATGTATTGACTTTTGATGCGTTGAAACTTTGTGATCAAACAATATTCATCCATCACCCCATTTTCACAACCAATAATATAGATGAGAGTTAGGATATAACACAATACACCAAAGACAACTGAATTAGCTGTCTCCAAATAAACAAAATTTACTCAGAGCTTTGAACTGCTCCATGAGCATCTTCTTGGAGATTCAGTAGATCTTAAATAGTGTAAGTTCTGAAGCTGCAGACTAGGTGATATATAAAGTCCTTAATTCATGTGAACTTTAACAAGGCTGCTGTCTGTGAGGGGGGAGGGGAGGGAATGGATGTCCTGGCAGAGCCAGGTAACAATCCCCCACATTTTTATTTGGCCCCCACTCCCAATATCCCAAACCTTGCTGCATTTCCCAAGACCCGCTGCCTGTTCTGTGTCTGTGCGTAAGTCTCACACTGTACATTTTGTGACTACAGAGGCGAGCAAAGCAAGGATATGAATGTAAGTAATTTACTGGTAAAAATCAAACGAATAAAAAATGAAATCTTCAGCGAGTCAGAAAAGTATGACGCAAGCCAAGTGTTATTCCATCCTTTAATGGATCTCCAGTAACCCCTCGTCTAGAGTCAGTTGTGGGCGCAACAGGATGATAAGTACAGGGCTCACATCTGGATGAGATGCCAGGCCCTGACAGAGTGAATACATATTTGCTGAAGATGGTCACAGAACTTCACAGTTTTTAATTTACATCACCATTGTGTCTTGGCACATATATTATATATTTGATGATTTGCAGGGAAAGATATGGAGATTCCACATGCTCAGGGCTGCTGCTGGTTTTGAACCAGCTGCCAGAAGCAGGTGGTGAGATTCCTGAAATGAGCAGCTGGAATGTAGAACGTCCTCATTCTGGCTTGTGGCATGTCAGTGCTGCTTTCCTGCAGACAGAATGAAAATTGTTGTGAGGTCTGCAAATAGGAAGAGAGAAGAAGGGGAGTAATTTTAGTGTCTTCAGTATGGGGGGGGGTGTGTGCATGGGTAATGAAGTGTCTAGAAATCTAGAAGAGAAGGAGATGGTCCAACAACTGATCCTTGGGTTACTCCTAATGGAAGATTGAAAGGCATGAAGGTTTTGATTAGGGAGTTAATAAATGTGAGGATAACGGAAGATACTGATTTGAGATCCTTACAGATCCTTAAATTCATGAGTGATATTTGACTGAAATGGCAGGATGGTTGCTTTAGGTTCCGGTTTCAGGAAGTTCCAGTTAGAAGAGCTTACTGTTCCTGAAAGTCTTGTTGAAGGAGATGGACAACCATTCTAATGCAAGGGAATAAAGCAAGGCTCTGGATGGGGTCACAATAAGCGTAGAAAGGGTTTGCATTATATGTTATATGTTATATGTTACATTATATTTTAATAGTGTTGCTCAGCTAAGTAGATGGACCAACTTCTGCTTTTGATGGAAAGTTGCCGCCTTTAAAGTCTAGCATGGTTATCTCCTGTTAATATTGCATTGTTTTCAATGTTTGTGTGAAAGTCTCACACTGCAATGTGTAACCATCCGAGACAAGAAGAATGTGTTAATTCAACCAAGCTGTTTGTTCAGATTGTTAAAAATATACACTTATTTGTGTATTATGAAGAAATATTATAAATACAATAAGGCAATAAGCCAAATACTTTGATATTGAAATCTGTTGCAGGTCTGGTTTATGGTGACACTGCATGAATTTGCATGTATTAGACCCTTGAGCTTGCAACAGCGCACAATGTATGTAATACCAGTGTCCTGAGAGAGTGTCCTGAGGCTCATACAAGTGTAGTGTGGGTTAGTGTGAGCCTATAGTGCGAGACCTGAGCCATAGGAAACAAAGGAGAGGACAACAGATGGTATGTGGGTGGCCCTCAGACACAAACCTGGGGGAGTTTTATAGCTGCAAGTTGAAATTAAATGACTGATGACTTCTTTCATTTAAGATGCTTTTTAGTAATTTTACAATAAAATTACCTCCCGATACTTCTATAGTATGGTCTCTGTCTAGTGTCCACAAGGTTCTCAGCCTTTACTAGTTTCCTGTGAGCCATTAATAAAATGAAAACTGAAGAATATTTGGGATGTTCAAAGGATTTTCATTTTTGGAGCGTTAAGGAAAAATGCAGGCATGGGAAAAAGCACCTGGTTTTAAAAAACCAGCACTGTTGAGGTTACTGGGGGACACAAGAAATTCAACACTCCAATTTTACCTGCTGCAGGCGCAAGGGAGAGGCAGAACCTATCTGTCTCGCATAAGTACTTATCCAGTACAGGGTTACAGCCTGGAGCCTATCCCAGGAAACACAGGGCAGGAGGCAGAGGACACCCAGAATGGGATAGCATTTCCTCACAGGGTTCACACTTACACTTTATGGGCAATTTGGAATCACAAATTCACTTAACCTCACATTTATAGACTGTGGGAGGACACCATAGCGCCCATGGGAAACGAACACGGAAAGTATATGCAGACTGGAACCTCAGTGTGAGACAAGTATGTGGAGGTGGGGGAAGGGTTGGATGCTTGGATGCCTGAGCCCTGGCCCCTTTTGCCTGAATGAATGAAACTCCGCCCCCCAGGCATTTGGCCACGCCCCTCTGTTCGAGCACCTGCCCCTTGAAAACTGTCACTGGCATGAGACCATTGTTAACCAGTGAGGCTAGTCAACCATAGTCGCCTAACTTCTCCTGTGAAGGCCACACCCCTCTACTGAACAAGTTTATAAGAGGATATAAGAGATTAGAAGAGGGTAGCACTGTATCTTACAGGCCATTACAGGCTTGCATCCAGCTTCAGTTCTCTGTTAACAGACTTACTCTGTTTTTAGTCTGATCATCTGACATTTTTCTAAGTACTCAATGAATGAATGTGTGCTTTTTGGGTTAATTAGTAAGAGTTAATTACCCTTTTTAATGACCGTACAAGTGTACTGTTACTAGCTTTGCATGTTTAGTTCTGCCATGATGGTCACTGAGGTTTAAAAATACTTGCATTTTTGGATGCTTGTTTCAGGTGACCATATAGATGTTTTCCATCCCTGTCTTCAGGTTCCCCAGAAGTCCTTTGTTCTGATGAGAGAGGTCATCCACCTTGTGGCCAGGCATCCTCTTCTGCATTAATTTATTTAGCTTATCCTTTTGTCCAAAGTGACATACAAGTGTGGATCAGAGAGCAGGGCCAGCCAATATCCATGGAGTAATTAGGATCAACAGCCTAGATCAAACTCTCAATATTGATATCTCTACTGTATGTTAGCCACAGGATTGGATCTAATGACCTTCTGATTGCAGATGCAGAGCCCTAACCTGCAGAGCCACACATCTCCAATGCAGTGGGTCTTCTCACAATATGACAGCTTCAATCTGGTCGTTAGTGCTTCAAGTGAAAGACCAGTCTTCATTTTCACAAGAATCCACTTGTTTTCCTTGCTTTCTATGCATTTCTTAAAAATCTGTGTTCAGTGTTCAAAGGCATCAATCATCTCGATGTCCTGCTTCTTCATTAACCAGCTTTCATATCTACAAAGAGCCACAGAAAACATTCTGCACAATTCCTGTCTTTGTTCTTAGAGACGTGTCAAAACTTTTGACAAGTTTTTCTAGGTTCTCTGTCGAATGCCAGACTGTGACATATTTCTTGACTGCTGGATCCTACACTTGTCTATAAACTTACTTTCTTCGTATTCTTTATATGTACATATGGTTCCATCAATATTAGGTTGCTGATATTTGTTCCACAAGTCTTGGGTCCTCCATTGTCAGTCACACTTTACAGTACTTGACGGACATGTGTAATGTAATAGTACATACTTAATACATTGATTAGCCAGTAACTACGTGTAATCCCTTGCTTTTTCATCATTAATGAATCAGTATTCCAGTTCATGTATTCCTATCAGACACTATACTGTATTAGTTAAATAGTTAATAATGGTAAGATTTCATTTGAGTGGACAAAAATTACTTAACTTTTTAACCATTCAAGGAAAATCATGAACTTACACATTTTCCCCCTGAAATACATGAACTGTCCGGATTGATTAATGAATGAGCATGGGATCAGTACTTAACAAATACTTAGTTACTGATTAATTAATGCATTAAGTAAGTGTTTACTACTACATTATTTATATCCCCTCAAGTAAAGGGGCCAGTATCTCTCATTATACGTTTTAGTGCTAGTTTAATAGGTATGATAATAGCAGGTATGACAGCATGAGAAACATCCTTTTCAAAATATTGGAGCTACTGTAAAGCCTTTCGTCAGCTTTATTCAATAGCACATTAATACTTTGTGTGATCAAATAAGTTGACAATAAGGCACATGAGATTATGAGATTGCAGTATAAAACTAGTTCCAGGTGAAATAGTGAGCAGAATCACATGACACATTGATGGGAGGAAGGAACTGAGATATTTATATGGGTGCAGGTGAGGAAACTGGTTTATAGAAAAAGGTGGGGACACAAAAACAAAGGAAGGCTGTTTTAGTATCAGGACAAAGGAGACAGAGGAAAATAAAACAGGTGACAGCTAGCCTTTACTTCAGGCATGGATGGGGTGGTGAGCTGTGACTTGTTTTAAATTTACACCACACACAAGGTGTTAAGGCGAAAATGAGTCATATTCACTAATTCATGAAAACAATTTATACTTAACAATAAAATACACAAGTACAAGCACTAAACCACAGAGCACAATATTCCACAGGGCTTTAAAACAACAGAAATAGGGTCAAAGCTAACAGCTATTAAGAAAATAAAAAAAAAAACCTTCAAAAAGCATAAATATGTTTTCTTATAGACATTTATTGAAGTTAACATTTTCTTATTGTGCCTCTGGAAAACGACCCAAGCCAAATAAGTGTAGAAAAGGACAAGATATACAGTAAATGCAAACAATATATATATATATATATATCTTTTATGATGTTCAGTTTACAGTTGACCATAAGCTTTGTTTGTGGTTTCCGTCCACATAGCAGTGACCTTTGGATCTGATACAGGGCTGATTACTACTGATTCTTTTGTCATTAGTGTTTGACAATGTAAATGTAAAATGTTTAAGGACCGATTCCCAGAAAATAACTGATGGCTTTACGTGTTGACAGTCTTCATCATGGGAGGGAGAATCTGCTGATTCCATATTCATTAAACCTGTCCCTGATGTTGATTGTGTATCATATGCTGGTGTGGCCATTTGCGTATGCCCTGAAACATTGTTATTCGTTCATGCTGAACATGATTTTTGCTTGCTTTTTGCTAATCCATTTGAGAGTTAACTGCTTAGTTCATCTTCTTTGATTTAGAGATAAATATGTAACACCACATGTCAGTATCTTCCTCAGTATTAAAATAATTTCATTCAGTAGGATGTAATGGATTAAGTTACATTTGCTTAACCAGATTTATTTAATTTCAAGAACCATGGAATGCACTGTTGTTTCAAGGGGAGTCAGACAGTTGTAGTTTAATGTTATTGTGTAATATCATAACTTTATGATGTATTTCTGTTCAGAGCTTATGGATTGTAAATTTTGCTCAGCTGCGGTCTAGTCCTTTGCACTGTGCCATCCTGACAATTTCCCTGACTCTACTTTTGTTGGCGCTGTTATAATTCTGGATCCTTTGTTGGCATCACTGCTCCCCAAGAATTTATACAGAGCAGAACATTCAGAGTGTCCTCACAAGGACAAATGGGTTGAAACTCAAGGAAGATCTTGATCACTTACTAAATGGCTCCTTCTGTGTTGTGCTGAAAACTTTGCTGTTCAAGAAATTCAAGATTCATTTTTTTGTCCCATGGAATTGCTTAATAAGTGTTCTCTCCTCATCTGGGCTAGTTATAGTACTGATTATTCTGATTAATATGCATAATTGTAACTCAGATAATCAGTTAATAACACATTTCCTTTACAACTGGTAATGTATGGTTTATATACACCTTGTGGAAATGCACAGAACCTGCTTTCGTAGGCCAGCATTTTGTCTATCCTTTCTCTGATGTCATACATCACTACACTGCAAGATGTTTGATGATCACAGTGCTAAGATCACAGTTGTTATCTGTCTTAGATTAACAGAATCTCATTGCTCTTGAGTAGCAGCAAATCATGAATTATTCACTCACTGAAACATATAAATTATAGAAAAAAATTGAAAAGCATCTTCATAAAGGTAAAGGTAGTTACAATGTAGTGTCAAGATACATTAAAGTAGTTTTTATTTGGTGAATTAAAGATCAAGTCTATCGGCTGTTATTTCTAACATTTTGGAGTTAAGCCTCAATAATCTTTCAAGATTTGTTGGCGTAAAGACACCCTGAGTTGTGAAGGAGTGAGCTATGCTATTCATAACATTTCATCAGTGAAGTTGACTAGCTAACAGGGGCACTCAGTTGGCAATAGATGCATTGCGATTCAGGCAGTGGGGCAGGTGGTTTCTAGAAACTTGCCAAATTATAGCATTTTGTGGGCTATGGTGAAGTAGGATGAACAGTAGGGCAAGGACCATGTCTTGTGGTCTAAAATGGGAAACAGTTGAGGGATGAACTGGGACCTGACTGACTGGATAAGCCATCCCTTACCCCAGCCTGTCAGAAGGAGCTGGATGTAAGCATTAAGTATAGGGGGGCGGGGTGGATTCAGACTTGATATCAATAATTCAAACCCCTTCTGATGAGCAGGAGCCCCCACCCTGGGTTTACCGGGTACACAAAATGTCATGTTTGACTAAATTATGCCCCTCCGTCCCGAGACTGTGAGTGCAGTGTGGCTATAGGGACCGGGATCTCCAGGATAGACCCAGATGGTGGGTAAATTCCACCCAACCCCACATGCAGGGGGTGGGGGGAGCTCTCTGGCGATGTCTGAGGATAAACCCAGCAGCTCTTTTAACTCTGTGTGGGGTGATTACGCAACAGAGAAGGAAGCTGTGGATTAACCTGCCGCAGGGTGGGGATACAAATGTCAATCCGCGCGCTTTGTGGCGCCCGCTGGACGTGAGGTTCCGCTGCGTGACGGATCTGCTCTGGCTGGACAGCCGGTGGCTCTGAGCCGGCAGCTTTCGCATGGACAATTTTAGGCCCGGGATATTTTCGGAATGTCGGCTTTTTTCGTGGGTTCCAGGAAAGTTTGATTTAGGTCATAGATATGCATGTGTGTGTATGTGTGTATGTATGTATTAATGTTTATATATTTAAGCGGCAACCAAATGACAACCTCCAAAAAACTGGAAGGAACGTATACTGTTGCTTGATCGCGGGATCACGTTCCTGGAAGGGAATCTGAAAGAGGAATTTCTACAGAATATCATGCTCAGGTTGCAGGATTTTCTGCAGCTAAACCTTCAACATGGAGGAGCCCAGCTGAAAGGCAGCATCTCTGCCATGCGAATGCTCATCACAGGCGGCAGGGTTCCCTGAGTGTCAGCAAAGAAGACTGACTCTCCTTTGCAGCCTCGACAGCTTCGCCTGACAGCCAGCTACGCTGTGGAATTGCTGTGCACAGTTTGGGGACACGGTTACGGAAGTTCTCCACTGTCGAACACCTGAAATTCTGCGGTAAAAGCAGGACCGAAGAGCAGAACAGAGGCACATAGTGTAAGTTAGAATATGTGTAGCGAAGGATTAAATACAGATATCTTTAACGTTCATGCTAAATCAAATAAAGAAGGCAGTCGATTGAAACAGCAGGGCTGTTTAGCCTCACATACTGAATCCACCTCAGGCACAGCTCTTCTCCTGATAAGCTTATGAATTAACATCCTACGGTATGTTTGCTTCAGGCATGGTGTGACCCAAGCTGTGTGCTGGTCGGGCCTGACAAACGCTGGGATCTGGGAAGGCGCCCAGCCGGTGACAGTCCGTGGGAGAGGCGCTGGCACTCAGTGGTGACGGGGGTGAATTCAGAGATTCAAGGGCGAGACTCTTTCCTGGGCTTTCAGGTCAAAATGTACTCTGAGCACTCTAGAAATACACTGGCCAGAGTCGGTGCAGGTTAGGTGAATTTAAAAATTCATTTGTGTGAGTGTGTGTGTGTGTGTGTGTGTGTGTGTGCGTGTGTGTGTGTGCCCATGCCCTGTGACAGACTGGCATCCTATCCCTAGTGTCTCCAGCCTTGTGGCCTGTGCTTGGTTGGATAAGCTCCAGACTTTCCTTGACCATGCACTGGGTAAGCAGTTCTGCAAAAAAAGGTTGTAAAGGAGATATTTTCTACACAAAAATTCCAGTGCTTCACGTGTACTAATCCAGTTTATTTCTAAAGCATTTCACAGCACATCCATTGCATCCATTGTATTGAGACTGCTATAGGCCTCCCAGTGACCAGCCATGAAATAAAAATCAGTATTATATACAGCATACATCTGATGTCCTCCTGTTCATCCCGGAGGTGTTTCTTGGGATATAAGAGGACAGGCAATCTTGTGAACATTTGGTGTTTTTCCCCCACAAACCAGTTTGTCAAACATTTATACAGATCACTGTCAGACTAGAGCATTAGATGAACCCTTGTGTGTAAAGCCAGGCATCACGGAGCTGGCAGAAGGCATCGGTACGCCACATTGGCCACGGAGAGCACAAGAGGCTGCCTCACACCACGATCCCGTCTCTTTGGAATGTCATCCTTGGCGCCGTGCTCTGTGGAAGACCATGCTGTGAAGTCACGGCTGAGGTTGAGTAAGGAGGACACCGTGGAGCATGGCGCCAAATGTGACATTCGAGGGAAGCAGAATCCTTGTTTGGGGCTCCGGTTGCTGTTTCTCCTAACCGCCCTGCCACCCAGTGGTAACAGATATTAAAAGGAATTTGAATTCGGCACTCATTCCAGATTCTGGATGTTAAGGGGAATTTACCATCTCTGGTTGATACCTTGTATATGTAGCATAAATGCTACTCATCTTCACCGATTGACTCTATGTACGTGCCTTTCGTTTTTGGTAGTAGTTGCGGGACAATTAGCTAAGTGTTTGCTCTTTAGCTGTTATGAATAATTGATCGGGTGTAGTTTGAATGATTCATGAGCCATCTGGCACCGAGCAGCACGTCGATGTGAGGTGAGCTTCCATCAAGGCGCAGAGTCTGTGAGGTGTGTCAGAATGACCTGTAATTAGTTAGGCCAGTGCAGTAGGCAGTGGACGCTTCTTTCACCTGGCTGTCCATCTGCATACCATGCATGGTATCGTTGATGCATTCACCGACTTTCTAAATGCACCGGGTGACACTGATTGCACATTGCAGCCCAGGTTATGATGTTAAATAGGATTGCCGTAGCACATGCTTGTTTTGATACTAATGAACTAGAGCTTGCGTTAAGCTACATTATGCTATCTGGTAATATCGGTTGTACCCTTATATAATCTAACCACAATCTCAATACTTCAATGAAATCTTTGGATGCCACTTTGCTACTTGTTGATATTTTTGCATTATTTTTGCTGACTGTTTCCAGCAGATTAATGTTTTTTTGAATCATTGTCAACACCTGTTGTATGTATACTGGATGCTATTTTATACATAAATGTGTTTAATTTTTAATAATGGCATTCCTGTTATATTTATATTAACATACTAGTTCCATCATGGCTTCTGTCAGTTTCTAATCAACAATTTTGAGCCTTTTGTGTTTGGAGAAGTTAGTCTATATGGTGAAATATGGAGTATATAAACAACTAAATACAGCAATCTGAGTATTTATTCTCATAGTAAATATTGAGGTGTATTTTGTCATTTCCTGAGAGCTGTCATGGCATCGCCTCAGGCTTGGTTTACAGCTTGTGTTGACAGACACAAAACAGAAAGATCACTGGCCAATTACAGTGCTCTGACCTACATTCTCTATAAGAACTGCATGGAATCTCTGCAGTGGGAGGGGAGGAGCCTTTGCCAGCCACGCCCCCTTTCCTTTAAGGGGCTGTCTGCTATTTTAATACCTTTCCTGAGAAACTTAATTAAGCTAAATGAGGCAAGTGACTCGACACCTCGAATGTGACTAATTTTATTCAAGACATATGACTCCAGCAGAACAAAAATAGATCTACATGCTAGTTGCAGCCAACCCCATCTTATTGATAAAGAAAAAATGAACAGAAAGCCTGATGAACAGAAAGCTAGATTTTAACAGGGCCATGTCCACAGTATGGATTGGTGGTTTTGAAGTCAGGGGACGTTTGATCTGTTTAATTGCAAAGAAAATATAGTGAATCTGGCCATAAAGAGTCATGTGTTACCAGACTATTTTAAAATTAATTCCCAGTCCAGACATTATTGTAATAGAAACGACATTAGAAACATCTATTGTTTTTTTTTTAACGTTTATACCTGAAAATGGCCCCAGAAAACCTGAACTCTCCCCCTCCCTCTGTGACGTCTCTCCTCATGCTCTGTGATATCTTTGGAATCTACTTTGCAAGTTATCTGTCACCTTCTAAATTACTCTGGAAGTGTGTGTGTGTATGTGTGTGTGTGTGCATGTGAAATGCCATAAAGGCAAAGAGAGAACAAAGGCTTTTTATGCACAGCTTGTGTTTGCGATGTCGGGCTCTATGCATTAATTTATCAGGAAGTCTCCATCAAAGTGTCTGCTCAAGGATGCGTTCTGAGGGTCACTTTGAAAAGGCTACTCATTACGGCACTTTACTGCACGAGTCTGGCTGAGATGCAAGATCAAGGGACCTGAGACCCTGGACCTTATGCTGGTTCTGAGGGCGAATCTCTATGCTAAAACCTGAAGGATTCACCAACTTCTCTTCTCTGTTAAGCAGAGGACATGGATGTTAATGGTCTTTTACACCCAATCTGAAATATTCCATCTGTTCTTACTGGAAACATAAAGTTCCCCTTTTGATTCATTTTCAAATTAAATTAGATAATCCCCCAGAAAACAAGTCCAATAAGAGACCTACTTAAATTTGTAGGAACATAAGTTTATTTTAAGGGACATACTGCTAGATTAGTTCATATTAGGATCTTTTCTCTACAGCTGGGAGGTTAGTCTATTTCATCTATGAAATATTCTCTCAAACATTCTTCATGTGAGCAGGGTGTTCCTAATCTACTCAGTGCTTAATTTGTAAACTCTGAGCTGCCAGTGAAATGGTTTATGCAGTGATTCTATTAACTGGTGACAAGTGTGTTCAACCGGCATGCAGTCACTTATTTTTGCAAAAGATAGTATCAGATTTGTCGTTTGGAAATCCAAATAAAATAAATAAAAGAAAAGGCTAATGAAGAAAAGGACTTTTCTAGCACGTTTGTAAAATATGACAAACATGCATGCAGTTAGAAAGGTGATATACAGTGGAGATTGAAAGTCTGGGCACCCCTCAATAAATAACATATTTTGGTCATTTTTTAATTGAAAAAAATTAAACACAGTATCTATAGGAAATGGAAAAAAATGCACAATATTTTCACCAAACATTGATGCATAGTTACTTTTTATT
>JAODJU010000033.1:23177869-23243707 GCA_026776725.1 Gnathonemus echidnorhynchus
TATTAAACTAACTACCTGGGAGAACTGAAAACAAGGCCTGGATTTGGAATCGAGGTCCAGATTTGAAGAACCCTGGGATACGGTTCAGGCTCACTGGGACTCTGTACTGAATAAATGGTTGTTACATTGTTATACTGAAGTGTTAAAGGCATGTCTCATGCATGCATACTGTCACTCTGTGTCTCATGCATGCATACTGTCACTCTGTGTCTCATGCATGCATACTGTCACTCTGTGTCTCATGCAGGATTCTTGCCGCAGCTGGAGCTCACATGAACATCCCTGTTGACCTGCGGACGCTGAGGGCCGTGCGTGTACTGAGGCCCCTCAAACTGGTCTCTGGCATTCCCAGTGAGTATCTTATTGGTCACTCACACTTGTCAGTTCTGTGTTCTTGGCCAAAATGTGGCAATATTTTAAAATGTATTTAATTCCTTCTTGCTTTTACGTATTTTTTAAGTGTCATACAAGTCAGCACATATGAGAACAGTAGTATGTATTTAAAAAAATAATTTACAAGCTACTACATGTTAATAAACGCAAAAAAATTAATGATATTATAGAGTGTTCTATATAAAAATATTGAATACCGTAATCAATGTGTTCCTATAACACAAGTTGGCTGCATACAGTGTTGCAGAAGCAGCTAATTTTACACAGTTTTGAGTTTTTATTGAAGGGGCAAAACAACAAATCCATTGTCTTGACAAGACAAGTTTGTTCCCCACAGAGGAACTGACAGCTCCAACGAGAACCCGGTGGGGATCAGGGGGGGTGAGACCCAAAAGTGTCTCAGGATACTAAAGGATACTAAAAATACCATTTCTCAGTCCAAAGTTGGTCATCAACACTTACAAAATCATCTGGGTGCTTTGACAATAGTCACATGAATCAAGAACAAGAGAAAACTGGAACCAGAAATCTGGTTATAATTTCAGTTTCTTGACCAAGCAAATATCAAGTCAGTCAGGGCACTTGGGTGTTCAGTATATCTTGACATTACTTAGAAACTGTGGAATTACCTTGTTCTTGTATCTCTAAACTGTTACTACAGTTACATTTCTCCATTTCTGTAAACTTTTTCACGGAGACCTGGCCAGCTGGAGGCGTCATGGGAGAGCAGTTTGAATGTGGTCCCCCTGTTTCTCTGCTCCTCCTTGTGTCACCAGGCCTTCAGATAGTCCTGAAGTCCATCATGAAGGCCATGGTGCCCTTGCTGCAAATCGGCCTGCTGCTCTTCTTCGCCATCCTCATGTTCGCCATCATCGGCCTGGAGTTCTACAGTGGGAAACTGCATTTCACCTGCGTGCTCTTGGAAAATGTCACCAGTAAGGAAGCAGGAGAGATTCTGCACCCCGCAGGAGCCCCCTGGAAGTGCTTCATTGTTTAAATATGTTTAAAATGTATTATTTCTGTGGTTAAATTATAATGGCTGTTTATTGTAGTTATATTAACTTTAGTTATATTATTCATGGTTCTGAAATTTATTGGTTGCAAACAATATAAATCTACATACATGTATCTGCTCACACTGGTGCTTGAATGAGTCTGGGTGTGTATATATACTTGTGCGTGTTAATTAATTCCTCGGTGTTGCTTCCTGAGTTTATCCGCAGGGCAGCCCTGGCTCTACATGTAATTGTTTTGATCAAAAAGTGTAATAGCTGATGCAAGCCTTCGGCGCCGGCTGAGGTTCTTACCCGCTGGGAGACATTTCAGCTCTAAAGATACTGACACAAAAGGGTCATTAGCAGATTGATATACAATCCAAGCAAATGTTATATATGAAAAAATACAGTATACAATCCTGTACTGGATAAGCAGGTGTAAGTTGGTATATATTATTCGTGAAAAATCATGCTAGTAGACCGAATATAGCTGGATAAGTGTTAATTTCTCACATTACCTAGTACACAGCGAAAAGAACGAAAGATATGATGAAATCCAAACCTTTGAAAGGCATTTTGCAATCAGTGAGCAGACCAAGAGATGTCCCCTCTGAATATGTCGGTGAAGGTAATTAAATCATCACGGGCAAAATAATGAAATAACGTCCCTATTTAAATGTCATCTGGCATGAATTACGTGCTTAGTTGACGCCCCTGGTTCCTTTGGCAGAGGTGCTTGGTTCCACGTCAGCTCTCCAGGCTTTTCTGACAATCTTACAGCCAGTGTGAGCAACACCTGAGCACATGTTTGGTGTCATTTCTCAGGGAAGCAATAGTTTACAACAAGAGATCCTTTTGTGCATGAGCCAATATCCATTGCAGACCAAGGTCTCCGCAAACCAAAATGTGTCTCAAGGTGTATTTCAGTCCATCATGAAAGTTCTGTGTATAATTACTAAAGCCATCTGTGTGACGTATTCTGCTCAAATCTACTGTGACAACAAACAAGGCAGGTCTAAATTCTGGCCATAAGCTGTAGCTTAAAAGTTTATTACAGTACTATAATAATTAGTTATGTTTGCCAGAATATTATCTATATCAATGTTTCCCAATCAGTCCTCATTTTTGCTCCTTCCCAGCTCCCTGCCAGACAGTCCACATTTTTGCTCCCTCCCAGCTCCCGAACAAAATTGTCTGTGCCTGTGTGCTGCCTGTGGGTCCCCGAGGACCAGATTGGGACACACTGATCTATATCATTAATGTGTCTTGACATTCAGATGTTTGGTAAAATTTAAATCACCAAAAGGTTGCCTTACCTGTCGGACTCTCCCAGGAAACGAAACACTGGAGTTTGAGTTCCCGTGCGGGGAGAGGAAGTGTCCCGAAAGCTATAACTGCACCGGACCCTGGATCGGGCCCAATGATGGCATCACCCAGTTCGACAACATCTTGTTCTCTGTGTTGACGGTTTTCCAGTGCATCACCATGGAGGGGTGGACCAACGTGCTCTACAATGTGAGTTTCCTCTCCACACCTCCCAGTACAATCTGCCACTGTTGCAGGCTAGGGTCTCTGGGTGGAGGTACAGTAGAGGTAACATTTATATAAAAACTGCTTTTGTGAATTCCACTTCTTTCCATAGAACTACAGAAATCCTAATCTGTAATCAAATACAGCTTCTCTATGCCACATGTTTTGTGGCGAGTGGATTGTCCAGCAGGGGAAATCAGTTTCATTTGATGTGTTTTTTTATAAACTAGCAGCTGCTGGGAAATTGAACAATTTAGAATAATTTTCTGGACTCACCTGTTTAAGGAGGGCTTGAAAAATAGAAATGAAAAGGTATAGTTTTAACTCCCTTGTGACTGCGATCTACCTAGCATCATCTATGTAATCAAAATCAATCAAATCAAATCAAGTTGAGCCAAAAATGGAATGTCTTCCATTTTTTTTCATTTTTTCAGGCACTGTCAATAGAAGCACGTACAGCGGATGCTAAATGTGAGGCTGCTTTTGCACATCTTCGGTTTTGGTTTGTGTATCTGCCCTCTGTGTCATGGAGTCGGTCAAGCTTTCGTTATCAGTTATTTCCAGTTTGCTCCAAAATTTCCTTCTGGCAATGCTGTGATATCGGTCATTTCCTCCCCTTTGCCCTAATGATGATAAACGCTGAAAGGTCTTATATTACATTCGAAAATATCTGCTTCTCCTAACAGAGATAAGAAAGAATTATAGACAGTGAGTATCACTGTGTGCCCCCCCCCATCCTGGGCTGTTCCCTGCCTTGCGCCCATAGCCTCTGGGATGGGCTCCGGACCCACTGCGACCCTGAGTAGGATAAGCAGTTACGGAAAATGGAAGGATGGTGTATCACTGTAGTCAAATATGTAGTTTTATGTAAAATGCGGCAGAGGTTATTTATGTTTTTAAAGATGGTAATGCTTGCTCATAGCCAAAGAAGCAGGTTTTCTCTGTGTCGTGGCATATTAAAGGAGTTCCTTGCCTTACTAATGTCAGAAGTGTCCTTGTCAGTTGCAGATCTAACATTCAGTCTTTGAAAGGTGAGGCAATGGTACGCAAACTTGACGGTGTCCTGTTAAATGTGTGACTAATTCCGGTACAGCTTGTTAGCGTTAAGCATGTTTTGTGAAGCATCCCGGGCAAAGTGCGCTGCTGAAAATGACATATGCCACAGTCTGACAGCCGAAACCTGAAACGGCTGCAATAATTCATCTGGCATGAGTCCATGTCTGAGGCTTATACTTGTGTGGCTGAAAGGTGAATGTTGATTTGGATGAATATCATGTTGGATGGACACCTTAAACTAGCGGGCTACAGCGGCAGCTAATCATGTAACAGCAGGAGGGACACAGAAATCATTTCATATTTAGAATTGCTGTTCCTTTCTTCAGAACAGTGTTGGCCAAACAAAAATTGCCAGCTAATTGCTGAAAGATGGTACTTGCTCAAGGAACTGTCAAGAGAAAGTCTTTGAGCATTTGTGTAGGAAGAACACCCCCCCATTTATAGAAAAGGCTGAACACAAAAGAGTTACATCATGATCCAGCAAGCTACTGGAAAGACCGTTCTGTTACATGACTCTATATTGTACTGCAGACAGTGCTACTGCATAGTCTGTTTAAACCTTGACAAGTAACGAAGGACTTGGTCACTGCTAATTAACTGGTAAAGTAACAAGGACTAATAAGGATTAGCGCATAGAATTCCTATTAATGTCAAAACAGTATTAATTGAAGTAACTAATGAGTATCAACTCACAGCAGTAGCTTAACCGTTTATGAAATATGAGGGAAATTAATTACAAGCGGGTGTATGTGAGGCAGTTTATAACTGCATGAGGAGGCACTGCGCAGCGCACTAGCTTAGCATGACATGACAAGCCAGCTTACTAATTATCTCTGGTGCAAGCGATGACACGCGAGCGGGTCGTTAGCTCCGCGGCTTCCGGCTCGTTCGCTCCCCTGCCACAGAAAAATGGCCTGCTGGTGAACCACGTCTCGGTAATGTCAAGAATGCACGCGTGGCATTTTGCAGAAGTGCTCTGCACCCGCAAAGGCTTCCGTGAGGGAATATGTCCAAAATCGCACTGGTGTTTTCAGGTGTGCCTACGTTTTAGGACGTGTTAATGCTAACCTGCTAACCTCACTAATCCAGTCTCCGTCATCTTTTTAAAATGATTTTGAGGGCATAATAGATATTCGGCAGAGATGAGGTGGGTAGAAAGCATGGAAGAATAATTGGATTGGATGCACCGAAATATAAAGCTTCAAAGTGGATGACTTCAAAACAAATCATCGTAAAGCCGGCGTCAGCCCAACTATCAAAAGGGTGGTTAACCCTTGTAGCAATCTCTAGCATTATGTCATGGAAAACATCAGATTTCCATGGTAATTAACAAAGCATTTGAGAATGGATTTGGGGTGACTGTCTACTGGCCTCACGGGGGACCTGACGACCTCTAATTAGATTCCCAATGTAGAGCATTAAATGGCCATTACTGGGACTGAATTTTGTTCTTTTTGTTTCAAATTAAAGGAACAGGATGATCTTAAAAGGAAGAAGGTGATCTCATCTCTGCTATGATTACCACGCAGTGTTCCCCTAGTCTGGCAATTTTTTTGGGAACTCATGTCTAATTATCCCATAATATGTTTTCGTCCATATTCCAGAAATGTATCAATTCCTTTGAAACATAATGACACCACTCATGTATGCAATTTGGTTAATATTTCATTTCAAATTATTTCATTATGTTTAGTGACGGCGTTAATCAGAAGCATCGATTACACAAAATTTTCATGGATGATGATGTAATCTTCACCTACTGAACTCCTGAGGAGCAAGCTGAGGAGAAACAGGGCCCTCCGGTGCCAACATCTGGCATGGCATTGCTAATCACCATCCGATTCCCACACAGCCCAGCATCTCGAGTATCTGTTGGAGGTGTTAAAATCAGCTATGTGCTATTTCAAGGGCCACCCGGTGGAGTACTGCCTTCGGCCTGTGACTTAAACCAAGGAACAGAAATAAAACCACAGCACACTGAGCCTGAAGAGGGGCTCAGCAGGGAAATCAGCACAGTGACCCAGTAGGTGGTGGGTTCGCCTCCCAGCTACAGGATCATGGACTCTTAGTTAGGCTAACCTCCCAAGCCTGAGTGGCGAAAACAGCCCTGCCTTTCCCCTATAGCACATGTTATCAACTACCAATAACCTATATATCTACTAAACTGTGATACTAGGTGTCTCAATAGCTAACGCTGACACTTTGCTTTGCTTTTAAATATCGTTCCAGGTCGGAGTGTTTATGTGGCTTGTAGGGTCATGCGAGTTTATTTATCCAGGTGATCTGCTAGTGTGTGATGGTGCGTAGCTATGAGTGAAACTGTACACTATGCTCTCCTTGAGTAATTGAATCATCACTATGACCCTAGGCAGGTTAAGGATGCTTAAAATAGATTTATATACTGTACACTACACAGAATCTCTTTGTATGATTAATATAAGGATAATATGTTGCTTTTCTGTTTTGATTACTTCAATTCATTCTGCAGTATCGTGGAGAATGTTTCTGATTTGAAGGACATTTCAGCATTAAAGAGCAAAAGACAAGCTTTGGATTTTTTTTTTATTTAAAAAATTGATGACCTGTTCCTCCTTTAATATAACATCCTTCATTTGTGCTGATGGATTGATATTTTGCAAGATGATAGCAAGATGATAAGTACTTACCACTTTCTATGCTGTACACTATATATAATAGAGGGATAGAGAGAAAATTTAAGTACCGAATGCTACATCAATATCAAGGGCCAAACTCTGCCTTTGCAAGAGTCTCTGTTCTCCTCTCTGCACAGTGTGTAAGGGCATATCACACTGTTTAGTAATACTTTACTTAAAGCAGTCATCATAATGTGTTATACATACCTTCATAAGGCATAATAATGCAGTATTATAAACATGGCTACAACTATTTATAAAAAGGCACAACACATTATAGCCATGTTTATTATGCAATATGAATGCTCTATGAAGCGCTCATCTATAATGCACTGTAGTTACCTTCATAATGCATTATAATGGTCAGTATATACCATTGTAGTGCATTATGAAGGTATCTAGAATGCATTATACCTGGGTGCTTTAAGTAAAGTGTTACCCAAAGAAGAAAAATGTACAGTTCTTTGGATGTTGAAGATGGAGATCTGGTGGAGGGCCATTAAAGACTGTCACCTTTACCCTATATTTAATTAAACTACTCTTGAATTTGATTATCAATGTATATGGAGTCATTATCATCTTTGAATTTGGGAACATAGTGAGGGAACAGTGTTTACACAGGATGGTAGACCTGGCCCATTGAAATTGACCTACTGTATATACTCCCACAAGATGGCTGCCCTTACAATAGACATTGTGGAAGGCATACTTTATTTTCTCATAAGGGATTGAAAGATGACACATGAGACTGTAATACTTTATTCATTGTTCAAGGTCGAGCATTTATGCTTCTCACACAAGATTACGCATCCTTGTGTGTTGGCCTTCAGTACGAAAGGTTTCCAAGAGGCAGTATTGCAATAAATTCTAGCTCTGTGAGGCCTTGTGAAACTCATGATGTACAGTCTTGGTCCAGACTGGATTACAGATGCGTTATGCTATTTTGGTGTTTTACAGATATTCTGTTCATCTATCAGTAAGCTTTGACTTGTGACCACTGTTCCTCTGTGCTGGTGTAGCTTGTCTGTGTTGGGCAAACCCATCGTGATTCCTCTCACTTTTCCCCTTGACACGTTAAGTGACGTTGCGGTTTTTCAGTGATGCCGTTTGGGGCAATGGTGTTAGGGCCTCTTGGTCTCCATTAGTTTCTTCATGTTGCTTTGAAAACTCAAAATAAAGTGCAGATTGTCAGGCCACTTTGATATCTGACACATACTGTTAATTGGCATTCAACCAAATATGAGTCACCTTAGTAGCTGCGCTTGTAATTGTGCTTTAATTACTTCAAAGTCCTTTTTCATGTGGTGTTTATAGAGGGGCCCCAAAACACTACACTAATCTAAATGTAAATTTCAATCCTGGTTTGTTTTTTCAGCCAAATAAGGTTACTATAAATGTTAAATAGACATGCAGTATAGTGTTTCCCAACCCAGTCCATGGGGACCGCCAGACAGTCCGCATTTTTGCTCCCTCCTGGCTCCCTGCCAGACAGTCCATGTTTGTGCTTTGGGAGCTGGGAGGAAGCAAAAATGTGGACTGTCTGGCGGTCCCCATGGATCGGGTTGGGAAACACTGATGTAGAGTACCCAGTAGAAAGGATGGTTTTTGTCTTATTTAACAAGCACATTTCTCAGCTGACGTCAAATACTGGCTGAATTCAGAAGCTGGAATGAAAGATGGAATGTTTCCTCAGATATAATTTAATGCCTGTGGAGTCGTTCATAGGCACAGCAGAGACAAGCCGTGAATCAATTCAGAGGTTGTTTTTGCTCTCACCATTCACTTTCGAAAGGGCCTTCGGCAGAGAAATATGGCGAAAGCCTTACTGATATAACAGAGAATGCATTAAACTGAGAGTGGAATGAGTGAGGTGTCGAGGCTGTGGGGTGGAAAAGACACTGTGTAGGATGGTTTTGCTGCTTCCGTTAGACCCGACAAGCTTTCTCCAAGTTCCAATCAGCATTTTCGTCCCCTTTCAACATGCTTGACAGCAGAATTCCGAATTATAGGCAGCTGGTCTTAAGCAGTACGCAATGTTAATTCTGGTTTGTAAATCACTGAGTTTGTCTTTCCATAATTCATTATTTACTCCTTTTTTAAATTTAGAATGCATGTGATTGCGGCTCCACTTCTGAATTGCTATTGGTTGGTCACAGTTGCTGTTTTTCCTGTAGTGAAGCTGGCAGTATTTGTTCAGTGATTTCGAGGGGATCATAGGTTGGGCATCCTCTCTCTCCAGGGTCTTTACTGCAGTCTGGTCTGCGAAACGGTAAAAATAGGCAACATTTGTCGTCTCTGTAAACTTGCAGAAGTGTTGAGAGGGATTATGCAGCAAATATGTATTTCTCAACATCGTTCTAAGCATCAGCGACCAAATAAAACAGCACGCATGCTAAACTTGGCAAATGCTTGGTGTTTGTTTTTACATTTTTCATCACAGTATTGTGAAACATCCGAAGGGAATATCGAACTCTGTGCCTACAAAAGACTGTGGGTGTTATAAATCTGTTGTTTTTTCATCCACCAGATGCAGTGCATATAATGCTCCTGTAAGACTGTTTCTTTATATTAAAATCCCCCGGCTGGCAGAGTAATCATGTCACTTTAGGGCCCTCAACCACAAAAACTGCTTTTAGGGCACGAGGAAAATGGCTGACTTTGTGCTATCTATCTATCTGTCTGTCTGTCTGTCTGTCTGTCTGTCTGTCTGTCTAAAATCATGCAGTCTACACGGAGCTTCTCCAGCATATGCCTGCCTTCCTCCCATGATGTATGATGCTCTGACGTCACAGCAGAGTGTGAGATGGTGGCACTGGCCACTTGCTTCTAGTCAGAGGCCCCTGAATTTGAGTCTTTGCTGTGGCCGAGGTTTGACATGTTAATAATTCCTGTCGATTCTTGCAAGGTTCCTTTGTGAAGGATCTCAGTGAATCAGTTCTGGCATTATGATGATGGGGCCATTTGTGTCAATCATCTCCTCCCTTTTCTCCTTCCTTGTCCTCAAAGCAGAATTAGATATAAACTGTACTGCCACAGAGAAAGGCTCCCTTGGATTGTGAGGCTGTATATCAAACAGCAACACTAAGAGGATGAGCCACTTGCACCATAAATACGAGTTTGGTTGCTGTTAAGTTTTGTTCTTATAGATAAAAGGAGAGATGGGTGCTCCTGTTTGGTTTAAATATTCATTGTGGGACCGCCCCCACCCCCTAGTGATACCTAGAGGTATAAGTTTGACACTCATAATTCACAGAAAAAGTGCATGCAACCCACCTAGGGTTGTGTGTAGCTAAGTGTGTTAAGGATCTGTGCCTGTTCAGTGACAGTGGGGGACTCAAATCCTGCGACCAACAAAATAATTAAGTTATTACTGGGCCAGTAAGCAAGGTCTTTAACACCAGCAGCTCCTGGGATGCTGGCTGGCCTGCAGTCTGACCGCAAGCTTTTCTTTTACTGTACATTGCTTTGGATAAAAGTGTCTGCTAAATAAGTGAAGACACAGTCTGGGCATGTAAACTCAAGGCCTTCAGCTGCAACTGTTCTGGGGATGTCGGATAACCCTGACCTCCGAACACCTCACTTGTTTGTTGTTCTGGATAAAATTGTCTCATAATAAGTAAATGCAAAGTTCCCCGCATTATTACTCAGCAGAGCTTTTCCCAGCTGTACCCGGTTCCCTTCAGGTCCCATTGCTGCAAAGTTGTTACTATTAACTAATATTTTGAGTGATAAATGTTGGCAAAGAAGCTGTTTTCTGTCTTCATGATGACCAACACAGTCACAAGACATTAACAGCCATTTTCACACTACAAAGAAGTGGTGTCTCCTTATTAATGTCTGCCTCTGGTAATAATCTGTTAAACTGGCCTGGTCAAGTGAGCAAGACATACATCAGCGTTGCTTTGGGGGCTTTTACAGCTAGATATAGATATGTTGAGAGTTGCTCATGGCTTGTTAAAGATCGCTGTTGCCATGCTCAGGAAGAACTGCAGCTTGCTCACAGGGATTTCTTTGAAGTCAGTTTGATTTTTATTTCAGTATGTCCATCATAGAATATGAAAGCAGTTAGGGCAAACTTTTGAATTGTGTTTAGCATTTGCATTAAGGTACATTCATTATATTATTTTATATCCCCCTGAACTGCTTGCTTGTTGTCCACCTCATGTTTTTTTTTAAACCTTTGTTCCCTCTCTTTGCAGACCAATGATGCCTTAGGCCCTACATGGAATTGGCTTTATTTTATCCCTCTAATAATAATTGGATCCTTTTTTGTGCTGAACTTGGTGTTGGGAGTTCTCTCAGGGTGAGTTCATCGCACTTCAGACTGCTGCAGGTTCTCTTGAGATACCAAGTAGCCTTGGATTCACGTTAATCGTCTAGTAGGCAGACGAGAGGCCTGAATATCACCGATGGCGAGTCTCTGAAGGTGACCCTCCCACGTGGGTCTTGCAGGGAGTTTGCCAAAGAGAGGGAGCGGGTAGAGAACCGGAGGGCCTTCATGAAGCTGAGGAGACAGCAGCAGATCGAGAGGGAGCTGAATGGGTACCGAGCCTGGATCGACCGGGCAGGTGAGGCCGAGCAGATGGGAGCAGACTGTAACGGGAATATTACCATCGTTTTTTTCTTGTTTTTTTCCTTGATTTCATTTCATCGTTTTTACTAATCAGAATTATTTGCATTGCAGTCTATGACTGTAACATTACAGTGATCCTCCGCTATATTGCGTTTTTTTCCCTGACGCATCACAGTTCTCTGCGATGTGTGTGTATATATATATATATATATATACATATATGTTACACATTATTATTATTATTATTATTATTATTATTATTATTATTATTATGTTACTCATATCCTTAGCCCGACATCCACATATCATATATGTTTACAAAGTGTGTTTAATTAGTTTACCTGTGTTTAAAGCATGTGGGAGGGGTATTTTATGGCTTAAGCTATAAAAAAATGTTTATTTCTATATTGCAGATTTTCACCTATCGCTGATGGGTCTGGAACGTAACTTCTGCGATAGGCGGGGCATCACTGTATATGAATTTATCTATTAACTTCACAGTTAATAGAAATTAAATAGGGAATTGTTGGAATTATATACATCAGAGGAACAGACAGCTCTCCAAAAATGTACCTGCCTGAATCAATTCTCAAACTGTAGCTCATTAATAATTAATTTGACAGTTATTATTATTGGTTTGATTATCTCAACACCATTTAAATTCATATTGCATAGCTGATAAATATCAGTTATAACAAGGGCAAGGTTCATTCAGGAAGAACTTCTCATTTTTCATGATTTAGCTACTAGGATTAAACAGCATCGTTTTCGTTAGCTGTTGCTTTGTAATTGTGCATTTCAGAAGAGGTGATGCTGGCAGAAGAGAATAAAAACTCCGGAACATCAGCTCTGGATGGTGAGACGTTTTGCACATAAATTCTAAAACTTGCACATGGAAAATGTGGTGTAGAAATATTTTTACATGACACACTTTCCAGCATTTAAGTGTACATCATTCGCTTTTTCCTCTCTGTAAATATCTTTTGTAACGGTCAGTGTTGTTCCCATCATTTCCCATTCCCTCTTTAACAGTTCTGTTTTGAGCTTAAGGCCATGAATGATTTTGGATAAAAACTGCTTGTTAGGATGTTTGTCCTGATTTTCATTGTTCTTTATCTCTTGTATCTATTTTTTTAATATATAAAGACAGACATATAAAACAGGAGGTCTGTCCATACATCCACCCATCCATCCATTTTCTGATATCAACTATCCTATTCAGGGTCACGGGGGGCCTGGAGATTATCCTGGAGAATGATACATTTTATGTTTAAAAAATTGCACCTAAATCCAGTCCAGTCAGTTTTTTAGGTTATTCGTTATGATGGCTTTTTGTCATTCATATTTATGGCATGGTAATGATACTCCTGTTAAATTATTGTTACTTATAAAAATTTCCATATTAAATACAGTTATGGACTGGTATCCTATCCAGGGTGTAACCTAGGCTTGTGTCCTTGCTACCTGGGATAGACTCCAGGCCACCCAATATAAGGGGTTAGAATATGGATGGATGGATGGAATAAATAGTTACTTTTGACTACTTTAATACTAAGGGGTTTTTTGTTTTTCTCTTTTATTGGAATGTATTATTTTGTATTGGATATTTACATTTAAATGCCAGGTATGAAATGCATTGAAGCTGCTTTTGTTGTATTTGGTTCACAGAATAAATTCAACATTTATGTTGAATTAATTAAAGTCACCTTCAAGTTCCAAAAGAGAAAAACATCCCCAGTAGGGCTGACACTTATTTGAGATCACTCCGCCTCCACTGTGAAGCACCAGGTGGTTCCCCAATTGTCGATGTTTTTATTGAGTTCCCTATGTACACAAGTGAAGCTGTGGCCATAAAAATTGAGCCATTCTTCCAGATAAACAATCTTGTTTTATTAAATGTTGACTGACAGCAACCAATAGACAGTCTGCGTGGAATGCAGTCAGTTACCATGGTGAAGCACGACTTCACTTTTACAGATCCTCGCTGTCCATTGTTATTTTTCAATCATCCCCACTTTGGGGTGTGAGGGTCTAATCGAGCTTGTCGTCGTTCGACAAACTACCAATACATGTAAGGACGGGATCTCTCCTTACTTGCCTCCAAAAAGACATTTCAGTGGGAACAAAATGTCACAGTATAGAAGGTCCCAATATCGCTGTGGAAGTGAACACATAATAAGCTATTACTCTGATTAAGAAGTGCACATGTGTCGTCTTGGTAACTGTGTGATGAAAAGGCTGGGTCCTTGTGCTGTTTGCCTTCTGTAAGCAATCATTTCTGTATTGTTTGTGTGCCTCTTCGAAATGGAAACAAAGGTAATAACAACCCACTCAAAGGTCTCCGAAAACCATTATTGTACCTACAGTTAGCAGGGACTCTTTAGGACTGATTCAATTTCAATGAAAGCTAAATATTCAAATGTAGCAAATGTAAAATTGCACTGTGGGTTATAATTTAAGTGTCGTAATGGTTCCCTTATTATGATTTCATGTGTCGGCTGAGGAACTGATCTTTAGTTCACCTGTGCCAGTTGGCAGTCTCTTTTTGTATTCCCTAAAGGTCATGGGTTTGAGTCCTATAGTCTTTTGCTCTGTTATTTTATTAATCATATAATTACATGTTCTTTGAATGACGGCTGTTTTGATCTCAGTGGACCGGTATGCTGTTTTACTGACGACGCGTTTGATTTTGAACTGTGTGGCTGCAGTGCTCAAACGGGCTACCATCAAGAGAGGTCGTCTAGATGCTGTCAGACATGGACCGGGGGAGGACCAATACGTTGACATCTCCTCTGTGGGTGAGTCAGCACACCACAAATATAACAAACTGATAAATATTAATGTAACATATAATAATATAATACATAAATAATACGGTATATTGGTCATAACCAAATCTGAACATCCATCTTGATGCTGATGACATCAGCAATAGGATGTGTGTCTTTTCTGTGCTATCACTGATTCCAGTCTAAAATCATAGTAAGCTTGATTTGTTTTCATGGAAATGTTGGATTTGAGGCAATAGTCTTTTAGTAATGTGTTGTGTGAGGCACTATAAACATCCTTGAAATGCAGGGTTAGATGTATGTATAAGATCTGAATACTTGACCATTGGCCTGATGAGGGTTTCCTCTGCTCACAGGCGGACCTATGGCCAGGGCTAGCATCAGGAGTGTGGGACGGGGTCCCACCGCCTACGTCCGCCGGAAGGAACGCATGCTACGCATCTCCGTCCGCCGCATGGTCAAGACGCACACCTTCTACTGGACCGTGCTGGGCCTGGTGGCCCTCAACACTCTCTGCGTAGCCATCGTCCATCACAACCAACCCCCGTGGCTCTCCGCCCTCCTCTGTAAGTCGTACGCCATATCTGTTCGTGTCTGTCTCAAAAAGCCAGCCTTCAAAAGCCTCAGCCCATATGTGTCGCACGTCATGGCTGAAGCTGTCAACCGAAATATCCAAGATGGCAGACTTCCCACGTCCTCTGCTCAGTCTGCCTTAGTTACCAGCTGACAGGAGCTAAGGCCTGTGTGGCAGGTTTTCTCACACTTGCTTGACAAAATAAAGACTGAGGGATGCATGTTGTCAGACATGACTAATGGAAAAACCCTCCAGGCCACGAGAATCACCAGTGATGTTTTTGTTTTGCAGACTATGCAGAGTTCCTCTTCTTGGGTCTGTTCCTAGCGGAGATGTTCTTAAAGATGTACGGTCTCGGACCCAGGCTCTACTTCCACTCATCCTTCAACTGTTTTGACTGTGGAGTGAGTTCCTTTATTTTTCTTTCATTTTTTTCTTACAAAATGGCAAAGCTAGGGTGATGAAAGTGAGAGATTATCATCATAATATAGTGATCTAGTCTCACTGTCCATACTAGGGAGTTTTTGGATCTGATTGCTGATCACTGGAATCAGATTGGCTGATACTGATTATGGGGGGGGGGGGTCTTCCATTCAAAGTGTAACTTCACCCCCAGTTGTTGCGTTCCACTATGAGGGATTTCTATAGCGATTTTATAGGCTTTTTGGAACACCTTGTAGAACTACTAGCCTGGTGGAGCGATTTTAGTGAGCTTCTTTTGCGATGCACGGAGGTGTGTCTCACATATTTTGTCATCTGATTGGTTCCTCTGATTGGCCTTTATAGAGAGCTCAGATCAAACTATTTATAATGAATATTGGCAGCTAATGATCATGGTTGATGGGTCAGAGTATCCCCAATTGTACGTCATCCACAAAATCGGTATTAGAGATCGATCAAATTAAAGGCCACCGATTGGGTAATTAAGACTGAAAATCGGCCGATTTAAATTTTAATGAGCTGCTGATCGATTGGAGCATCTCTACTCCATACTAACTTTTCTGAGGTAGGAGGGTAGGAGCAGTAAAATAATAACAATTCATTGTTTCACTTTAAAAACTAATCAAATGTTTTCAAATGATTAGTCAGTGCTGCCCAGTAAAGTCTGTCAACAGGTAGAGCAGATATTAGTCTCAAGGTTTTCTCTCATTGGGACACATCAGATGTTTAGATAAGTGTTACAGAAAAATCTTATCCAGCCTTAATCAGCATAAATATAAGTATGAGTAGTTCTGGAGAACAGTACGCCACGAAATGATAATCATTGATAGCAATAAATGATTAAATAAATGATGTCTTTGCTTTGGAGATGGAATCTTCTCCCGTGTTTATCTGTTCAGTCATTGTATGATGTGTTACATTAAATTATGCTATGCCTTTTAGGGGATGGGAGGATCATTATAGTAAATGTTGTTACTCAGCACAATGGTATGGATACGGATCAGTATGAAATGGTTATCAAAGGCCTGTTACTTATTCTCTGAAATGTTTAGAACATCATAATGGGTTTCATTCATTTGTTATTTTGTATTTTATCTGCACATTTTCAATTTTTCAAGCCCGTGACTTTAGATTCTGATGTTTTATCAGCCAATTGTGTCAACACACTCTTTGTGTATTACAATTGCAGTGTAATTAAGATAAAAGAAAGCACATTACTGCTATATAAAGTTTAATTTAGTGTAACTGAGAACATGATGGATAGGTCCTGCTTCTGCCTGTCAGTATAATTGACTCTTTGCACTTGGGGACCACTGGCCTAAATTACAATGTATTCACAGGTCATTGTGGGAAGCATTTTTGAGGTACTGTGGGGATTCTTCCGGCCTGGAACGTCGTTTGGGATCAGTGTTCTGCGGGCTCTACGTTTGCTTAGGATATTCAAGATTACCAAGTGAGTAGCACCATGTTGGCTGGTGGCGGGGGGGCTCTTCTGAGCATGCTGGGAGGGAACTGGGCCCCGTCATTATTTGGTAAGCAAAAAGGACAACCATGAACCAGTTATGACACCAGATCAGTGGGGTCAGTGTTCATTTATTTCTTTAGTAATTAAGGCTTATGTGTTTCTGTTCATTTGTGATGTCATGCTAATGAATGAGACAACTGGGTGACTTGTGCAGAGATCTGTTCTGCAAAAATAGAAATTGTTCTCCCCAAAAGACTGAAATTATTCTTAACAATGTAGTCACCCTGAAAAGCGATATTTTAATTGTCATCTCCGTTGCTGCTTTTAAAAAGTTAATCACTGGAGATTGAACTGCGCCGCTTGTCAGAAAGTGTCAAAGATTGTAATTACCATTAATTAACACTCTGATTTAGTTCATATTTTTCATAGAAATGGCAGCAAAAATGGCAGGGGGGTGTGCATTTTTTACTGAGGGCAAATTAAATATTATTTAGATGATGTTGGATCTTGCAGACTGTGCTTTGTGTAAACACGACAGCTTCATTAAAACACTAAAAAACATGCGCTGTGTCAGATTACGTCAGCCTCGCTCTGACTGTGCCAAATTTGTTATTCAGATTTATGTGTCTAAGCAGATCTGATTGGCCCCTGCTCAAACACTTCACAGGCCAGGGGACGAAGCTAAAAGTGTGAAGGGGGTGGTGCTGCATCCCTATAAATGGTGCAGGAAACAATCCCAGTGACATAGTCACTTCCCTGAATCACAGTCATTCTTGAGCTTTAAACAGTATTATGTATTGGAGACAGACAGGAGATGGGGAGGCACCTTTCCCTCTATATTTGATACAGGAGTTTGGAAGCTTTTGTGAATCATACTCCTTTGATGTCCAAAATCGGGCTAAAATTTTTATTCCTGGTACAGGCACGTTTGAGTCCATATTCACTGTCTGCAGAAGAAATGTAAATTTAAAAGTGATGAGCCACATATATCCCTCATTGATTTTTAGCAGATCGTTGCAGGCCTGCACCTTATTTGCGGAATTGCGATTGGCGAAGACAGGGGCTAATTAATCAGCTGATCATTTTTGTAGTCTTAATTAGAGAGGTCAGCTATGACGATCATGTCATCAAATGTAGGGGGGGGGGGAGTGGTGGTACACAGCACAAGGGTGGCTCTAAACTCTGGATGCTCGCTTGGTGCAGGTACTGGGCATCTCTGAGGAACCTGGTGGTGTCGTTGATGAACTCCATGAAGTCCATCATCAGCCTGCTGTTCCTGCTCTTCCTCTTCATTGTGGTCTTCGCTCTGCTGGGCATGCAGCTGTTTGGGGGCAGGTACAGAACCATAACTATCACTTGTGGTTTTATGGCCAGAAGCATTGCTTCAGAGCTCAAACCGCTGCCTTTGATGCAATCAAGTTAATTCCTATTCATGTCAAGCTATTTGCCTATCATGCCAGACACAAGTTTCTTTGTGGTCCGCAGGTTATATTTTTGTATGTCAAAAGCCGGATTCTGCTGGACAAAGTTTAACAATCCACTTCCCAAGCACTGCTGTGTGGATGGAAGTCATAACGAGTGAAGTGTATATTTTGGGTGCACAAGTTTGCCTACAGCTTGTCACGATGATCAGGACATTCTGTTGAAATATTTTGTGGCCTAAATCATTGTAACACCCATCGTTTTACAGAAACAACAATGTATCTTTAGAAATCCTCGACAATGTCGGATTATTGCTTGGGCTTGGGCAAGAAAACAGTCACCTTGTGCAATGTGCGTCCTACTCAGACATCACCCGTGCTCCTGTCTTTCCCACAGGTTCATCTTTGAAGATTACACCCCAACCCATTTTGATACTTTCCCAGCTGCCATCATGACAGTGTTTCAGGTTTGGTTTGGAAACCTCGATCGTGTATGACTGTGCTAAATAAAGAGAATCCGTACGATCTGTTAGCTTGAGGTTGTAATACCATGATTCGTAGTAAATAATAAAATGAGCATCACAGAGAATATTGCTGGCAGACATGGGTCAGATGTCTTATTTTACATGAGACAGCACAGGAGGCCCTTATGCACAATGCACTGGAGATTAAAGATTAAGTTAGTGTGCCTGGATGTGCTTCTGCTCATCCAGATACTTACTGGGGAGGACTGGAACGAGGTGATGTACAACGGGATTCGCTCCCAGGGTGGTGTGAAGACAGGAATGTGGTCCTCCATATACTTCATTGTGCTCACGCTGTTCGGGAACTGTATCCATTTGAGAAGTCGTGTTGTGAAGATGGAGGTCAGAAGGTCGTACTGTAGGTGATAGTCGATTGTTTGCTAGTCCATTGTTTTTTAATTGTTGTTTGTTTGCCAATTGTTTGTTTGCTTGTCAGTTGTTTGTTTGGCAGTTGTTTGCTTGTTGGTTGCTTGTCAATTTGTTTCCCAGTTGTTTGCCTCTTGGTTGTTTGTATGCCAGTTGTTTGCTTGTTGTTTGTTTGTTTGCCAGTTGTTTGTTTGCCTTGTTATGGTACAACTGGTTCCCGCCATTTCCTTGACGCAACCGTGACCAGACACGCTTCTTAACGTCTTCTTGGCCATCGCTGTAGACAACCTGGCCAACGCTCAGGAACTCACCAAGGTAACTTGCCATGCCCCATCAGCCACCAACCCCCACCCCCACCCCCAGCTATGATATGTGACCCTCTTCCTTTGGCAATCACCCTACCTGCCATGTGGGACTGGACGTCTGGTGATGTGTTAAAATGAAGTGAATCAGAGGCTATTAGAGGTGACAAAATGAATGTCTTTTGTCAGGATGAAGAGGAGGAGGAAGAGGCCTTTAATCAAAAACACGCCCTACAGAAAGCGAAGGAGGTCGGCCCCATGTCCTCCTTCATGTCATCAGAGTAAGTGGTCTGTGCCGCTCCCCATTCCCCCACCTGCCTGTAACCCCCCCATCCCCTGCACTAACAGTACTAACAGCCAAACATGTTAGCCTGGACCGATTCTACAGCTTGGATGGTAATGTTGAAGGAGCCCTTATTTGAGTTTTCATAAAACGTTCACATTAATTAACCGAGGCAGCGCCCCCCCCCAACACACACACACACACACAATCTTTGACGCACAATTTGGCACAATATTGTTTTTAATAATAAAAATAAACTGAAGGCGGATGACCTGCCTACTGAAACAGAAAAGGCTCAGAACACGTATTGTCTGTAGAGACTCGCTCTTCTGGTGTCTAGACTTAAAAGCCTCATTCTCTCCTTATGCATTTGGTGATGTATTTCATCACTGCCAGGTAAATAATTCTGTTTCTGCAAAGCATAGTGTATTAAAAATGCAATAACGGTAATGACACATGCTGTGTAATAGGGACACATTCCCGACATGGACCTTACAGCGTAACCTATTTCACAGAGCAGTTTATCCTTTACAATTCTATTTTATGACAAATAGCATCTGCATTAGTGTTTTAAACAATGGGCAGGACTATTTCTTGCATTTTCCCATCATGCCTTTGGCAAAATGGACCACTTCAGCACAGCCCTAATCCCGCGATGAGTGTTAAATGGCAAGCAGAGGCACATTCATGCTTCTTTCAGAGGCATTGGGATCATATGGGTTTTAGGTATTAGAGTATTAGGCTATTCCTTTAGGATACAGGTTAACTTAGACACTGAGGTGACAGGAGCAGTTTAATGAATATTTTCCTTCTCTGTTTTGTACAGTGTTTGACACAGATCAATAAACATGCTGCATTGTGTTAAACAAGGCCCACGGGACAGTGAGAAAGTTATTAGATCAGATGGCACTGTCTCAAAATCTTGGATCTAGGTCTTTTTCCTGAGGTCCCATTATTTCCCCTTCGACTTGCTTCGGTTACTCTGAGGTGCTATAAATTGACCAGTGGGTCACCATAGCTACTGGCAGGCTTCCCAGTAACTGCAGAGGAGGGGCTCAACTGTTGTCATAGAGACGGGTTTATAGGCGACCAAATGGTGAACCTTTAAAGTGGGATCGACTGCGATAAGCAGTGGAGGCTGTGTGGAGGCCTTAGTCGCCAAGTTCAGCTGCTATATGTGTAACAGTGTAGCATTTTAATTGTATTTTGTTTATGGTTTGCTGTCATGTGGTCAGAAATTTATACCATATTTCCACCCATTTCACTTCTAACTTTCACTTCTAGTCGGGGAGAAAAATACATACAAGCAGTTATTCCATTAAAACCCCACTGAATGGCTAACAAGGTATTATGAAATCTCTTGTTTATAGATAGAAATAAAAATTACAAAATGATCAATACTAGTATTTACAGTTTTTTTCGATTTATTTTAGTATTCATGTTTAGTAAATTGTATTACTAGTTTTACTAGTCCTGCTAAGCAGGGAATTAAGTATAGAACAGCAAATATTTATGGATCTATGAACAGCAGTCCACTCTACATCTCTACTGCAATCCCACTGATTTAGGAATATACATCATCCAAATTTAATGCAAGCAGTGTGTTTCCTTTTCAACAAAGGAAATATTTTTCTGTAGATGTATGTCCGAGGTGTGGGATTTATTTTTAAGATTTGTATAAGATACACATCAAGCCGGTCAAATTTCACTGGCCGAACCTTAAATGGTACTTAAGAGTCACTGTTGCAGTGAAACAGGCAGTAAAGATTAAAAAAAAAAAGGTAGAGGAATGTGTGTGTGTGGCAGTAGCTCATTTCCTATATATTGACCTATGACTAAAAGCTAAACCTTGAAACAGTTCATCAAAGCAAAGTACAGCAGGAAGTCTTCACTATATTTCCTATGACACCAAAGTATAAGCTGCAACCTGATTGTGTATGAGCATGGAACAGCACGCCCATGCATGCAGGAGCCCGGGAGGTCATCTGGTCCAGCTGCCATGCCCTTTGCCCTTAGCTGCCACTCACAGCTTGGCATTACATCATGAATCCCAAGCTCACGATTGGGTAGATACATCAAATTAAGATTTCTGTGCTTAAATTGACTAGCCCAAGTTAAGGACAAAATGGCAGTCTTGGAATGTCTCCCAGGGTCAGGTATTATGCATGTCACATACTTTATAAATACACAGACGTCAACCACTGCATGGTCCTTGCATGTCAGAAGCGATGATGTGAGAGAGTGAGCAGACCAGATGGCACCAGGTTGGTATGATGCAGGAAGGTTTCGTGCTTCAGATACACCGGGAGAACATCAGACATGCTATGTACACCATACTGTGTAAGCTATCCTAGGCTGTAGCTTAGGGTCCAGCAAACATCTAGGCCACATCCTGGAAACACATGCTGATGTCAGCCTTGGGCCCCCAGATAAATTATCAGGCCATGGATGGGATTCTATATCACAGGCTAGTCACAGAAACCACACTCACAGTCGCTTCAGGCAATGCAGTGTCACCAGCTCACCTAACTTCATGTATTTGAAGCATGGGAGGAATTCCGAGTACCAGGATGGAAGCTGCAGAACCACGGAAGTGATACACATGGAGCAGGCGGCAGGAAGGGAACCCTCACAGAGGCATGAGGCGAACATGCTAACCATTAAACCACAATGGGCACCCAGTTATCAACTATAAAAAACAATAAACATGCATATTCTCACTGGCTAACTCCGCTAGCATGATATTCCCAGCCACTCACTTTAACTTTGCTTGTCACATAGCTTCAGGTACCGTAGCAGAAAGGCAGCTTCGCTCACAGAGATCAGGCACCAGGCCAGGTTGGGTTTAGGCCACTGCATGCAGTGGGAAGCATGGAGATGAGAAACCAGCACATGGCTCTGCTGATCATGGCCTCCAGTCCACGTTGAATGTCGGAGTCAGGAACACAGAATTAGGGGGGGTCAGATGCGGTTCACCATTCATTCCTGGGGGTCCTAAGTTGTGCGTTAGGTTGTGAAATTCATTTCTATGTTTTATTCCTGTGCCATATTCCTGAGAGTCTTAACATTTCAAAACTATCTGAATACTGTATGTGTTGCTCCTGTTGATGTTGATGTTGTTCTGATCTAATACTGCTACCATCTCGTTGTCATGTGACTTTGCCCGCCAAGTGACATAGACCAAAACTGCTTTCTAAAAAGAATCATTTCTGTTAAATAATAATAAGATAACAAATCTGCTTTTTACATATATAAATGATTCCCAAGAAACAAAGGCTTAGATATATTTTTATCCATTGATATATTACTTTACACGCAAATATCTGAATAATTAAAATTTTACTGTGCTAACTTCTTGTTAGAATCTAATTTCTTTCTGTTTTTTTCAGTTTTACCTAATTTTCACCTTGTTATGGACTGTGTCACTGGGATTGTTCTGTGTTTGTTCACCAAAACACTAATGTCTTGTTTTCAACCAATCGCTCATTGATTACACGGACTGAACAAGAGTACGGGTGTGAGTGAGTAAGTAATGCTGTCTGTTCACTTCTTTTCCGAAACATCTTGCCTGAATCTCGTTTAAATCCTGTAACTGTTTTACTCTGCTGCCTGCTGTTACCATTTGTTTTTGTTTTTTATGGGATGTAGACCTCCTGTCCTCTACACCTCGTTTTAATGTTATTACAGCATAATGAATAGCTTTAACGTTACTGCTACAGATGGCAACTTTCGTGAAATGCCACCAGGCCGTAGGTTGTTCTGGGTTGTTTTTTCGAGTCGATTCAAATTGAGGAGGGTATTCCCCGCACGCAGCCTTCCTATAAATGCTAAATGCTGAAACGCTTATACAGGGGTGGGTCGCAGTTTGAGGAGGAAGGCATTAGGAAATGCTTTAAGAGGATGCTGTGCCGTTGACCTTTTTAAAGTGATGATGTGTGACGGTCCGTGCGGCACAGGACTGATGCTGTGTTTGTCCTTCTCTTTCAGCAGCAGGAGGAGGCCCTATCTGTACAGAAAGCGAGCCATACACAGGAGCAGGCCGGCCTACGTTATGGAGGCCGCGGCGGAGAGCCTGTCGCGAGGCCCCCGGGGCCAGTCCTTCAATGCCTCTAACTCTTTCATGTCCAGGAGGGAGAGGAGAAGGCGCATGACCATGTCCGTGTGGGAACAGAGGACCAGCCAGCTACGGAGGCATCGGCAGATGTCGAATCGAGAGGTGCTCTACGGCACCCCCAAAGAGGACCAGGATACGTCTCCGGGCTGCCCCCATCACAATAACCCCACGCCCATGGGCAGCCTGCATGGCTCTCAGGAGCCCCCCAGGTCCGTGGCGCTGAACGTGCCCGAGCCCCCCATGCCCAGCGACGTGCCCTCAACCGAGCACCCGACTGACATAACCATGCTGCTGCCGGACTCACCCCTGCCTGTGGAGGTCGCCCTTCCCGAGCCCCCGGAGTCGGACTTGGCACAGCTGCCGGCGCCGGATGGGAAGGTGGGGAATCACTGCCACGCGGCGCTGGACGCTCACCGGAGCCCCCGGCTGAATGGCGAGAGGAGGCAGCGAGTGGCCCGCAAGATTCGACCCCCCCTAGGGGACACGCTGTCCCCGGACTCGTGCGTCCACCCCAGGAGGCACCGGCACAGGGAGGCACAAGCTGGCACTGAGAAGCCCTCTTCCCACAGCGAGGAACGGAGCGATGCTGGAGACACGGAAGAGGAGGAGTGGAAAGCGGGCAGTGATGGGGGCACCAGGCAGCAAGAAAGAGGAGAGTCCGAAAATGGGTAAGAGGTGCGGAGGGACATGGGTTCAAATCCCTAAGTAACAGGACAAGAAATGCATTTCCAGTTCCGTGCTTTAATAGAACCTGCAAGAAGAGGCCGGGGCACCTTCAGGAGCCCTAACCTCACCAAGCAACGACACTAAAATGTCCATCCATCCATCATCTAGCCACTTACCCTGGTCTGGGTCGCGTGAACACAGAAATGCACCCATTAATATTTTTTTAAAAAGCTGACCTTAGTGACACATCTTCAGTAGAGTGTCTTTCCAGTGGGAGTGCATACTACCTTTTTATTCAGCTGCAAAGTTGATTCTGAAATGAAAATGAAATGTGGTTTATTACTGATTTAAGCAGTGAGCTCCACTGTCCACTTGATGGCACTGAACAAGGCAATTCAAATTTTCTGGAGGACATCAGATCCTATTTCTTCCTTATTTATTATTTTTTTTTGGTAATTCTCCTAAAATTTGTTACAGCAACTGCATTGGGATATTATATGACAGTTGTAGACAAAAAGTATGTATTTTTGTTTCTTGCATATATATATATGCTGTTATTTAAATTATATACAAAAAATGCTTTCATGTCTCATCGTGACCCTCACAAGTACATCTGTCTATGAAGATGGATGGATGGATTGATGCTTTCGATCTTCCATGCCGCATTCAGAAATGCATAACTGTCTTTTCTGTCTTAGTACAGAAAAGTGTTCATCTTTTTGTGTCCAGGTTGAATAGTCTGGAGTCCCCAGTTTGCCGTGATTCCCTCGAACCCAAGCCCAACCTGAACAACTCCCCGGGTCACAATGGCGAAGCAGCTAGGGACCTGGCCACAGAGCACACGGACCTGCAGATCCCCAGGGATCCTGCCAAGAAGGAGGGCCAGGCTGAAGCTGAGAACAGCCTGAACCAGGAGAAGTCACCACTGAACACGAGCGTGGTGATCGAGGTGACCGACATTCAGCCAGCCCTGGAGCTGACCCCTATCGCAGGTATGGAGACAACCCACTTCCCTTCCCCGGCTCTGTGGCGTGGGTACCTGGGGTCCTTCTGGGCACAAGGGTAGGGGCACGCTCTGAGCTATCGATTTATGGCCGCTAAACCGCGGCCTGCTGAAACACTGGTCACGCTTCCAGCATCAAACAGGGACTGCACTACTCAACCATGAAAATGATCACATTCAGGATGTACTGTACTGTAGCTCAGCAGCTGCCTTTAGGTTGAAGTGAGTGTGATTTTTCATTGTTCTTATGGTGTATAAAGGCAACATTTGGCCAGGGGTCACAGCAGTCAGATATAATGTTTTTTCTTGAGTCAGTAGTATGTTACCAGCACCACTCATTAGAGAGAAACTTCACAGTGTTGTGTGGCAGCGTTTTGAAGATCATAGATCCTATATCAGAGTTGTGGCTTGAGCTCCCACATACCCAAAAGCCAGTGGTATTGATAAGCAAACCAGCTGGTGTTCAGATATCAGTAAGTGTGTTCCACTGGATGAGATACACAGTAGTCCCTATGCTAATCCCAGGACTTTTAGTATTTATAACTCATTTATTCACATTCATTTCTGGTATATTAAAGCCATAGAGGATGAAAGGTAGGTGTAGATGAAAAAAATACCAGCATGTATCTGATAATGATGCAACAATTAAAAGTACTTCAGATTAATGTACTCTAAAATAGCAATAATAATAAAATATTGGGACCAGAAACACCCATAATTGAAAGCTATTAAGAGTAATGATACTTTTGGTTAATTATGTTTCGCCTTTTTTATTGGGTGGTACGGTGGTGCAGTGGTTAGCACTGCTGCCATACAGTTCTGGGACCTGGGTTCAGCTGTCTGGCTTGGCTCCATGTGTGTGGAGTTTGCTTGTTCTCCCCATGTTGTTGCGGGTTTCTTCCCCATACTCCAATTTTTCTTCCCCACAGTCCAAGAACATGCTAAGATGAATTACAGTTACCAAATTGCCCATAGGTGTGGCCGGTGTGTGAGTGTGCCCCGCGATTGGTTGGCGCCCCATCCTTTGTTGTTCCCTGCCTTGTGCCCAAAGTCCCTGGGACAAGCTCCAAACCCCCGGCAACCCTGAATAGGACAAGCAGTTTCAGAAAATGGATGGATGGATATTTTTATCGTAAAACAATACAACAGCCTGCTTCTGAAACTGCCCCTGACAGCTGACAGTACAAATTCGTGGCTGCTTTGGATGTGGTGTTTTCTGGTGGGATGAACGATCCCACTCTTGTTCCTGACAAGGAGACATAAGGAGCCACGCGGACCTGCACGCCCCGGGCTGGCGGTGAATGATTCCCCCTCATCCTGCATGCTTGGAAGGTGTTTTTTTCCGGGAGCGCTTTGGGTTCCTTCCCTGAGCAGAGGGGCAGGGTCTCCAGCTCTCTAATTGTATCGATTGGTTCCACCTGTCCCTCTTTAAGCTGGCATTTTCTGTTTTGTTTGACCCTCTGTAACCTAGAAACCAGTGACTCCAGCCCCGAACCCAATAATCTCTCTCTACTAGTTCATTTCCCCTCTGCTACAATGTATCAGTCTCTATTTATTTGTTGTTTTCCTTCATTGTTTGTGAACCAAGCTGTCTTGTTTCAGACTCATTCATATTAGCTGGAGCCTGCCCCATCCCCCTCTAACCCTGAAATGGGAGTATTTTCTAAATAAACGAGTTCCTTGCTACCGAGTTCCCTTTTCGTATGATTTTATTAGTATTTTTCATAGTAGGTTAATGCTAAACGATAGCGAATGGCTTTTAGCGACGCGCCTGGCAGATGACAGCGTTTTTATTCACCTCAGAGCATCTTCAGGGAGGACAGGGCCTCTATTCATGGAGCACATGCGGTCAGACAGTCTTCGGGTGGCAGTGATGTATGTCACACATACGCCCAGATTTTCTCGTCTCGGCTCGGTTTGTGTTTTATGAGATATCGTGAAACGACGGCTAAGTTATTTCCGACCTTCGCCAGTCAGGGGCGGTTTGCTTGGAGAAGTGAGAACCATCAGTCCTATAGAGCCTGTGCACTGATGTGAGGCAGGGTGCCATGTAGCAGCAGATAAACATCAAAGCATTTTTTATTCAAGCACTGAAAAAAGATCTGTAATTAACTTTTGTATGGGCCCTTAAGAATATCCGAATTTCAGCCTCAAGTAAGTAATTTCTTAACACTGAAAGGAGAAGAATACTGCCTATCACTGTGTACAGATAGGTGACACTCCACTTTGCATGAATTGGACAAGGCAATTCATGAACCTTCCTTGTGTTTTGCAGTGAACAGTAAAGATGTGGAGGCCAAATCTGAGAAGGAGGATGAGGAGGGCTCCAGCCCGCCCAAGTCTGCCCCACCCAACAGCATGTTCATCTTTAAACCCGATAACCCGTAAGGTCGCATTCGTAGATGATCTGGGTCCTTTCTGAGGAGCATCACCCCATAGGTTCTGCACACATCACGTGTCCAGCTGGCCACACACAGCTACATGCCCGATCACGTTCTCACACTGAGAGCAAGTGCTTTCCGGCTTGATTGGCTTAATTTTATCTCAGCTTCTTGGCAGATGCTTTCATGCAAGGAAACTGCTTCGCATTTAGTTTTACCGTCTCTTGGAACCAATTTGGGTCAAGTGAGTTGCTCACTGGTCCCATAGCAGAAGCTATTAGGGATCTTGAATCAGCAGCCTCTCTGAGCCGCTGGCCAGTTTCTGTTCCTCTCTTTCACGCCCCTAGAGTCCGGACAGCATGTCACTACGTGGTGAACCTGCGCTATTTTGAGATGTGCATTCTGGCGGTGATCGCGGCCAGCAGCATCGCCCTGGCTGCCGAGGACCCGGTGCACACCAACTCCGACTGGAACAAGGTGAGCGCCCCAGCCAGCCCGTACGCACCCCAGCATCTTCATACAAGCCTACTGCATCAGTATGCTGTTCCACTGTTACTGTGCCAAAGCAAGCTGTCGAAAAACATCACTCATCCCATTCAGGGCATCGCAGCAAACCTACCAAAAGGCTGAAGGACGTGCCTCAGCTATCTGTGCAACCGTCACTGTTTCTGAAGAGCTGTCATTGCTCAAGGATGCTGTCCTGTTTCCCTCACTAAAAACCAAGGAGATACAGTATGCAGTTATGGCCTCATGCAAATGGTGTATACTCTTTTTAATGGTGATAATCATTTTTAAGGTATTACAGAAACATACCCCCTCCACTGCAGGATGAAATCAAATTACTGCAAGTTTTGAAATTTCTGCTCAAATCAACTCAGCCATGATAACAGTTGAGTTAATGGGCTTTGTTAAAGGGCCCTATCAGGACTTAATGGGAGACTCTCAACAGGATAACTGAAATTATGTGGAGGAAAACTAGAGAAAAGCTGAACACCTGCTATAAGAAAGCATATGGGGGGGTGGGAGAGGCAAAAAATGAAGATGAACAGTGACAGACAATTAGTGTAAGGCACGAATGGAATGGCTATTACCGTAATCGTCATTAGCATTGAAGATGACGATTATGGTGCCGAAATGGATACTTGCCGTTGCCACGGAAACAGTTAAATAACAGAAGACGCCAGTAGCCAATTCCAGGTTTTCAGACAGGAACGGAAGTGTCTTGTTCCTACGTTTGTGAGGAGTACATACTGAAAGTTCTCCATAGTGAATCCATCCATTTGCATTCCACCCACTTATGCTGTTCAGGGCTGCAGCGAAAGTGAATTTTACATGGAGATCAACTGCTTTTTGCAACAAAAACACTTAAGACATGCAAACACTTGATTTAAGGCCATTTCAAGTCTGTATTTTTTGTCCAAAATTGTCACATGTTTAAAAATAAATACCTCACATTTTGTCAATCACGTTAACACACCAAATTCAAATCTTTCGTCCATCATTAATTTTTTTGGAACAGATGTGATTTTTTGCATCCATCATACATTATTGACCATGATCTTGTTTGTGTGTTGCAGCATTTTGAAGCTGTGCCCTGAATATCTGTCGCTCACCTACAGTGTACTTTCCGATGGCACGATTTGGATTGGCCATTAAACTCGTGTGTGTGTGTGCGCACGTGTGTGTATGTGTGTGTGTGTGTGTGTATGTGTGTGCGCATGTGTGTGTCTACCTAAACAAACCGCCTGCTGCTGGTCAGGACCAGCTGGGTCAAGGACATTGGTATGATCCCAGTATTGTTAGCAGCTTATCAAACCATTGACATTCTAAATTACACTGTGAAACAATGGAGATAATTCCGCAGTTCCCGTATCAGCAGTTGAAATTGATAGATCCAGTATTTTCTTTATTTTATTCCAACTCATGAGAAGTGAGACAACCACAGAATCATCCTCACTGCTTGACAACTCCATTTTGTCTTGTATTGTGAATTTTCACAATTATATAATAGTAACACGAGTTGGACTCAAGAGTGCACAGGCTTTCTGTGCGTAATGATTTTTATCAGATGACAGATTAAAAAACACATACGACAAATTCAGACCTGGTTTGCAAAGGCCTTTATTAGGACTGGTTTTATAAGCAGTAACTGAAGAACTTGGGAGGACTCAGTGAAAACCATTGCACTGCTTTGCAGAGTTCATCTGAACTTTCTCAAATTTAGTGCAACATGTCCCCGTAGCTCCAGATGCATGACTGAACGACTGCTTCCCCTTTGCATTTTGCAGGTCTTGCGTTACTTTGACTATGTTTTTACTGGGGTCTTCACCTTTGAGATGATAATTAAGGTGGGTGATTCCTATATACAGATATCTTTTTTCTTAAAAGTCTATGTGCTGATTTCCAGAGGAAGTGGATATTTTTAATGACTTACTTAAGTTTAATTTAAAATATTGAAATATATTTCAAATGATTTCTGTGTAACAAAAGCAGCTGTTTTTCATTTTTAATCAAAGTTCAATATCCACCATATATAGTTATTTATCACAAACTTTCTTTCTTTCGATGAATATTTTAGGTGTCGGTCATGATTTCCAGACAACACCCAGATTCTAGTTGATCGGTTGAACCTATTTTTGATGTCACTCAAAGATGTCCCACCCAGCGGAACCTGGTGTTATTATCATTGGCTGGGATGCAGTTACAGTGGAGGCTGAATGTTAGCTAATGTAAGCCTGCATTCCATGTCCACAGATGATCGACCAAGGCTTGATCCTCCATGAAGGCTCCTACTTCCGTGATTTGTGGAACATCCTGGACTTCATTGTGGTGGTGGGAGCTCTGATTGCTTTTGCTCTAACGTGAGTCACCCGACTTTCCGTCATGTCATTGCCTCAATGTGGAACTGATGTGCATGCATCCAGCAAGCAGACACTCTGAGGTGATTCTGAACGACTGAGGTGCACGTGGGAGTCCTGCAAACGCTACACTTACTGCATAACCTACAGAAAGTCATGATGAAACTCTTATAGTGCAGTTCATAATTGAGCTCTGGTCTGTGAATAACTGCTTACGTTTTATCTGTTTGTTATTCTTTCTGATTTTATTGCTGCGTACCTTCCAGGAACGTGATTGGGTAAATCATTTTCCATTTCTTATTGTCATTTCTTTTTAACTTTTTAACTTGACACAACCTGCTTTTTTTCCCTGAAAATCGGCAATCATAGCAAGGATTTCTCAACACTTTTGTTGATTTACCTTCAAAGGTTATTTCTGGATTACTGTGTATTTTAATCTTGATGAACATGGCTTAGCAAAGTAGGGATTGTAAGATTCATCGATTCGCATCAGTGCACCGGCATAAAAGTTTACGATGCGACTGCCCCAGTTAAAAAAGTGTGTACTTGATACAATATGGGATGAACTTAGGATGCATCACTTGTCATGTCTTTGCCTTAATCCGATGTATTAATGTAGAATAGTGAGTGAAATCATTTTGCTTTATTAATTTTGAATTATTGTGTTATTAATGTTTCTGGGGGTCATTATACTACCCGACCACAGTGTTGCATTACACTGCATTGCAATAGGGGTGAATCGCATTGTATTGCAATTGTAATTGCTTAACTTGAATCTTTAATGTGTTGTACCATTAGCAATGTATCAAGGTGTGTATTGCATTGCCACAATAATAGAGATGCACATCCATGCAAGGTACTCATGGATGGGCTTAAATATCTGCTCACGAAAAAGGTGGATCTCCTTGATTGTGTATCAATGTCTGCAGGAATAGCAAAGGTCGGGACATCAAGACTATAAAGTCTCTCCGTGTCCTCCGTGTCCTCCGGCCTCTAAAGACCATAAAGCGACTTCCCAAACTTAAGGTATGGTGCTAATGTATGGACCAGGGTCCTAGAAACATTAATCAGTAACATGATGACTTACAACATGTAAAGTCAAACATATATGGTTTTATCAGCTTCAAAGGATTTCATTTACAAAAAGTTATTGATTTGAAGACACTAGTCTTTGCCCCTGCCTGCCATACTGTGATGGACCGTCAGGATGACTTCCACTGGACTAGTAATGGGTGCTGAGGGTCACCACTTGCATCTTCCTTATCTGGGTGGATTACAGCTTTAAAACTCGCCACACATCACCTCTCATTCTGTAGACCTTCAAGATGCAGAAAACCCCATGCAAAAGTAGCAGCCTCATTCTACCCAGCTCCATGTTTAGAGACAAAGCTCACACCTCCACAACAGCAAACAAAAAAAAAAACACCCCCTCATCTCACAAATTCAAAGCCTGAGGGACCAATTGTGTTTTCCAAAGTGCTTGAGTAGGTGGGCGTAGCTTACAGGCAACACAGTCAAGCTGGAAGGCCGGATGGCTTCTGAATCATGTTGAGGAATGAAATGACTGTGTGAATTAAAGGTTAAAGGATTATAATTCACTAGGTATGGTAATATACATGTCATTAACAATAGCTAAATTCAGAGCAGGCTAAAACAAAGACAGTTGCATTCATATATTTGCAGTGGTTACTCCATCAGATCTTTTGGTAACACTTTACTTGAGGGGGTACAAATAATGCAGTAGTTCACTCTTACTTAATGTATTAAGAAACTTAGTGTTAGTTATGTACTGATTTATATTCAATCATCATTAATCAGTCATAACGGTTCATGTAATTCATGCAGTTGTTATATTTGTTCATTAATTTACATATACCCCTTTCGGGTAAAGTGGTACCAATCGTTAAATGAATATATGCAAATATTAATGTCTCATCCTAAAGACTATGGCTATGTAATGGGTATTGTGGTACATCTGACTAATGGCTTGTCTGGTGTCCAACCCAATAAAAGCTAATCATTTAGAAAATGAGTATTTTAGGACAAAATACATTTTGGGTTGGCCATGGAACTTATCCCAGGTCTAATAGAGAACAAGACAAGGTAACATTTTGGATATGATGCCATTTTATCACAGGGCACACCCACAAATGCACACACACACACACACACACACACACACACAAACACACACACATGCTAATGCTAACTATGAGAGCCTTAACCCCCACCCAGCCCTAGCCATAACCATAAGTAACCAAACAAAATATTGCAGTTTTTGCATTTTTAGTTTTTTCACTGCAGTCCCGGATTTTTATAAAATAGAGTTTTCCCATATGGGGACCACACTACAGAAATGCCAGTTTACCTAATTTCATTTCATGTCTTACCCATTTTAGCACCGTGCCCTTCCCTGAAACTGAAACTATTAAATAATTTATAAATGTCTTAGTAAATATCTTCCCTGTTCTGGCGACATCACAGAGATGCAGTCTGCATGCAAACACTGGGTGACTAGTGTGACCAATGTGGCCAAAACCAGCAGGCAATTAGTGTTTCCTGCAAAACCATCCACTAGATTTGGAATCTAAAGCTTCACCTTACCATCCAAAAAACTAAAGGCCAAGCTGGACCACGTGTCCTCAAGGTACTTTTTGAGCATGTCTGCTTTATGGGTTTTAATGGTCAGGTGCAGTCCACATGGAACCTCCCTAAAACTGAGCAGGAAAGCACCTTGGCTGCAGCAAAGAGGATATGTAATAGTCCATTTGGCACCTTTGAGATACGATCCTCAGTGATTCTTGACCTCAGCTGATATGGGAAATGTTCACTGTCTGGAAGGTTGCTGCAAAAATGACAGGGAACAATATTTAGCAACTGAGGCAGGCTACAATGGCCCTGTAGGTATAAAAGTGGAAAAGTGAGTGCACTGCTTCATAACTTTATATTGTGTTTAAATAAAGAAGCTTTCTATCTTCTCCATATGGGGGCTGTATAATCAACTAGAAAACTAAAAAGAGACTGACAGTGTAATAAATTGAAGCAACCGAAGAAGGTTTAATTGGCCTCAGTTTCCCCAAACTTACCCAGCCCTTTCCTCTCAGGGCAAAGCAGGATCTACTGAATGCAGAGGAAATGAAGAGAAGGATGACTTACTACCTGAACAAATTTCAGCTGATATTAGTATCATGAGTTGGAAAAATTACTCGTTTTTGCTCCAGGGGCTGATAAAAAAGAAAGAAAGAATTATTGGCCAGTTGCTGATTTAGGAAGGTTTTCATTATGGTGTTTTTTAAATATATAATTACTTCCTCTCAGAGAGGAGTGGTTTGATTTAAGAATGAATCACTTGTGATAAGAGCCTAGACCTTTACATCCGGAACTTCTGGGTTTCAATGGAACTCTGACCTAATGGCCTTATTACAGTGGTCTAACTGCGATGTAAATTGCCTTCACATTCAGTATGTAAGATAATATCCATGTTCCCAGTCTACTGCATTTTCTCCACCTATTTCCCGTTGTATCTGTATTCTCTCCTTGGCTTCCTTTGCAGGCAGTGTTTGACTGTGTGGTGAACTCCCTCAAGAACGTCTTCAACATCCTCATTGTCTACAAGCTCTTCATGTTCATCTTTGCCGTCATTGCAGTGCAGCTTTTCAAGGGGAAGTTCTTCTATTGCACAGATGGGTCTAAGGACACACAGAAAGACTGCCAGTAGGTGCCTGCTGAGTCTTTTATCATATCCATCCAAATGTGCTGCTTTCAAACACATGGTGCAACATCCTTTAGGACTCCACTGTCCTAGTCATACGTTTCATGAATCAAAAGTGATTGAACATTTGGTTAGCCTGCCTTTGGCCACAAAGCATCGTGAAAGAAATTATACTCATTCCTGAAAACCACCTGGGTGGTCTTGTACTCATCTTCTTCTTTAATGCATCAATAGGCTCCATGATTTAAGAGGTCTCCTTTCTTTTTTGTCCCAGACGTGTTCCGTCAGGTTGGGTCTGTTTGCATGCTCTATAGGGACGCCTCTTTTCCTGTATTTCTGTGTGCTTTTTGAGTTCTGACAAATGCCTCATCCAAGTCATTGTCATTGTGTGTCACACAGGGGCTTCTATATTGACTATGAGAAGGATAAGAAGCAGGTAAAGGAACGGGAATGGAAAAGACATGATTTCCACTATGACAACATCATCTGGGCCCTTCTCACCCTGTTTACCGTGTCAACTGGGGAGGGCTGGCCACAGTAAGTGACTCCATCATTGCACAAAGGTGCACAAAACTCTAGTCATGACCCATCTCGTGTTGCCGTTTGACTTGTTAAAGGTGGTTTCCTACCTCGCGTCTGATACAGGGTCCTGCAGCACTCTGTAGATGTGACGGAGGAGGACCGGGGTCCCAGCCGGGGAAATCGCATGGAAATGTCCATCTTCTACGTCATCTATTTTGTGGTCTTCCCATTCTTCTTCGTCAACATCTTTGTGGCCCTCATCATAATCACCTTCCAAGAGCAAGGGGACAAGATGATGGAGGAGTGCAGTTTAGAGAAGAATGAGGTGACTGTTTCTGCACATTTCATATATGCAGTATATACACTATATTTATATGTGTGTGTGTGTGTGTGTGTGGGTTTGCACTGATCACATTTGAGGACCAAATTATCCCCAAAGTGTAGTTAAACCTGAAATTTCCCTACTTTTGGGGACATCTTCTGAGGTCCCCATTTGGATAACCTCACTTTTATAAAAATCTGTGAATGCAATCAAAAAAGTAAAAATGCCTCAGAATGTATTTGGGTTTGTTACTTATGGTTAAGGTTAGGGATGGGTAGGGGTTAAGGGTGTCGTGATTGGGATTAGGGTTTTTCCCATAGAAATGAATGGACGGTCCCCATTTAGATAGGAAGACCAACATTCACCATTGTGCTGAAAAGTTGCTATCTACATTTGTGAACGGTGCACAAAGGTACCTCATGCAGCTTCCACGAGTGCGGGGAAGTGGCTTTGATTATCCCACTGTCCCTTGGGGGATAAGTGTCCCCCCCACGTCTGCTTCACGCACATTGGTGTGTGGCAGCGTGTGGCTCAGTGGGCTAAGCCTGTGTTCCTGTAATCACAAAGTCGCTGGTTCAAACCCAGCCTCAGCAGGTCTGTGGCTCCTTGAGCAAGGCCCTTAATCCCCAGCACCCCGGGTGCCCCAACAGGTGGCTGCCTTTCGTGGACAACTTCCTCTACAAAGAGCAAGTTGAGGGAGGTGTAAGAAAGCAATTTCCCAACGGGGATCAATAAAGTGTCAGTTATTATTATTGCATAAAGCTATTTCATTGTCTTTGCCGGACACCTTGTAGAACTGCCACACTGGTGATGCCCTTTTAGCTGGTTTAGTTTCCCTTACACTGTCTCGCATATATCGTGTCATCCGATCGCCGCTTCTGATCGGCCTTTATATACAGCGCCAATCAAATTATTTAAAAGGAATATCGGCCGATAATGATTGATGGCCTATTGATCAGAGCATCTTTAATATATATATTAATAATATATATGTTTACAAAACACCTTCTATATATGCATACCTATACCACATACTAGGAATCCCTTAAAAACCACAAATTAGAAAAGGATCATCCTGTCATAAAAGTAAGCAATGCTTTATATTGCAATAAAAATTGAACTTGAGCACGTGTCTTGCCTTTTGTTTATGTCAGCAGTGTCTTTAACCAAACAGAGGCAGTCACCTTGGTGCAATGTAAAGATGAAGACCTGTTTTTATTTTGGAAATTTTGGAAAATTGACAAATGGGGTGGCCTGGTGATGCAGTAGTTAGCGCTGTCACCTCACATTTCTGAGACCTGGGTTACAGTCTCCCTGCTCCGTCATGGCATTTCCTCTGGGTACTCCGCTTTCCCCCCACAGTCCAATAACAATCATGTTAATTGGAGCTACCAAATTGCCCAAAGGTGTGTGAGTGCCCTGCAATGGGTTGGCACCCCATTCTGGGTTGTTTTCTGCCTTGTGCTCACAGGCTCCAGATCCCACACAACTCTGAACAGGACAAGTGGTTCCAGAAAATGGATGGATAGTTGGACATTGACAGAATTGTACAACACAGAGAATAAACGTTTTTGAAAAATGCTTTAAAAGTATAATCCACGGCACATCATAGTGTGTTTGTGTATGTTTATGGTTCGCTGGTGGAATGTTACACTTACATAAAAATGACACCAGTGGCTTGAAGTTGAACTCCTCCAATGTTCAGATGTGGAGGCCCATGGAAACTCATTGGGATCACAGGGCTTCCCTCTGGGAAGTGTCTCTCCTTAAATATTGACCGTCTCCCAGGAGTTTCAAAGTTCCTCTCATAGGCCACCCACAGCCTCCCACAGACAGAAGCATACATAGGAGTGAGATGATTCCACACTTTTACATCACAGTGTGAACCACTCTTTGGCACGTTGTTAAGTCACAATGACATAGTATGGAGAAGTACCATTGAAACTACAAAGAGTTTCTCTCAGCCAGTCCATGACAAACATGGTCTAAGGCTACATTCACATTACCAGGCTGAAGTGACTTGAATCTGATTTTTTACCTTTTCCAATCTAAATTCCTATGACTTTTATATGTGATCCAGATTGACTGCATATCCAATTCACAACCATGTGACATGAATGAGACAGTGAGACAACAACAATGTTCATGATTCAACACTACAACATTCGTGTGTTTTTTTTGTTGGTGACACAGATGTGTGCGTGCGTGCCATTTCACAGAACAGATGCATTCACATGACACTTAGATACAGGCCTTTTGAGTTGTTCTGTTCCAGCTAAAGGCTTGTCTTTCCGTTTGTTTCCTTCTCTCTGTCGTTCTCAGAGGGCCTGCATAGACTTTGCCATTAGTGCCAAGCCACTGACTCGCTACATGCCCCAGAACAGGCACAGTTTCCAGTACAGACTGTGGCACTTTGTAGTCTCCCCGTCTTTTGAGTACACCGTGCTGACCATGATCGCTCTCAACACGGTCGTCCTGATGATGAAGGTAAGACAGTGGAATATTCTAGTTACCTTTCTCTCACCCGCTCTATTTGTCCTTGTAACAGTGCAACATGGAAAACATTCCCATAATTTTGCTTACCTTTGCTAATACATAGTCTATATAGTTTGAAGGTGTGTCCCACACAGGGAAGATCAGTTAAATGCAAAGTTATTCCAGTTTCCAGCTGCAGCTTTTTCCCTTCTCTCTCCCTCCCGCCCTCATACTCTCATGCCTTCTCTTTCTCTCTCTCTCTGTCTCGCTCGCTCTCCTGCAAGCAATCATTCCTGGAAATGACACTGAGTCAGACAGTCTGGTCAGACACCATGAGTCAGTGCCTATTAAATAATGATCTGAACCTCCTGTCTGATATTTCACCTGCCCTCATTAATTCTCCTTGCATCACACAGAAGACTTACACCTCTGACGGTGTGGCAGATACAGCCTGAATTCTCCCTGCCGTTAATGTGAGGGGATGCCTTCTGTGCTAGTCCATGCTCATAGGCCAGTTTGGCTCAGCGCACATGGGACCCTTGGCGTTACACGGAGCCATAAATCACACTAAAAGGGTGAATGCCCCTCTCAGATGGCCCCAAAGGTGTCCCCAGTATCCTAGTTACCGTTCGCGATACTTTATGCTGCTGATTTGTTTCAGGCGGAGGTTGTGTGACTCTTAACCTTCTTGCTCCCTCACTTCCTTCCACTTTTTGCCTGCAGTACTATTTGGCACCCACGAATTACGAAGCAGCGCTGAAGCACCTCAACACAGCCTTCACTATGCTCTTCTCCCTGGAGTGCATCCTGAAGATTCTGGCCTTTGGCTTTGTGGTATGCAGCTGCGAACAGCTGGATCCTCAACGAGGAATACAGAAAAAAGAGCCGCTCCCTTTGTCTGCCTCATCAAGAAATTCATACTGTCAATCACCCCAGTTGCCACGGTTACAGCTTGCCTCCTCTTTTACAGAATTACTTTCGAGACACATGGAACATATTTGACTTTATTACTGTACTAGGCAGCATTACCGAAATAGTGGTTGATCGGCTGGTAAGTTTTTAGCACTTTGCATCGTGATGCTGGCGTTTGACTGCATCTAACAGGCATGCATGTCTCTGTCTGCTCGCCACCCCTTTGGGTAAATTAATTGTCTTGTGCCTTTTATCAACCCCCGAGTCGCTGAAATTGTTCAACATGAGCTTCCTGAAGCTCTTCCGGGCAGCCCGGCTAATCAAGCTACTGAGACAGGGCTACACCATACGCATCCTGCTGTGGACGTTCGTTCAGTCGTTCAAGGTGAGCTGCCCTCGCCTGACAACCGAACCTGCCAAATGACATGTGGTACAAGACATCCATCAAGAACCATTTCAATGATATTGTCTCAAAGGAGATTTGGAAACAGTGTCTTTGTCTTCCTGTCACAGGCTCTTCCCTACGTCTGCCTGCTCATTGCCATGCTGTTCTTTATATATGCAATTATTGGAATGCAGGTGAGCTCTGGCCTAGATTCCTTCACTTTACTGCAGTCATGGCTGCTAAAGTCACACTTCGTGCAACGGGCTCACTCGAGTGCTTCCTAAATGTCACCGAAGGTGTTTGGAAACATCAAGCTGAGGGACGACCGTCCCATCAACAGGCACAACAATTTCAAGACCTTCTTCGGTGCACTGATGCTGTTGTTCAGGTTGGGGGATTAGCCTGAGTATGTATCAATGAACACATTTATTCTTGTGGTTTTAACGTGGAGGCTCTGTTGGTGTCTGTGGCTGTTGTGTTGCTTTCCTTACAGGAGTGCGACTGGGGAATCTTGGCAGGAGATCATGTTGTCCTGTTTGGGCGGTCAAGAATGTGAGACAGACAGCACGATTCAGTCAAGTCTCAATGCTTCTGGCACATCTGAAGCTTCTGACCACAACACGGGTTGCGGCACAGAATTTGCCTACTTCTACTTTGTTTCCTTCATCTTCTTCAGCTCGTTCCTGGTGAGCGTGCTCATACAGGCAAATGAAAAGAGTGCACTAGAAAAGGGGTGTTTCTCAATACCAAGAATGCCAAGATTGTACTTGTGGTCTTGGCAAGACCTCTCTTATTAACTTGCCTTCCAAGAACGCTCTTGGGGCACAATGAATCATGGGATTGGTCTCATTCGGTGAGGATGCAGCTAATGTATCCTTGATATTTGGGGCGGGGCAAGAATCACATCCGTGGATTTTTACGTTTTACCTCCTCTTTACTTCTGTTCTTGAGTATTGGAACTGGTCTTCGGCAATTGAAGTTGATGTAATATGGGTACACAAGAATACAAGTACAGTCAAGTATGCATATTGAGAAACACCCAAGGTCATGATCAGTGGTGGCACCTCTCACTGCAGATGCTGAATCTCTTCGTGGCTGTGATCATGGACAACTTTGAGTACCTGACCCGTGACTCCTCCATCCTGGGCCCACATCACCTGGACGAGTTTGTGCGCATTTGGGGGGAGTACGACCGTGCAGCATGGTAATGTCGTCATACCATCCCAGCATCCCACTACCTTCCACAATATACCCTAAACATGATGCTGTATGCCGGCATCAATGCAGGGTGGGTCACCGCCTCATTAAAATAATCATGCCTCATTGGTTGATGCCTTTGTACTTCTCCACCACCTACTTAAACCATAACAAATATGCTCTTTAATGTTTTCGCATTGCTAACACGGTTCTTGTATGTTTGCCTATAAACACTTTTAAAAACAATTTTCAGTGATTCAACACTACAAACTCATGTTTGCCAGTTAAAACGACTTCCAAATTTTTCTTGTTGATATCAGTTGATCACTAGTTTTGTAAATAAATATTTTATCATAAAACATGCATCTTTGCTGAATATCAGTAAAGGCAGTCCCTAAGTTAGAAACAAGATCTGTTCTCTAAGTCTGTCTTTAAGTTGAATTTATAGGTAAGTTGGAATAATAATAATAATAATAATTGGCAAGTTGCTAATAGTATGCACTAATTGTAAAAGTAGCTATGTACAGTACTACTGTACCTCAAGACAACGAACCGCTGAAGCTGCACAATGTTTTCACGAGCGGCACAAAACAGTGCGTTTGTTTTTATGAACCGTCATATTTAACCCAAATTTTTAATGTAGGCTTCATGGCAGTCCTTTCGTAAGTAGATGTCAGTAAGTCAGGCATTCTTAACCCAGGGACTGCCTGTAAAGATTTTTAAAACACATTAATTTCTACATCTAATCCTATAATCTGTCTATGGTTTTCTCAGATTTGTGTTTTTCTAGCTTTCGCACATAATTTTATGAAAATCCAAAATAAATCTGTTTTGCTGAAATCCTATCACAGGTCTGTTGCCATATCTGACCCTGTTAAAATATGAATATGAGATGAGCATAAGCATTATGAATGTTATGTAACACTGTCACTAATATAAATGAATTTGGTGGACATCTGACTGGGGCTTCAGTGAAGTGCTCATGGAATGATATTGATCTTGTGTCCTCCTGAACTTCTGCTCACCACATGGCTTGGATTTAGCTTGCTGTGTCTGCAAGCAGGTCGGCGGCAGTAGGTTCTACAGTCCAGCATCTGGGCTCTTGTCCTCATTGGACGTGTTCCCTTCTCTGTGGGACCACACCATCAGTTATCTGGGCCGGAGAGGGCCCCGTGCTGGGAGCCCCCACCCTCTCACTCCTGTATGGTACACATTGGACCATATGTCCATCCAAAGGACATGTTTGACTAAGGGAGCCTGCAGTTTCTCAAGTATGAATGGCACTTGGATCGAACTGCCAGGGCTATAAATTGGCGAATGATGTCAGATTAAAGGCAGAGCGTCAATGAGCAGCACGGCGGCTCAGTGGGCAGCACTGTTGCCTCACACCTCCAGGGTTGGCAGTGTGGCCACTCTGTGTGTGTCGAGTTTCTGTCTTCCCTCCATTTTGCACGGGTTTCCTCCAAACACTCCAGTCATTTCTCATAGTTCGATGACGTGCAGTTAGGTGAATTGGCATTTCTGAATTCCCTGTAGCGTGTGTTTCTTTGTGTGTGTACGTGCCCTGCGATGAGCTGGCATCCCATCCAGAGCGATCCCAGCCTTACTCCCTGTGTTGCCTGGGATAGGCTCCAGACCCCCCACCCACAGCACGGGACTGTCTACGCAGCTACAAGATGGATGAAAACCATAAATGTTATAGTTGCTGTTATGACGTTGCAGTGCTTGTACACTAGGGTGGGGTGAAAAAAATACAAATTTCCAATAGCAATTTCCAATAGTGCAGAAAAGTTGTCACTGGACCTCGTTATCAAAACGTGCAAAATATCTTTGAAATAGGTTAATATTTTCAGGTTCCGCAACGCGATCGAAGTTTTCACCTGTCACATTAATGGGCAATATACACTATCCATTATCTATACTCATTGGTGTTGTGCACTTTCACAACATGATAATCACTACAAAATACCAACGTTCAGGTAACGCAGATATTTACTGGGTATCAGCCATACACATACATTACATCGCTCTGCGTTACGATTAATCACCTGTCACATCAATGCGCAGATCCACGCTACATATCATCCATATCATAACGCAATGTAAAATTGTTCCTCAGTGCCACCAAAATGAAAAGTATTAAGCATGACAGTCAAAACGGTTTGATACACTATATTACCAACAATATTGGGACACCTGAATTCAATGATTTGGAGGGGTGTCTCAATATTTTTGGTAAGACCCAGATGGATAAAGCGGTATAGATAATGGATAGAGTATATTGCCAGTATGTCAGTGTAAGCATGCTCCTGTGGTATAGATAATGGATAGTGTATATTGCCAGTATGTCAGTGTAAGCATGCTCCTGTGGTATAGATAATGGATAGTGTATATTGGAACAATTGTACATTGTGTTATGATATGGATGATACGTAGCGTGGATTTGTGCATTGATGTGACAAAACTTCAATCGTGTTGCGGAACCTGAAAATATTAACCTATTTCAAAGATATTTTGCACGTTTAATAACAAGGTCCAGTGACAACTTTTCCTCACTATTGGAAATTGCTATTGGAAATTTTGCTTTTTTCACCCCACCCTATTGTACACCATACAGTAAGTGTAGAGGTGATAGTAATTAACGCTTCTACCCCAGACTGCTCACTCACACAGTGGAGATTAAACTTTATTAATCCATGACGCAAGGGGGGATATTTGTTGTCCAACACAGCAGCCTCCCCCCCCCCCCCAAATTAAACAAACAAATAAATAAACAAACAGGAAGTACACAGCCCAGTGCAGATGGCAGGGCACAGGCATGAGTCACATAGGGCTCGGTTGGTGATAGATGCTCACAGGTGATGCAGGCCGTGGTTACAGCTCATCATGGTGCTGTGTCCTGCTGCTATTCCTCTGTCCTGGCACTTTGCAGGTCCAACTGCCGAGGAAGAATTTGCATTCTTTCCTGCTTTGCCCAGCAGAGGGCAAACCCTGCATCCCTAACATTATGTGTTTTCTTTCCAGTGGAAGGATTCACTATAAGGAGATGTACAAAGTAGTGCGAACAATTTCACCTCCTCTGGGCTTTGGAAAGAACTGCCCCTACAGGGTGGCGTGCAAGGTTTGGCTCCCCACTAACTCCCCCCGCCACCCCCTCAGCCTCAGCACCCAGTGCCTCCAAACCCCCTGCCCCGCTCCTCTGCCCGCCAGTCCTTCCATTGGTTCACCTGCGCTGTTCGGAAATTGTTTTTTCTCCAGGCCAAGGAATGACTGAGATGTGGCCTTGTGGTGCAAAGAGTTGGCCTTCCAATGAGTCAAGGTTGACCATGCCATAGAATCAACATTGGGCGGGGCCAAGGCTATAATTATAATATATATTGAGGGGGACATTGTGAGCACATCTGAATATTGGGGGGCCTAAACATGAGATCCATTTCTAAAGCTTTAAATACTTTAATATATAACACTGTGTGATTGGACACCCTTTCATATTTACTTCACTATTTCCTACAGTTCTCAGATTACGATTGTCACTGAGAGGCTTCCCTGTACAGGGAGTCTCCAGCCTCACGCAAGGACTCAGATACTTGGCTCGGATACTGGAAGTCATCAGGCTTTGCACCCCGATCTCTCTGAGAACCTTGGGTATGATTGGTCATGAACTGAGGTTTGGGGTTTGATGAGGGCTGGGGCGGGACAGTGCTTGTGACGCCCTGCCGTATCGCCTTGCTTGTTTCGCATGTTAGCGCAGGTGGGATGAGCTCCCAGGTCACATGGGCTGGTCAGTCATTCCTTTGGTCAATCTGAGGTCTTTGTCCTTTGGTTTCTATGCTGAAATCGCATAGAACGACTACAATGCTTCATTTGACTGGTTTCTTTCCCTTCTTTTCTGTTTTTATATAACTTGCTGTGAATAACCTCTTTTCTGTTATTTCTTCCCTTTTCCGATGTTCCCCTCCTGTTTTTGTCCTCCTCCTCCGTCTCCTCTCCCCTCCTCGGTTCTCCCCTGGAAATGCCTGCCCTGTTCTTCCTCTTCCTCATCTGCATTGCTCCCTGGCATCTCCCCAGTGGGCGCATTCATTACACTGACATGTATGAGATGCTGACCAACATGTCGCCCCCGCTAGGCCTCGGCAAGAAATGTCCTTCCAAAGTGGCTTATAAGGTAGACTGAGGAATAAAGTGTCCGTGAATCGCTTCTGAAAAGCTGAGCTCTGCTTTCTGTTTGGTGGAAAAGGGGTCATGCAAAAATACACAGAGGGGCTGTGTGTCTAAATCGTTCCTGTATTACTGTTTGTCTAATTTTTTAATTTTTATTATTATTATTTTTTTACATATCGGGAAGTCTTCGTGTTTGTATTGTTCAGTTAATTTACATTAACAATAAAGTTGTATTAAATCAGCAGTAGGTCTAGAAAAGTGTTGCCAAGGACATTTTTTAATTACCGATGACACCACAAACCTGTAGGTTTCTGATAATAAGTGACTGCGCCAAGAAGAGTCTTTGAAAAAAGGCTTTGAATGGGGCAGCTTTAAATGAATCCACAAATTAAGCCGTATTTAAATTAATCTTAAGTAATTACAATACTGCTATCTAACAAAACAAGATACATGCACGGATGTGGGCTGGAAGTGGTCTTTCAGAGCATTACATTTAAACAGCTGGACTGATTCCACCGATCTCAGTGCCAGTGGAAGATTGTTCCAAGGGGTATCGTTATACAGAAAATTGGAAAATTGGAGTAATTTTGAGTTAAAATTTGCTGGATTTTTGGGTCATTATTATATATGGTTTTCAGTTTGTGTTTGTGCTGCAGCACAGTAGCAATGTGATTGTCCTGCTACAGCCGTGCTGCCCTTACTTGGGGCTTGTTTCGTGTAAGGTATTTCGAACCCCTCTTTTGTAAGGGGCGTCATGGTAACCCGGCACTACATGCAACAAGAAAGACATTCATGACAGTCCCGTGGAGCCATGTTTGTGAGAGTCCAAATGCAGTAGTATTTCTCCCAAAGCCACAATTCCTTGTCATTATCCCAAAGGCTATGTGTTTGCTGCTTTCTCTCTCTCATTGCCTGGCTCTCCATAATCTTGCTATGTGCATGACCTTGGCATTAGAGAAAAGAAAACACGCTCCTCTCCAGCATGCTGTGTGGTAAAAAGCCCCTTTCCTTATGCTGATCTGTGATTGTGATGAGCTCTCTGTCTAAAAATGGTCCAGTGACAATAATAACATTTCCTGCTGCACTGTGAAGATTTGAGCTTCTTAGATTCCTGTTAGTTATCTAGTAGGATACTATACAGAAACACAGATGCCTGTACTTAGTCTGTGTTAACTTCTGTAAGCTTTCTTGAACTGCAATATTTATGTTTTTATAGTCACGCATGAGAGCAGTTTTTATATTAAAGGAAATTATTTTCTTTAAGAGAGACCTTGGAGAAAGCAAAACACCAAAAAGAAGGACAGTCATTCTATAAACTTCAAAAACAACTCAAGGTCTCCTGCAAGTTTTTGCTCCCCTTCTGCTCTTGTTGTCTTTACAACAAATATCTTCATAACAATGCAGCAGCGATACTCCCGTTGCGAGCTCTCCTGTTCCTTCATCTGTGCTCCTAACCACTGACAGCTGGTTTAGTCTTCATGCCTCTGTCAAGGTCACAATTTTCCCTTTATGTGAATGTCACCAGAGGCTGATGCTCATGAACATGCCAGTGGACGAGGAATTGTCAGTCCATTTCACCTCCACCCTGATGGCTCTCATCCGGACCGCCTTGAAGATCAAAATAGCTATAGGTATGAAACGGTGCTGGGTGATGAGCTTGGTGTCCTTTCTGTCATGTCTAACTGTGAAATGCAGGAGGTTGAAGAATTTTTAGCTGATGGTTGTGCAAAGTAAGCTTGTTTCTCTGAAACTGATGCCTTTGCTTGTTTAAATTAGAGAGAAAAAGTGTATTTGGTTGTCCCTTAGTTCGCCTACAAGGCAGCGGGGGTACCAAATAAAATCCCACGTTCCATCTTCCAGTCCCCATGTTGCGCGGATGTTTTCACCACCCCGAAGGTTTCACACTAACTTATGGATTGTTAACAGTGAGCCATCCACGCAAAAAGACAATAAGAAATTCACATTCGTATAATCATATACAAGAAAGACATTTGAAAGGAGGGTTTTAAGCGCCCACCAAATTCAGCACCCAGAACCAACACAGATCATAAACAGCAGAGCTAAACCAGAAATCAATGGCTCAGTTAGAACACAGTGATCCCTCTGGTACTGATGTGTGTTGTGTGGAATTTTAAGTGAGATGTGTTTAAATGACGTTACATCCTGTACAGTGAATGGTATTTTGTCACATTCAGTAGTGTTTGACCCTCTCTCTCTCTCTCTCTCTCTGTCTTTCTCTCTCTCTCTCTCTGGTGTGAAGGAGATGAGGACCGTGGCCAAATGGACATTGAGCTGCAGAAGGAGATCAGTGTTATTTGGCCACATCTTTCCCAGAAGACCTTGGACCTGCTTGTTCCTATACATAAAGGTTCACTGCAAAGTTATCATTCAGAAAAACAGTTATACAAAAATATGGTGTGTAATTAATAATCAATAAATATACACAAAACAGCATTGGGGAATTTGTAGCTTCAGTCATTATATTCTCCTACCATATTAACTGGTGTACTATGCAGATATTAAAACAAACCTCTTGGCTTTAAGTTACTTCGTGTTTATTCCTGACATCTTTAATCTCTAAGCTTAACATGGTTTCAATGACTAACGGCATTCCAGCCAGCGACATGACAGTTGGAAAGATCTATGCGGCCATGATGATTATGGATTACTACAAACAGAGCAAAGCCAAGAAGTTGAGGCAGCAGTTGGAAGAACAGGTAGAAGATCCACTATGGTTTCCTTCTTGCAATCACACCAGTCTCATTAGTGCTATAGGAGCCCCTTTTTAATTGAAATCTCAGGTTATTGGCATACTGGATGCAACTAAAGCGTACAAAACTGAGCATATCCATATGATGATTCTTAGGTGGTCTCTGATCTCCTGGTCCAGCCACCAAAGCTAACCGCTACTTTTATTTTCCACAGAAACATGCTCCAATGTTCCAGCGTATGGACGCATCCTCACTTCCTCAGGACATCCTCACCAGTGCCAAAGCTCTGCCTTTCATATCGCACAATGCTGGATCAGCCCTGTAATTGTTTATTAATTAAAGTCCATATTTGCTCTTCACTTATAGGTATTTGCCCAAAAATGGACACATTATTACTCAGTAGGGTCTCTGGACTGCACGGACATGGTATTTTAATGGTCTGAAGATCAAAGCATACCTCCGCCTGATTGTTCTTTTTTTGCTAGAAACCACCGGTATAAGTTTAGTTTGGAAGAGGTTCTGAATGAGCTGATGCAGATGAACCTCAGGAAGTCTGACATCGCATGAGTTTTGCCTCATTAGTGAGGCAGTGGGTCCAGACCACATAAGACAACTGTGTCCTCTTATTGAACAGCCAGAGTCTTACCGGTGAAACCAGGCATGCAGATTCATCACAGTTGATACATCCCGTGAGACACAGGACTATTACTCTTCATTTTTCTTCATTCTCCAGTCTAGCATCAATACACCTGTCATGTCTTAGATTTCGGTCACATGGTACAAAGCTCAGCAGAACTGCTCTCGATTTCAGGTTTCACACAAACCACATACCGAAAACGTGCTTAATATGAGTGGCGTACATGAATATCTAAGACCAAAAAAAGAGTAAGGAATTCTGCATCCTGAAATATCCTGAAATATTTCTCTGCCCTGGTGTCTCTGTTTAGGACCAGAGGCGGCTTTGTGGCCCTCAGTCCAATCTCCCCTCAGGAAATGTTTGTGCAGCCCAGGTCACCCGACGTGGAAGACAAGGATGACTTCCACCAGCACCACTACTCTCTGGTAGGGAAGAGACCCCAGACAGCTTCATGGAATAACATTGATCACATGATCTGGTGCTAAACAATTGTTCCAAAGAAGCCCAGAATATCACAGGCTAGCTAACCCATCTTTGCAAGCCCCAATCATGTGCTCAGCACCAAAACCGCTATGGATGGTGTATGGTACTATTTCATTATTCATTTTTTTAATTAATAATAAATCTACCCCATACTATTAAAAAAGTGACCCATCTAGGTCATTATACACTCTTCAGTTCATCTTTCAGTGCTTCAGTGATGAAATTGTTAAAGAATATGAATTGTTAACTTAATATTTAAGAAATACTTAAAATTTAATAAATATCCTCAAATATGAAATATTTTAAAATATTTTAACACACTTTTCATGGTACAATAGTTTTGCATGAAATTCCAAAAAAGCTGAACTTCTCTCAGAATTGTTTGGTCATTATATATATAATTTGTCCAAACAATGATGTAGGATTTAAAAAAAAAAAAATGTTTCTAATATTCTCCTTTCATTATAGTATTTTTTTATTGGTTATTGTTGTAATTAGCACCATTGTAGTGTGGTGTTTCTCAAACCAATCCTTGGGGACCCGCAGACAGTCCACATTTTTGCTCCCTTCCAGCTCCCTGTTAGACAGTCCACATTTTTGTGAGCTGGGAGGGAACAAAAACATGAGCCGTCTGGGGGTGCCCAAGGACCAGGTTGAGAAACACTAATGTAGAGTAGAACATGGTCTATTAGCCCAGTGAAACACTGGGTCTTATACGACCACAGCATACATTCTGCTGCTCCACTGGGATTTAGATTTCTGGCATTGTACTGGTCCCTCTGAGATCCTCTCTTCAAACTGCACTGAAGTTGTTATTCATTGTGCCATCAGTTCTCTCCTCCTTCTCTTTTCACATCATCGTTAATCTTCTCTTGATGGAATTCTGTCCTCTGTAAACAGTTTTCTTTTGGCTTATGTCATGACTGAGCACTTTGAGGTTTTTATGGGTGGTCTGGTGACAAGGTCAGTATGCTGGAAACTGAACAGCGATACAAGATTTAAAGACAAAGAGCATGAGGTCTAGAGAGAGTCCTAGTTGAGTCGTATTGCTTTGTGGTGTTTCTCTGATATGGAAGTATTAATGTCTATTATATTTTAATAGTGGAGGGGCTCCCTTCTGGTATTTATGTATTTTTAGCAGGTTGCCTTCTTCTTGTGTATACTATGTGTCCAAAACAGACTTTAGTACAAGACAGAGTCCAGTTCTATTTATTTACTGCATGTTTGTAATGATATTATGCCCAACCGCATCGCAAAACCTCTGTCCCAATCTTTTATATGTGTTAATCATCTTCCCTTATTCTCGTCTGATGTATAAAAATCCATTTGTTTCTTTTTTTGGAGGGAGGGCTTCACAATTGGATGGATGGATGGATAGATGTTTTCCGAAGATCTCTGGTTCCATGTAGCTTGATGTATGAATGGATGTCATATTCAGAAATATTGCAAGCATACAATCTTAGCAACTTGAGCCAATTGGAGTCCCACTATTTTTACAGTCCATGTAGAAAGTCCATTACCCGCATGTCACACCAGCAGTGACTGCCCCCTCCTGGGCATTTTATGGTATTACTCCATGCTTGCCCCAGTCTTCACAGCTGTTTCTATCTTTCTTTCTCTGATACCATAGGTGCCGGAGTGCAAAGAGATTAACCACTTCCTTTGCCCCAGGATCAGACAGGGTGCTCCTCTTGAAGTACCAGGGAGGGGAGTATCTATCCGTGCCTCCTCGATGCCCCGACTAGCGGTAGAACCACAGGTACGATCACATATATATCTCTTCTGAACCTTTCATGTAGGTTGGACATGTAGAGTTTCATAAAATGCAAAGGCAGTACAAGAGCCCTTGGTATGGTCCCCAGCCTGGTGTTAGAGAGTAGAGTGTTTTGCAAATGGTACCCACACCACTCCTGATCCATTTTCCAGATTCTGTAAGTTTCTACAAAGACAGACAACAGCTCCGAATGATGGAGTCGTCAAATTTGTGGTTTTGGTGACCTGAGTTCGCAGCTGTGCCTTTTTCCGTCTACGTAGCAGCTGGGGACAGAGCGTGGCTCCATGAAGCGCTCCTTTTCCACGGTCGGTGACCAGTGTGCAAATGGGTTGTGGCAGGATGAGTACTCGCTGGAACGGGTCAGCCCTGACCGCCTCTACAGGCCACGGCAAAGGAACTACAGGGGAGCCGGTCAGTCCACCATTCATCTGCATTATCAGCGCTGCTGCTCTTAATGGCTGTACTTCCTGTGGGATGTATTACCCCTAATATTCTGTCCCCGGTTTCTCATACCCTAATCTGTCTAATACCTCGCTACTGTGTAAAGCAGTCTTGTTGGATTCATCTTTCTTCTTCACTGTTGCTGCAGACCACCAGCAACACGGAGGCAAGGAACGGGGGCGGTCTAAGGAGCGGCGCCACCTGCTGTCCCCAGACACATCGCGCTGCAACTCAGAGGAGAGGAGCCAGCACCAGTCACGGGAGCGCAGCCAATCACGGTCGCCCAGCGAGGGTCGGGCTTGCGTTCCGCACAGACAGGTCAGTGGTGGCTTTGAGTCAGTCAGCTTCTGGAGACAATTTTGCTGATTCAAGTCCTAATGTCCTCCATTTTCGTACTACTTTTCCATGTCTTCAGTCACTCCTACCTTCTTCAGCCTTGTGGGTCCATTCTAAACAGTGACGGACTTACCCGTATTTTCCATAGGCGAACAGTTCGGACAACTTGGTTCCCGATTCAGGAACCCCCCGTAGTAGACGCCAGCTGCCCCAGACGCCCTCGCGGCCACGCCCCCACATCTCTTACTCCCCTCTGGTGTGTCGTGCCCACCTCTTCATGCCCTCAGACAACGGGAACAGTCCACAGACCCATGACGGAGGGGAGAGCGAAGACCTCTCCTGGCAGATGAGAGGGGCAGCCTCTGGGGCTTGCCAGGGGGAAGGGGGGAGTCACCTCTCAACCCCCCACCGCTACATCTCTGAGCCGTACCTGCCGCTGCACGAGGAGTACAACAGCCCGGACTCCAGTGGGCTTGAGGAGACTCTCACTTTCGAAGCTGCAGTGGCGACGAGTTTGGGACGTTCCAACACCATCAGCTCGGCGCCGTCGCTTCGGCACACGTGGAAGGTCCACAACGGGCATTTTCAGAAAGGCCTGGGTCAGTCCGGGTCTGCTGGCTGCCAGCCGGTCAGCGATAGTGACGAGGACGATCGCTGTTAAGGATGAGTGAGAGACGAGAGAGGCACCGCAAGGCAGAGGACAGTGCCAGGACAAAGGACCATCCCCAGAAAGAGGAAACACAGTTTTCATGGTTTTTCTTTGTGACAAAGTGCATGGGTAATATTTGCCAAAGTTTCAAGAAATATTAGAGGAAGAGAGACCTGCTGAAAATGTAGTTTTTTTACAATAGAAATTTCACACCCCTAATAAGTTAGAAGTAAAACATAGTGGAATTCAAAATGGTCAAGTGAATGGTAATTCCATTTTTTTTCCCAATGTGGTCACTAAGTCATTTGAAAGTTATAAGCTAGTAATCAGTATTATTCAGTGCTGTTAAGAACTGTACCCAATGAATGTTGACATAGCAGGATTTTACTCATCCTAAATAGCATGAATGAGGGATTCCCTTCCATCTCAGAGTGGAATGCTGACGTGAGAGCAATGTTACGATGGCTCATGTGGAACTGTATTATGGAAGCAGCCATACTTGCACCAAAATAGATTTTAGGAGGTTTTAGAAGGTTTACAGCTTCAGAAACCAAACCTAGGATTGCCTTGCCCTCTATCTCCTAAGAGGAGTTTCACACTGATCACAAATATTTTTCAAATATCTTAAGTTCCAAGTTACCTGATCCCAGGTCTGTTTTCTTAATCTATCCTTCAGAAAGATGCAATGATCGAATAGCTTCTGCTAAACTCAAGCCACAAATGAACACGACCTGTCAAAACACACAAAGTTCTCTTGACAAGAACAGCTTACTATGAACTCATGCTAGAAAAGTTTGGTAATGGCCATCATGAAAGGTTTAGCATAAATACAATGCAAGACCAGGTCTGCTCACTTGCCCACTGCTGAAGGCTGGATAACAGAGGCTTTGTGGAGTACTGGGATGACTAGGTCATGGTCTGCCACATTGACATCGGCCTTCAGTGGAGAGAGATGCTGGTCCTCTGTATAATATGTAAACACCCGAACTTGTGTGTTTGTCTACTGGATACGTATAATAGACTTTAAAAAGCCATGCTCTTTTGTATATACAATAAAATGTTCCAGGGACATGTTGATCTTTGTGCAACAACAATTCCAAATATCTATCCATGTAATGAGAAGAAATTTTAACGTGTGCTTTATTTAACAAGATTCTCTCTTTATTTATTTAGAAGTTTTTTACGTTATGTGACAAGTAATATTACATGCAGTCGCAACAGTTATGTCACTGTAACCCTAAATATAAGTGACCCAACGAACTGCTGCAAAGAACATCTATTAGGGTGGGTGATGTTCTTGAGTCTACATGCTGCCTTCACAAGAGCTGTCCTGAAGCACCCCAACTTGTAAAAGTACCACAGAGTGTGGAACAGACTCAGAGACATTTTCCTGTTTCCATATCCAGCTGTTCCTTTCATCACAGTGCCAGAGGTCAAAAGGAAGTAGCTTGTCGTAGCTTTTAAAAATGTTCAGTTGTTAGCAATCCTTCAGTTTTTACTTAGCGCATTTAAGTTCGGTTATCTCAGTTATTGCAGCCATACATTTGGATGGCTGAATCAATGTAAAGTCTCTTTTCCTCAAAGGATCTGAAATACATTATTCCCAATACTAAGTGAACCATTACCATATCCTTAGAGACCACCTACATAACACATTTATCTTTCCAAACAGCTCTGAACGATGTATAACAACACTGTACAATTAGTGGGTTTCTTCACATGAAAATTCAGACTGCATTTTATGTCTAAATGCAATTTGACATTTCAGTGTTTGGGTGACTGGTTTGGGATGACAGCTCTATAAATGCAGGTGAGAGAAGATAATGTAAGGCTTCCGCAGATATAATTTATTCAATTTAGGTTACAAATGTCTGAGATTTAGGTTGTGGCCATCAAAAGAATCTCCTCCCTCAAAATATTTTGTAGCTTGAATAATTTAATGTTTGTTAACACATATATGCTATTTATGGATTTTATATGCTATAATATGACTCTAAACTATTTTTAAATGCTCCTGTTTTGTCTATCAGTAATGTCCATAGTACCATATGGGTATGGTGATAGAATTGGCCCCTAAGTCTTTGTGACCATGAAAATATTTTCAACATGTAACCATGAAACCAACATGGCCCTGGCAATGGTTTAATCTGAAAGTCAATTAAATGAACAAAGAGCTTACTTAATATGCTCAGTCTTTACCTACATGAAGCAAAATGCTTCTCCACCCGAAAGCCTTCCTGACGTACGTTATGATGTCACCAACCTCTGTGTAAACAGTGTGTCAACACAATCAGCTAAGCTAGTATTCTTTTCTATGGGGAGATCTGTCACATGGAAAGAAAATGAAAACCAAATTTAGGTGCTGAAATCTGTTCAGACATTTATTTTTTAACATTAATTGAATGTATTTTGTATATGAGTTATATTTGAAATGTTTAATGGAAAGACATTTCATTGACTCAATATCCAAGAACATACAAAATAGACAAAGAAATAATTATATGGTATTGAAATTTTAAAAGAAAAGCCAACATTTTGTCACTTGAATATACATTATAATCCCAAAAAGCAAATATATATTAAGTAATGTGGCGTACTTTGTTTTTGTGGATGTTTCTAAAATGTTTGAATTAGAAGTATTTGGTAAATGTTTTATATGAGGTCACAGTTTTGTGAACGATTTTATGTTGCACCTGACTCTGGTTTGAACAAGCTTACCCGTATCATTTATTCCACTGTTTATATTCCAAAATAGATGCCTGTCTATATCTTTGACAAAAATAAATGACACTTTGTTTTGTGAAGGAAACATGTTTTACATTTCTCTGTGTAAAGAAACTATCAAAATTATTACTGTTCTTTAATAAAATGACACCTGAGCTTTGGAAAAACGTGTTTCTTACTGCACAGTGTTCTGAGAACGAGAGACAAGTGATGCACAAACAGTCATGACATATTACAGCCTCAGTGATTGATGAGTGATTAGTGATTGATGAGTGGTTTTTCATAGGAATGAATGTATGTGATTTATAAATAAGGTTATTGAAAGAAGTTTATCTTTACTTAATGTAGCAGTAACGTTTAGTTTTCACTTGTATTTATTTTTGTGCAATGGTGGTATGTACATATTTTGGGATGAGTGTGTCTGTTAAATAGGTGGTTGGTATAGAACACCAGAGATTAATCAGCCTGAGAATCTGCATTTTCTACATGTCTTTGATCATCAATATTTTTTATAAAAATGGTCTCTGAGGTGTCTACAAGCAGCTTGGCATCTGGAACAGTCCAGCACGCTCCTGTTCCCATTGTTCTGGAATTTTGCTTGTTCAAGTCCAGTCTGCATTTACTTTGGAGCTGCTTTCTCCAGCCACACAAGGTCATACACATGCCCACAAGCAATGTTAAGCAGCATCACTTGCTAACATCTTTCTTTTCTCCATCTCTTTTCTCTGTGTGCTTTTCCTTTCATAACTTTCATAAAAGGGCCGGGTTCTGGATTTTTAAATGATTAGTGTCCTATATATTTTGGATTTTATTAATGTTAAGTTTGACAGTAAGGAGCACTTAGCTGATTGAAATAGTGAGACAGATCCATGGTACACATTTAGGCAAGTACTTAATCTCTAAAGTTATCCGTTTACGTGGTTTTGTTGTGCGTATTTGGGTGTACCTCTGAAAATGCCTTTTCAAGAAGTCTTTATAAAATTTATCACTTAGTGAATTCTCATCCCAGACGGATCTCATAATTCAAACATTAACTTTCTAGACAACATTATTCACATTCCAGACCTAACATGTTATGCAAACAAGCAAGTTTGCACAGACCTGTAAGCCTCCAAAGGTATCCCTGGCTGAGAAGTTCCCACATGTGGTCTGCAGGGTCTGTTAACCACACTTGACATATGAAATGTGTATTTAACGTTACATACTGTACTTGCAAGTCACTGTAAATCAGTTTTGGAGTAATAATGATGTGGAATAATAGAGGTATCATACAGTCTTATGTTTTACTTTAAAATGAAAATATACATTTCAATATACAAAATAGAAAAAAATGAGTACCAAAGTTCTTCAAAATGGCTACGAGATCCACATACATGAGTTTCAGTAAGAAATCACCCAACATGTCTTCCGCCCTCTGCTGCAGTCATTCCTACAAGTCTGGGATACTTGTGGGTTGTTTTGTTCTGATTCTGCTACCCAAGTTATCCCATACAAGTTCTCTGGGTTTGAGGGCTTGGGCCAGGGTAAGTGAAGTCATCAGCTGGAGTTTTCCCAAAGTTTTGGCAGATAATTCTCTAACTATTTGAAGGTGGGTTTTTAAGATCTTACTGATGATTGAAAGGCTGCTTTAATCTTAATACTGGTGGAATGGCATAACTCTGAAGAAGGTCATTGTAGGCATGCTAGTTGAGATCTCTCTGTATTTGGTGAAGATCACCATCAGGCTTCTTCTTCTTTGATCTTCATGAGTGCCAGTATTTCAGACAGTTGGAATTTAAACAAAGTTGGGTAATTCAGGTCCAGAGAGTAAAAGTCCAGACCAGGATTTTTGTTTCAACCTACCAGTTGAGTACTCTGTGCCCATGACTCTTTATTCTCAACTGGTTGGTTGAAACAAAATCTTGGTCTGGACTTTTACTCTCTGGACTTGAAATACATGACTGATATATTTACTCTTTACGATTATGACTTTCATCTTGAATTTTTGAAATGCAGTGATTATTTTTTTGTATAAATGCATATATCATACAATGAAATACTGTATTAAGTATTAATAGATTTGTCCACAGTTCAAAGAATACATAAAAATATGGTTTCAAGCAGATGTATTCAATCTATTAGGTCGTACTGTGTTATTGTACCTATACAATGGTGCGCCATTGATGGCAAAAACAGCGTCTCAAAGAAGCAGCTTGTTTGATGTGAGCTTGTAATTAAATTTTAATTCACTAATTAATTTTCATGACTAATTAATTCCCATAATTAAATTGGAACCAAAACATATGTCTGTTGGCTATGAATGCTAGACTTTTATTTAGAAAGGATATGATGAATTGTGATATCAACATCTATTTTATCATTTTGTTCTTGGCGTGTTTTCATATTAAAGGTTGTGTCTTTAAAAATAATGTTACATGAAGAGTGTTAGCGAGAGACGTGAACTTGAACGTTAGGTGTCACACTGTTATGGTGAGGTAAATTTGTCATCTTCCTGAAAGACTTTACAGAGAGCTGTGAAGCTAGACTGAAAGGAGAAAGTCCATATAGTGAAGTGAGGTCAGTCAAGGTTTATAGGAGAATGGTACTTTTCATGCAGTTTAGTTCAACTAAAAGTATCGTTACTGTAACCCTTTCGCAATTAGATCATTTGGCTTAAAAACTCTTTGGCAGTAGGCGTCTCCTCCCAGCCCAAACCCCAGTTTTAGTACAGTCCCTACTATAGGATTTAGTTCTATCAGACCTCTCAGTCATATGACTCACCTTTAATGTCCTCAGTGCATTTTATTCTAGTTCAGGCACAATCACACCTTAAGTTCCGGTTAAATTGTACCTTGAGTGAGAGACAGGAAGTTAACTGATTTTGCAAAAAAAAAAAAAAGAAAAAAAGGAATGAATCTGATTGGATCTGATTAGCAACAGGAAGTTTTGTCATCCCTCTGGATCCGAATACGTTATTGAACACAAACATGGAAATAAATATATGAACATATACTAAATCTTACACTATGTATGGCAGTGAACAAACTGCAATGGAAACACCACACAAAAAGAGTAAACTGGAATTGCAAACATAGCTACATGCAGAGGTAAGTAATATTACATTAAATGCCAATTAGTTACTATATATAAACGAGGTCCGACACTGAGCACTTTGATATGTGAATTTTCACAGCAGTATGAGACAAGTAACAAAGCCAGTGTATTGATGTCCCAGTTGCAGTTGCATCAGTCAAAAAAATACAAAATTATATAATGTGTTGGGGGAACTGTTTAAAGAATTTAGTGTATGCTGGACATGAATAAACAGAGATTGATGGGTAATTAACATAATAGCTGTTAAACACCACAAAAGTTCAGCCTCAAAAGAACCGCAGCACTGAATCAGGACCTCCGTGACCCAGTTTCCACAAAAGCTGTACATTGTGAGCTTTGCAAACTGGGAATATATGGCAACGCTGCCATTCAGAAGGAGCTCGTATCTAAGGCCAATGTGCTGAGACACACAGCTCCAATGGTATTAAAAATCAATTAGTGGTCTGACAGAGTTTGGCATCATTCTATACTTGCATTTTTAGACTTGATGAAGTCAGCAGTCATGTATTTACGGAACGGGGTTTGTCTTTTGATTACAGGTCTTTGTATCCTCTCATCGCTTTTCCAATAACTTTGGTGCAGTTGTGCCTTCAGAGATGCACTCAAGGGCCTCGCTCTGACAGGCAGGGCTGCCCAGCTTCTCCACACACCCCTGCCCATAAGGCAGCTGCTTTTGTAACCTCTATGTGACATTCCTCACTGCTGACACAACCTTCAGTACCCTACCCAAGTAAAAGGGCGGAGGCAGGAGTGAAGTGACTTTTAAGGTATCCTCAGAAGTAGGGGGCAATATGCAGAGATGGCATGGCAAATGGAACTCACTAGAAGAGGGTGTAGCCCTTCAAATGTATAAAGCTGGATGTGGTTACTGAAGCACATTAGGTCAGGCCCATCACCTAGGCGTGCCAACCCTGAACCTCAATGCCACTGAATCCTGCAAATATTCAGCCGTTTCCTAAGTATCAAACAACCCGCTAAATAATAATCAGTTCAATTCTCTCACTTCCTTCTTTGTCACATGCAATTAGGGATGCAGTTAGAGATTTTATGCCCCATAAAAGCATATTATACTGGGCCCACAACCCAGATCAATCTGATTATGTTCCCAAATTTTAGGTCCCCTGTGATTCTGGGACCTTGGAATTGCCCTATCCGTCCCATCCTATAGCGTGCCCCTGCAACCACATAACTGAATAAAATATATATACACACAGACACACATATATATGAGCAATATACAATTATGTATCGTGTGTGTGTGTGTATGAATATTTGGACCATATTTGTAGTATCCTGAAGAAAGGTTAATGTTAACATTTAGTAGATGTGTAACTATAGTGTCTTTTGCATGTTTTATGACCTGAATAAATAGCTTTAATCAAAAAGGTGCTGCTATGAAGTGATGAATTGCAAGGTAATAATGGCTGGTCTGCCTTTGCATGTGTGTGTAAAGACCCCTGCGTGTGAGCGGCATCTGGGTGAGACATGATGACATTCCCCAGCCAACCCACTGCATTGTGGGTAACCGGTCCCCTCTCATGCTGTATAAAAACCATTCCCACTCTGTCTTCTGTTTTCACAGTGACAGACAGTAAGGAAAAAAGCACGAACACCTCATACAGAACAACAGAGGACTCGGTTTAAAGGGAAAAAAAAAAAAGAATCGCACAATATAAGTACTTGTGGTGAATATTTTAAGGAATTTATACACAGAGAATTACAGTGTGAAAGTGGGGGGTAATGTTTTTGGACCTTTTTCCAAGGTTTCACAGGGGTCATTGGAAACCTACCCTTGTGGATGTGTTCTGGGAGCCCCTGACGGATATCTCTGCAGACTGTCTCCTCTACAATGGCCTCTGGATGTGAAAAGTGTCAAGGCACTGGTTCTGATCCAGAGTGGGCTCTGTTTTAGCATTCTCTGGGCGCATTAGAGACGCTGCACCTGTCCACCTCTGACAATGCAAGCTTCAGCCCCGTTCCTTCTGCTGCTTTCCTGTGTAAGTCAAATTTTCATTTTTCATCTCCTAATAGCCAAGACCTGGTCAACTAACTGAGAGTCTGCCATAGGTTTCCCTGTTTATCATTGAAAAAAATGATGTAATCTGATTGCTTTAGAAGCTATAGAATATAACGTGATTCCACGTTATATTCCAGTCATACTTTAAAATGAGGCAAAGTTCAATACTGTTGGTAAAATTTAGCCAGACTTTGGCCTGGTTTGTGGTCATCATTTTTCCCCATATTTTGGAATCGGGGCAAATCCACCGCCGAGTGTTAAAATGTGTCTGTGTTCTGTGTTCACTCCGCTGGAGAAATGTGTCAGTTCTTTCAGGAGCTTACCATCTGGTGAGTCAGACACATCCTGGATGAAAACCAAAGCCCTTATCACCTGCCTGTGAATGGACACTGGCAAGAGAGAGCAATCTTTCACAGTCATGTGACAGTCTCACAGATCAAACGATGAAAAAGCTGAATTATTCTGCATGCCATACTAAGCCAGACATCGGCATAAACTAACCAACATAGCTCTTTATACTTCACCATATTTTACTGCTCTTTTTTATGAAAGCCTTTCAGACATATTTTTATTTGATGCTTTTATTTGTTCTTTAAGTGAAGCTGAAACAAAACTGAACCAAAATGTGTAAAAGTTACCTTGGTCACTAATTTATTTACCTCAATCAAAAAAAGTACATTTGGTGTATAATATAGCCCACCGCTCTAGGGCTGCGGGTTCGATCCCTCTGGGTACTCTGGCCCTCTCTTATTTTCTCCCACAATCCCCTTGCTCATTCTATCCCATGCTTCCTAAAATAGGCTCCAGGATCAGCATGACTGGATACACGATTAAGGAAATTAGATGGATGGATAATATGATTTTAAAATAGTAAATTATAATTATATCTCAGCAATATTCACAAAGGTGAATTAATTTCCACTCTGGGGCTTAGCCCTGAAATTGACAGTCAGACACCAAAATGTACAGAGAAGTTTACAGTCCAAAAAGTCCTGTTTTCTTCAAGCTGGTCAAGAAATAGACTTGATCGATATATAAGCTAGCACACAGTTTGATGATTTCAAAAAAACATCTCTGTAAATAACCTTTAAAATGATAACAAAATGGTTCCTGAGTGTGTGTGTGTGTGTGTGTGTGTGTGTGTGGATTTGGTTTATATTACATTGCTGGGACCAAATATCCCTCACAATGTGATTAAAAACCTATTGTTTGACATTGTGGGGGACCATTTTTCAGGTCCCCACAAGGATCTGTGAATGTAATCAAAAAAGTAAAAACTGTATTTTCTTACTTATGGTTAAGGTTAGGGCTGGGTAGGAGTTAAGGTCATCATGTTGTGATAAGAGTTTTCCCCATAGAATTGAATGGAGAGTCCCCACAAAGATATTACATTAATTACAAACCTGTTTGTGTGTATTTGTGTGCGTGTAGGATTTCAGGTGTGGATTTTGGGACTGCTTTCATTACAGATATGTCCATGTATAGTACTGACAGTCCCACTTCAACGTGACTAATGTGTTCCTGAAAAACCTCACATTCACGAAAATTGGGGGAAAATCGAAAATACGAGATGAGAGCAAATGAATGTCACTGCGATGGCGTATTTACCAGTGGGAAATTCAGGATTTTCATAAAGCCCTGAGTTCCCGAGTTGGGGGGGTGTCATTACAACAGTCATGGTGGAGGCAATGGATAGCTCGGCTGTGAAAGGCAAATTATTTTGAAAGTAGTAAATTTTATGTAGCGTGTCATTGCAAAACTCTTAATTGCTTTGAATGTCAAGGAGATTGCTATTAAATTGTGTAGCTTGAAAAATAATGACAGGTTTTGTCTTAATATTGGATACATGTAGCTTGTCAGCTTCCTGATGTTTGAGCAAGGGATTACAAAAAGTTCAATTAACACGAATGCGTTTGGCGTTGGAGGAATGAAAAAGACAGCAAAACAAAAAGTAGCTCTCATCGCCTCCATTTTGCTCCGAATCAACCACTTGAACATGCGTCATGTCATAATTATGATTTCCCAACTCTCTAGTCGGATTATCCAAGTGGGACTTGCTTGCAGCATAAAATACACATATCCAACTGGAAAATAATGGTTAAGAGAATGCAACTCCAAAACTGAGTAACTTACGTCAAACAAAATTAATTAGTTAATTAAAACAGTGACATGTTTAATAAAATGTGGTTTAAGCAATGGACTGGGGGGGGGGGGGGTCAGTGCAAGCCACTTGATTTTCAGATTATGTACTTCTAGTAATCAGCTAAACAGTCGAGTAATATGTCAGAGAGGGGAGGAATAGTAATAGATACTCCATCAATCCCTGTGGGGAAATTCTTTTTATGCCTCCCCCCAACAAGCTCTCTACAGGTGTGAGCAAGCTGGCTGTGAAGGGCAGACACCGGTTACAGCACTTAGGGAGTTGGGGGTTAAGGCCTCGCTCAAGGACCCATAAACATGTGAGGGGTCCTGGACCTGCAGCCTGACTACAGGCACAGAAGCTTAGCCTACTGAGCAACTTGCTACCCCCAAAGTCAGATGGAGGAAGAAATCTGAGATGACAGCATCATTGTGCTTGTTCGATGTTCTGTCTTCATTCATAGTGAACACTTGATCCAATCTCAAGCTCAGGCCCTCTCCCACAAAGTGATTGACAGAGCACATAATTATTATAAAAAGATGCATTATGAAATAATAAAAAGCTGGATCAGAAAACCATCATTTGAAAATATATGAATGTGAAAAGTTTGCATTATGTAAAGTAATATCTTATAATAATGGCAGTGTAATGAAAATGACAGCATTATTATGAAATACAGTTTACGGATTATACATAGATGACATTAGTTATTTTGAAATATACATTTTATTGATTTTTTTAAAAGTAAAAGGACACAATTAATTGTTTAAATATTTATTTATTCCTATCTTTATATAGGTATATATTTTTCACGTCACGGGCAAGGATGAAGGCAAAGGCAGGCATGGGGAAAACCAAAGGCGGCTTTGTTAAATGAACTCACAGGCAGGGCAAAAGAAAAATGGACCATGAGAGGTCAAAACGGGGTAGGAAGGATCCGGCACAGGGCACAGGGCACAGGGCACAGGGCACTCGCAAGTAGTGACATCAATGACTGGACTGGGGAGCTCAAGACAGGGCGGCACTATATACACCACTGACGAGGGAGCAGACAAGAGGCACCTGGGGTGATCCACACAAGGACTGTAACAAGAGGCAAGATTAAACAAGTAACAGATGTGGCTCATTTGAGCTACACAATGGAGAGAACGAGGGGAAAGGAATGCAGGGCGTGACAATATTTATATATTATATACAGCACAGCTAGGAAATGTATTGCATTAACACATGGCATAGATTTTAAAGTCATAATGAATGAAATTAATAATCTGTATATCTGGCGTTTACGTTAAATCATAAAACAAATATTAAAATATGGGTCATTCTCACAAACGTGGGATTTTTTTCCCCTTTATTTATACATTTTATAGAGGTACAGACATCGGTTCCCCACCCAAGGCACTTCTTAGTCTCAAGAAAGGGAAGAAAAGGGTCCTCCCTTTCTGAATTCTTTAAAGGCACCGAAATAACTGGGCTCCACCCCACTAAGACATCTACAAAGACTCCACAAAACTAATGACCAAGCTAACCAAGCTAAATTTTTATACACTTTTTGTGAGATGGAAAATCACCTCTTTGATCCACTGCAAAAGAGATAGTTTAGCCCTAGATAAGTGAAGACAATGCACAACCTTAAATTGCATAAGACCATTTCTTACACAAAAAGATGAGGCATGGACGTATTTAACACAATTCTGCCAACACTCCTCAGAAATCTCACAGCCAATATTATCTTCTCAGGCTTGGTGGAGGCCAGAGATAGGAGGTTTATTACCCTATTATACCTTTTTAGGTATATTAAAATCATGTCATTTGTTGCTCTGATTTAACCATTTTTAACAATTTTCTCCAAATAGGTAGCCAAAAATTTCTAACACAAAATGCAGAAAATGTTTTTAAATATTTCATCTTTATTGCATGTAACCCACAATAAACAATCAGTTTGTATAAGATTAAAGATAAATTTAGCTCAGTTTTTTTTTTAGTTTTGTCATTTTTTTCTCATTAACTCAGTAACTTTTGCACTGGATTGGATGAAATATTTTGTTTATTACAGAAATTAGTGGTAACATAACAGAATTACCCCAGGCGCAAAACTGACGGTTTTGACAATGAAGTATAATTTGAGTCCGTATTCAAACTAATTTTAAAAAATAGATAAAATTAATAAGTTAATCAAGATTAATCAAAGAAAACTGTGAATTCCTATACATTTTTATTAAGGGATGCACTGTGCCCATTCACTACCAGTGACTGTAAGACTGTGACAGTTATTGAACGTGAAGTGCACATGCAAACATTCAAATATTGATTAAAATTCTCCCGTAAGGTAATCTGGAAAACCAAGGGGAGTGCATGGGTTGCTATCAACTCAAAATGCTGAACCTGATCTGTAAACTTGAATCATAACCTACTCTGGAGCCAGTTAGGCATGTAGCATGAGTTGTATTGCTAAGAAGAGAACCAGCGTTGTGAAATCAGAAAACTGTAGTTGCCTCTACTTAGCCTCAAAGTTAACCGGCTAAGTAAGAAATCTGGCTTTGTGATACAGTTCCCTGCTATTTCCTTGTAAATCACATTTACACAGCCAGCCATTTAACTGTCTCTATGCCCCCAGTGCTATTATTATTTTCAGGCTCCATAAAACATGCAGTTAGCTTTGTAATCCCATCATGCCATGGGAAATGGGCATGATTTTAATACTAATTCTGTATAATTCAGGCCAACACGCTGCTTTTTACAATACACCAGTCAAAACGTTTTTTTCCCCTTACAATATTGAATATTCTCATAAAAATATGGGCCACTTGCAAAAGAGCTTGTTGAGTGGTTAACTTTATAGCTATTCTCTCCATCGGACAGGGTATATTAATGGAGATTTAGTTTTCAAGGGACATTGATGATAATGGTACTTGAGACGTTCAGCTGTAGAGTACTGCATATTCAACCTACCAAACGCAAGGAAAACGTCTGAATTACTCCTAATGAAAACAGGAGTATTTTGAATTCTGAATAATCTGCTTCTGAGAAATGTTTATATCAGATTATATTTACTTTTTCTTTGTAATATATAACATAAAAATCGGCCAAAAGTCTGTGTGTAACACAAGCGGTTTCATAAAAGGAGGTTGTTGTTTTTTTTCAGCGAAAGAATATACGCGCCTTGTTCTATTAACTGCGTTTCCATGTTCATTTTGAAGTTATTCTCCTTGACTTCTCTAAAACAATAAATATGGCTGCCCTCTACGGGTATTTTTTAATTATTATTTTTGATTGTATTTAATATAATAAACTATAAAAAGTCCAGAACAATTATAAGCCTATATATTTTCGGTATTTTGCTCTCCCGCTGTTTTCTGACCCGGCTGTATCTATCCCTTTTTTAGGTTAGAATTTTGTATTCAAGTATTGATCACACTGAAAGCTCTTTAAGATTAAACACGTACACAGATATTGGGTTAATGTGCTCTAATTTCATTACAGCTTGACAGTTACTGATGTTATACCCTGTGCTTTAGCTAATGCTGTCTGCATGCCTGCCTGTCCTATTGCCCGGAACACCTGGATAATTCACTGCGCTGCGTGCCACAAGTACAGACGCAGCCAGTGGGAAGTTTTTCCTTCTTTAATTTCTGCAGTATTCCATGGCTTCCTCAAGCTTTTTATCTTGTGACGTTAAAGTCGCCGGCTTGTTCCTGAAATACCATGACGAGTCCTCGGGGCACTTCAGCTGCACCTTGTAAATTTGTTGCGGCGGTTTTTGGAGGCATCGTGTGCTGTGTTCTTCGGGCTGCCTGAGTGGGTAACACGCTGGCGTCACGCCTTCCGAGCTGGGCTTCGGTTCTTGCCTCTGGCTCTGAGTAAGTAATTTACATGTCCTCTCATTACTCCTGCAAGTTTCCTCCTGCAGTCCAAAAATACGCGAGTGTGTAACTTGCGACGGACATGTGTGCCGTCCAGGGTGTCTCATGTGGTGTCTAGGTTAGACTCGAGACTCACCCTGTACTGGGACAAACTGGGAGGTGAAGAAGGTTAATCATCAATATTACACTTCACTTTATGTATGTTATGTAGATTACATTATAAAATATAGCAGTTATACATACAGATATAGAAATATCACCTGGAAGTGAAATCCAGATGCACAGGAGGTCCACTACTGTCTATCAATCTAAATTTAGATGTTTGACGAATGTGTCACATTGTGAAGTTGCTACTGACAGCTGAATATAATAATATATGGCACCAGAGGGAAATGAAGTCCTTGCTGTGTATGAAAGAAATGCTGCTATATACATGAATAATATAAGGTATGAGGCCATGGTAGTACCAACAGTATCATCTGGCTAGCTTTGCACCAAGCAGGTTAATGAGCTTTTCATGTAGGGTAGGGTAATCTTCTGGATGAAGTCATTTTTAAGCATGATAATAATAGAGTTACAGCTTAATACATAATACAGTCTAATAAAATTCATAAATGTTCCCCTCTCTCAGCTACTCAACACCTATTTCTTTTACTTAATTATTTTTAATGTGTATGAATGCACATTTGTTTGGAGTCAAGATTTGACATGTGAGGCCTTATACACTTCAACAGTTGTGATGCACCGATAGCTGATTATTTTGAAAACACTGATACTGATAATTACTGACACTGATAACACAGGAAAACAAAAAAAAATTTTTCGCGGATATCTTGGTATCCAATATCTGTTCTTACTCAATTTAAACATGCTGATTTCGAATATGTAAACCATTT